>CALNVZ010003432.1:27952474-27965317 GCA_940671915.1 Paracentrotus lividus
CTTTGCATATTTCAATAAAAACAAAAATACAAAAACAAAAACAAAAAATCTTTCCCAATATTTTAGTGGCAAAGAGTTTTTCATCCACAGTTTTGATAATTCAAACTTGAATCAGAAATCTCTCGGTCGCAACACTATAACACTTCAAAAGAAAAAGGTTTCGAACCGTTTCCGAGAGTTGAAAATAAACTCCCAGATTCTTTTGTAAACATTGCATAACTCTAGCGACCTGTATCCAACCTGATTCGAAATTGCCAACTTAACGAAACGCTCTAACATCTCCCCAAGTGACATGGGGCCTGTTCTGCACAAAAAAATAAATATATATATGTTGAAATGTTGAGATCGAGAGAAGAAGGGGGGAGGATCTGGGGTATATTATTTTGTTTACAATGATAACTGTTGTAGAAGTTTGGTCCTCATCCTCAATGTTGATCAATAGTCGTATAAGCAAATGATTGAAATGAGACACTATGAGCGAGTAGTAGCCCATTTTCTTTATTTATCCTAAATTTCTCGATAATTGGCATTCTGTAAAATTCAATAACGTTTCTGTGAACAAGTTTGTTAACCTATGTCAGCTCTACGATGACAATATATATCAACATCACAATAGAATTTTTGTGATTTTGTAATAGCGCATTCTTTACGCATAATAGTCTCATCAATCTTGATGTAGAGTTTTATCCATTCCACTAATCTATTAATATTAAGTTAACATATTGGTAATACGATATATAAAGATTATATATAAGGATTTTGAATATTGTGACCGATACTACACCAACGTTCAACTAATTTTTTCTCTCTTAAAAGTTCTGTTCAATTATATTGGTTGGAATTTTCATGCTAATATGTATACCCTTCACAAATAGATTTCTGCAGTGTCTACCTATCATTAGAGCTCCATCATGATAACTCATTCTATACGCTTATTGTAATTCGATTACATGCCATGAAGAGATTATTTTCTCGCCTTTTTAGTTTATACGATTCTGTTATCTATACATCATAATCTCACTTGTCATGTCAAGAATATTCAGACTATGTGATGAAGTAAATCAAATTTCATGTCGCAATATGCACTTTATCATTGAAGTATCTTGAATTCTCGCTTTCTCTGATTATCTTTCGGATATTTCTAACTTTTTATTATTCTTAGCATTGTCGAAGATAATTTTCAGAATCCATACTTTGGATGCACCCTACTATAATTTGCCAAAGTAAAAAAGTGAAGGTGGCGAAAGCTGTGATTATTGCTCGCAACGCAGATAATCTCAATTATGCATTCATTTGCAATTTAATTTACTCTATTAAGTGTTCTTCCATCGCCTGTCATGGGTGTTTCTGGAAAAGAATAATTATACTTACAATGTTCTAAAAATTCAAATAAAATTACGATACTAGAAAGTTTACACGGCTAAGTATCGAGTGGCGACTTCGTTTTGTAAATGCATTTGCATTTGCATTGCTATTGTAACGATAGTTTTGTTCCTGCTCATGCAGAAAACAGCGAAGTTAAGGATAATCAGAGTTAATTTGGCAAATTGCGCTATGTGTGTTATATTGTCTGTTGCGAGCAAACAATGCATTTCGCACTTTACTTTATGCATTATATCTTGGTTATGCATTCAATATGATTTCTATGCAAGCAGTAGTATCATAAAAAAGAGATAAGTATCTTTTAATGCTTAAAAATTGCAAAAAAAAAATTGATTTAAATCCCCAAATTAAGAATTATCAAGGCTTCAGTGTTGGTACAGAAATTTAACTGAAAATTATCTTACGCTGGTCTGTATCAGTGTTTAGTTTCTGTGGACACTGATGACATCACCTGCAAATAGGATCAATCCAAGAGAGATAAATGAATTGGCATGTATAAATCAATAATAATTTGAAAATATCCCCAAGTTATCGTCCTAAGAATTCAGGAACTTCAATGGATCAAACTAGATGCTTCATCTACGACGCGCACGGTCGAGCGTGCTCCGTATGGCCACATCGGAAAAAAAGCAATGCCATGTTGATATTTACTCATTTATACCATACACTTCTTGAGATATGACCCCAAATCTATTAAATCGTATCATCAGCATATTCCAATCAGAGGAGCTCTGTTTGTATAAAAGGAAAAACTGTTTAAGTATCTGTCAAATGCCTTAGAAATTGCCGATAAGCATACATAAATCGTACTTTTATGTCCTACCTCAATTTCTAATAGTTCTTTCTCCCACTACACGTTTGAGTTATCCATAAACGTCAGAAATACACGCAATAACGTCTTTTCATGTATCAATGACGTCTGTGACCCGACCTTTGAATTTAATGACTAATATATAATCATTCCAACATAGCACACATGACCTCAAGTTTGTCTCATCATCTAACTGTTCTTAGTTATATCGCAGAACATCTTTTACTACACATTTCCTCTGTGGCTTTAACCTTACCTTCCTGACTCTAATCTAATTCAGTTTTTACCGTCTATAGCACATTATACATAGTTTAAATTGATCCGCACGGTTTTAAGTTTATTCCAGACACAACATTCATTGTCCAATGACTCTCTTGACTTTGACCTATGACCCATCATAAGTTCTTGTCCTCCCTATGTAAATGACAGTTAGTGATCCTCAAACCGTTTTAAGTTTATCTCAGATCGGACATTTCACGACTACGTACTGACTTTGCTCATGACCCATCTATGTTTATGTGCCCTATATGCAATATAACAAGTTTCATTTTATCCTAAACGTTCTTGTCACGGAGAACAGCTTTTATGTATTACATCCTCTGTGCTTTTCACTTTATCAGGACCTAAATATTACTCATTTCCCCTCCCATAGCACATACCAGTTTGAGTGACCGCAAACGGTTTTTAAGCTCATGCGCGAGAACGACCTTTTCATGCATTACAATTGACCTTGGACTTTGACCTTACTCATACCTAAATGCTAATCCATCTTGTCCCTACAATGCATCACTATATCCATGATATGATCGTCAACGTCTTATTATCCAGAGAACGAACGGAGGATACGCCGAGTACGGTCGAAACGGCGACGATCGAGGACGGTCGCAGCAACGACACGAAGACGAGGGGACACCGAATTGCTTGGCACCACTCTTGTGGGAGATAAAAGCTTTAACTTTACTTATTTTCTCCATTTCTGATTCTGTGCATTGCATAATCATTAAATAATATCAATCAAAGGAATAATCTCTCCATGGATAAATCCAGAGTAACTAAAGTACCTGAAAATTATACCCCATCGATGCGACTTTTGTGAGGGTTATTTTCGATCACCGATTTTGTTTGCCATCCAAGTGTATATATCAATTTATCACTCCATTCAACCATTGTTGATTTAAATGAATCATCTGAATGGCATCAATCTTTGTTTTAGTCACACCTCAATTCGTTAGGTCTATATCCGACATTGCTGTTGTCTCAATTCTGCTTCAATTATTCCTCTTCATGGATGGGAGTATCTTCATGGGGGAGGTAATGCTGTTATTATTTTTTTTTTTTAATTGACAAAAAAAATAACTGAACGAGCAGCATCACTGTGTTTCTCTTCAATATTATAAACTTAAATTAAAGTATTATTTTCTGATCACCTTGTCTTTTCGATACTGCTTAGCGATACATGTAAGTGTTTCAAGTACTGTTGATCCGCAAGGAATTGGGCGTCTTATGTCTCCTTATCTGTCCACATTTACATTTAAGTTATAGTTATATGTCATTACAAATTACATACAAAAAAATATTGCTCAGACTTACTTCATTACGCCTCAGATTCATCATGGGCAATCTATGAAGTTAATGTCATCCATAGTTTGCGTCTATGTATTATTATTTGAATACGCACATGTATATAAACTTGCAATTATACTGTTGTAATTGTTTTATCAGTATAGTTGTCAAACGTATACTAATACCCAATGGCTAACCTCACTGTCTCTAACACTTAAATTCTACTAGTCCCAATCTCATTTTCTAATAACTGCAAATTTTATTATATGTCATTGCATCTTTTCGGAATGAATAGTCGTTTAATACAGTTAGAGGATATGGGTTATACAGTACATTGGACAAAATGTATTAGCACCGAGTCATAGACAAAGTTAATTAGACAAACATGGAGATGATCGAATCAGATCAAGCGGATGTTAACAGCTTTATCAAGTGATGTATAACCAGTGTGGCATCCATTTCAGACAGCTCTCGACAACTTCAACCTCCCCAGAGACAACTCCCAGAACAATCCTTACAGTTACTAACGTCTCCATTCTCTCGATCTGTCTCCTCCGAGGTATTGTAGTATTCCAAGAGTCCTAGGATTGTCTAGACTACCTATAGTGACTTGATTAAGACAGGGTCTGCGTTAAGGTGTATCTCCTCCGGATCTCCGTTACACATTTCAACAAAATGTCTCAAAGTTTCCATGACTCAAATGTCGCAGACGTCTGAATTAACTTTATAGGATACAGGTAATTAAGCTTCCTTCAACTCTCTCTCTCTCTTCCTCTTCCTTCTCTCATCTTTTTGCTCATTGCTACTTCTCACTATTACTTTTCAAGTGAAATTTTATTGAATATCACTCCCTTTGGTCAAAATTCTCCACATTCCCCATAGTGCCTCTGCTGTTCGGTGCCACGTTCACAAGCAGTGATGTCCTTGCCATCTGTATCAAAGAAAACATAAAGTTATCTTCTTTGTCACAAGATTAAATTTTGATAAATAATATCTATTTGCGCTTTGTTTAATCACCAATGCCAGGATTAACCCTTTTTTTTAGCATGCTCATTTTGTTCTTTCGTGCCAAGCATTTCTACGCTTTTAATAATATTCTTGATTCTTGAGATTTATTGAATTTCCAGTAAATGCACGTACCAAATCAGCATGGATCACACATTGCACCAAATTTCAACTTTTTTTATGAGGCATGAAGACAATCCTGAGGATACCTGTGACGTTTATATTCTACAACATACAAAATATTTGAGTACAATGCTTTCACCATTTTCCATAATATCTCTTTAAAGGTTGCCGTAACATGAATTGAGTTTAACATTGCAACTTTTTATTCTAGCTATTTCCAACTATGATTATAACCAGATGAAAGCTGTATCCTTAAAATGCAGTTATCTTGCTTTACTTTGAATATCTATGATTTTATCTCTATTTCAAACCCATTCCAGTTGCTT
Organism: Paracentrotus lividus; assembly: GCA_940671915.1. Taxonomy (NCBI): domain Eukaryota; kingdom Metazoa; phylum Echinodermata; class Echinoidea; order Camarodonta; family Echinidae; genus Paracentrotus; species Paracentrotus lividus. The sequence continues at coordinate 27,957,686 of CALNVZ010003432.1, forward strand.
TTAAACATGTGCTTCAACATCAACAACTAACAATCTTCGAGTCCCGCCTACCAGTGTTAAATGCAGACTGACGAAAATAGATTAATTTTTATTGATTAGGATGCGACAACCGTTTGCCTCTTGAAACCACGGGGGCAAGCAAGTTTAGTCCTTGCCGATCTAGCAAGGAAGATTCGAGCACAATTTCGCCGCTGTGTCAGTCCGTTCTAAGTTTCATGCTTGTTTACTTAATTACGCGCCTCATTTATTATAGTGAGATAAATAATTAAACTTTCCTACGGATGATTTCTTCCACTTATAAATAGATGTTTATTAACATTTTTTTTTTTTTTGTCATTCTCTGCACTGTAATCAATCTGCAATATGTTCATTAATTATGATTAATTATAATTTATTTTTATATTTTTTTTTTTTTGCCTAATTACACGTACATGCGGATCAAATTTTATCTCCTCATAATGTAGATATCTCTTATTCTATATCTTCTAGGATCTTCATTATGACTATTAATAAACCACTTACCATTTTACACTATGAATTGCAATAAAAATATGTGAAAGAAAATATTCAGCAAAGCTATTGCTCTGTTATTTCTTTGGCCAACTTGTCGCGATCTGGTTTCATTAGCCTACACACCGTAGTGACACATAGCAGTTACACATGCAGATAATCTTGTGTGGGGCAAATTCTAAAGATCTATATCAACTATTACCATTCAGAGGCCCATCTTAATTAGCATTCGGTAACTAATGACTCACCGAAGGTTAACGCGAGCCACTCAGTGACCGCACTTTTTCGCTGTTTTTAATAAAAAAACATTTTACATTTAAATATGTGGTACGAAAATATTGGCTATATAGTCAATATATTGCTATTTTTAAGCTCTAAAAATCAATCATTACCTATTAAAACAATAACTGGGGAAACCTTCTATTTCTGGATCTCCCTCCGTGATCTCAGAAAGAATTTTTCTCTTGAGCATTAGTTCGTAATAGCCCGTTCAATTTTATCACTCTATCGATTAATACCACGCAATAACTTAGAATTTGTTCATACGCTATTTGTTATAATATTATCTCACAGTTTCTATTTACTCCCCCCGCCCTCGAGAATGTTCACTGTTTTTCCTTCTTACGGAACTTTTTTCCCTCACCCCCCCTCTCTCTCTTCCTCTCCTTTCTTTTTAATCCTACCCTTTTTTTGCAACGTGGACTTTGTACTACGGGAAACTGCATTGATTCGGCACTTCGGGCCCCGCCCCGCCTCTCCCCCCCCCCCCTGCCCGCCGCCCCCTGCAAAATAAAAAGAAAAGAAACATTGGCCCATTTCAATTATGTGGACATAAATTTTAAAAAAAAAAATAAATAATTCACTAGGATAACACCCCACCCCTGAAAAAAAATGAAAGAGAACAAGAAAGGGATATGAAAAAAGAAAAAAAATGGCGACGCCAAGATTACCTCTATATATCCATACACTGCATGACAAAGCAAAATACAAATTAACACCACAAACCCCCCACCCCCCCAAAAAAAAAAAAAAAAAAAAAAAGAAAAGAAAAAAAAAAGTAGAATAACGACCAGCTCAATTTATAAAAATATGGCAAAAGAAGTAACACCTACCCCCCCCCCTCCCCCCAAAAAAAAAAAAATTACACTACACCCCCCTACCCCCCCCTCCCGACTTTATGAAGCAAAAACGATAAATAACACTTACCTCCCCTCCCCCACCCCTCTCCGTTAAAATTTTTTTTTTTTGCATGCTTACAGGGGAAATCGGTGTAGTACCAAATCATAGGAATTAAATCTATTCCCCCCCCTCCCACTCATTGAATACGTATCCTTGAAAATCTATCTAGTAGAAATATGTTCTATGGACTTCGTGATAATATCTATTCAATAAAAAATTCAATGTGGCTGGAAGAAGCTATCCTTAATGAGGCAATTGAGTTCCTGCGTCATCTTGTTTATATTCGTAAACAACATTTTTCCATTACAATATCATCCAAAATATCTATATTCTATGCTTATTATATGATCTGTCTCTTATTATTCATCTCTTTAGCTGCAAGCCTCACGTCGCTCATGTCTATGAGCTGGGCCCTCGAAGCATCTCATTCCCTGAGTGGCTATTGTACGATACGACTAAGTTCACTATTCTCACACAACTTATCACTATTGCTGCCCAACATACAAATTATTGAAACATCGGTGAGTTGAAATTTTTGTCAATTGTAACATTTGTAACAGGTCAAAAAAGGAATGCTGGCAGTATCGGGAATGCGTCAATGTCCGTCTGTCCCTTTCAATGTTGTTTCACGCATTGTGTTAGATGAATTAAAAATAGTAGCTACAACGTTAAACTCAGATTGTACTTCTCTCTCTGAAAAACTGAGCATAGAATATTTTAAAAGCTGTGTCTCTGTTTTTAATCTAGCTAGCGACCCTAAAAAATAATGAAAAAACATTATTAGGCTCCTACGTGTTTAAGACTTCTATTGAAATTATTGGAAATGATAACTCTATTTCTTATTGAATAACAAACTGTTAACTTATTAAATGAATGATGTTTCAAAAGAATTCTCTTCTATAAAACATATCCTCTAGACAAATCCTGACATTATTGCCTCTTTAATTACGTGCCACTGCCACTACCTACTCAGACATACCACTACTTCAAAACTTCTCTAATTACGCCAATCGTTAGAATGACTTTCCTAGTTAGACTCCATTAGTCTTAACCCATCTAGAAGTACAGATTACTTAGCACAGTGACGTTGCAGGGTTACAGATACGGGATTCATTTAACAGGAGATTACGGACGCGGCAAAACAACAGTTACTCACATCTCGATATTTTACAACATCTCTTTTCTAGGACTATTGTAAGAAAAGAAAATCAAGTCCTCTGAATCCTACTAATCAAGTTATTCAACATATCTGTCAACAAACAGAAAATATGAAATTATTTAATATCTAATATGTCATTAACATTGTTTCCAAATTGTTCTCACAGCATAATATCGATAATCGGAGACGAACATTTTTCGACACACAACCACACCAAATTGCCACATCAACTGCAAACGAAATATTTCAGTAAAAAAGCAATCATGATTTTCAATTTTACTCTACATATTCCCTTTATCTCATTTCACTATCTGTAAAAGATTTAAATAGAAAAACGCAAACATATTAATCTTGAATATAGTATCAGAAATTCCAAAGAAAATGAAAACATGACACTGGACTATCCATACTATCAGTACGATCCATAGCGTAAAGCGTCATATCGTGCGTCTATTTCCTACGAGCTATACAGATAACTTTATCTATGGGAGAGTGTTACTGCGAGTACGAGCTTGCAACTAGTACGATATGTGCATAGTCGAGTCCTAAATTCACGGTATTGTTATGCCGTTTCAATATATTATTACAACGTGTAATTTAATATCTATAACTTTTAGATTTAATATTTTATTTGTTCGCGACAAGCCTTCCTCAACTAAGAGTTAAAGACCTTAATAGAGCGAAGCCGTGACAATCGTAATATTCTAAACAGAGCCACGAGCTCCTGTGACACTTCGACTTGTGCGTTGCAACTGGTAATTCCATGAGTTCATGAGCTACGAGCCACATTTAAATTCTCGATATGCATACTTCTATACGTTCACGCTAAAGCAACCTCTTTCATAGGCAGTCCACACTACTAGTATTTTCCCGAGCCGATATTTCAACTTTCCGTACACCATTTTTTTTACTTGTCAAGACTGCTGTCAGCTGAAGTTTTTAATACGTACTAATGTATCACCAAAAGGTATCATAATAAACTTAAGCAAAATGAGACTCAAAAAAGTCATTTCACTCGTTATACGTCACAGGCTCATTATATCTCATTAAAGAATCTATTAACACACATGATTCTTAAGGTTTGTTATATAATACAACAAAAAGTACAATTTTATACTTCGATATATTGCTTCCTTCTGCTAACATTACAAATCTACACTTACACTTTTCCAATTTATTCTTATAGCCAGTCAATTCCCTTTGAACAGTTTAAACCGTGACCTTTTACTCTTCTATGGTGTCACATTAAACCAATATATTCCATGGTTCGAAGTAGCATTAATGTCAACACCATCTAAACGTTATAAACAGTTAACTCTTAATGAATAGGACCTTAGAACCAGTATAAACGAGTAGACATACTGTGTCCACATATATAAATTACCAATCAAACCAAATTTAAACAATTCGAAACCATTACTAAGCTCAAGGTAATGAGACCAATAATAACCATCACAACATGGCCCACATAAGTGAAGTCAAACCATACAAACCATTAGACTCACTCTTATACAGCCATACACCCATATATGATGTATATAACTCTCGAAGCAAGTAAACAATACAAACCATAACTCTACCGTTTTACAGCCAATTACAACCAGTAGATTGTACTCTATAAAGTCTCGAAGTCAAAGACCAATACAATACCATTGACTCTTACGTGTACAAGCCTTACAAACTTAGGATTTTGCTTTAAAGTCTCAAGTCCAATCCATATAACATTAGAAACAAAGTACCAGTGTAACACCAATAAATTTACAGTATTGTACTGTCTTGCTAGCATATAAAATACTAAATCAAACCAATAAAAACATAGACTCTACCGTTATACAAGACCATTACAATACAGTAGATGTAAGCGCATATTAAAGACTTGGTCAACCAATAATAACCATCAGGACTCCAAGAATCCATAAAGCCTATAAAATAATTGATAATTACTATTTGCAAGATATATTATACAATAATTCAAAACCATACAATACACAACATTATGGTCGACTGTTAAACATCGGAGCATCAAAAAATATCTGGCACATTATCTGTGATGAAAAATAAAACAGCGTATAAAATATAATATTAAAATATTGTAAATGATAGGAGACATTGACATCATTTCTTTTTTAATGATACATATGTTATTATAAATTTATATATAACTATGAAATTAGTTGTATTTTATCTAATGAATTATACGATTACTTCCAAGACAGTGCACATTAATGTCATACATTTGAAGAGCGAATACATAAAAAGTTCATCTTTGAGCATCCCATTAGAGGCTAATGATTTACAGACCCAGTACGAAACCAATTAAAAATACACATTAGACCCATCAGAATTAAATATTTATATGCCATAATCAAATTGTCTGCGAATTCAAACTTATATGTATTGTCGAATAAATATAGCTGATATCCATTTAATATTTTTAAATATTTAAATTCTCATACATGACACATAATGAAATTTAATCAATGAACACAAATTTATAAAAGTTCACTCTCTTGCATAAGATACAGGTTATTAATCACTAAACTATAACATGTAACCATTAAGAACTACATAGCTCTCCCATAAACTACATAGTATGAAAACGTTTTGTATTCCCTAAAGCAAACTGTCAACTTTTCCATTGCACAATTGAATTAAGTTTACACCATGAGCGTCATATATATTACAGATAATAACTTTGCAAGTGCTAATTAGCACTTCTGCTAACTCTGGATTCCGCATAGACATTCTTGATAGATTCGATTGTCTTCTACTGATTCCAGTAGATCAGTTAGATCCACAATCTCTATCCTCGTTAAAACTCGGTCAATTTTCACATTTCCATTAAACAAATAGAGATTTGAGAATAAAAAAAGAAAAAGAAAAGAAAACCATATAGAATAAGAATACTGTTATGTAACTAGTCAGTGCTTTTCTATCTCCAATTCAAACCAAAGTAGAAACAGTGTTCATTACCTATATGAAACTCGTAGATAAAACCTATAGAAACCCAATGTTTATTTCCATATTGAAACACAGAAACCCATATAAAACATGGTTCATTCATCATATTAAAACATATAAACCATAGAAAACAAGTTCCATCTATCCATATTGATAACCGCTAGATAATCCGATAGAAACAAAGTACTATCCATTATTGAAACAGTAGAAACCAATAGAACCATTTTCATTACCATATTGGAAACAGTAAACCAGAAGAAACCAATATTCATGTAGATCCTATATTGAACATCTAGAAACCCAATAAGAAACCATATTCATTATCCATATTGAAAACAGTAATAGAAATCAAATAAATCCAAATTTCTCATTATCCATATGAAAACTAAAATCAATAGAACCACAGTTTCACTTATCCATATTGAAAAACCAGTAAAACCCAATAGAATACCAAGTTTCATTATCACATATGAAAACAGGAGAATACATAACACAACTTTATTATCCTAATTGAAAACGAATACAACCAGAAGAAACAACTGTTCCATCTTATCCAATTGAAACACAGTAGGAAACCAATAGAACACAGGTTCATTAATCCAATTGAAAACTAGTAGAACCAATAGAACACCTATATGTTTCAATTACTCCATTATGAATAACAGTAAAACCAGATTAGAAACCAATGTGTTCTCATCCTATCCATATTAAAAACAGTAAATCCAATAGTCACCAAGTTGTTAATCCATATTCAACTGTAAATCAATAGCGAAACCAATGTTCATATCCATCATTGAAAACAGTAGAAACCAGAGAAACCAAGTTTCATCATCATATTAAACGTAGAAACCGATACAACTGCAATGTTAATCCATTATTGAACAGTTATAAGATCCAATAAGAAGCAACACAATGTTATATCCATTGAAACGTAACGAAACTATACGAACCCATGTTTCATTATCCATATTAAAACAGTAGAAACAATAGAAACCAGTTTTTACTTATCCATTATAATTACAGTAGACAAACCAATAAACCAATGTCATCATATTCAATGAAAACAGTAGAAACCATGAACCAATGTTTCATATCCGATATAACAGTGAAAACTGCTGCCCCCCCCCCCCCCCACCTCCACTTTTTCAGCCCACGTTGTAAAATACAAAAAGACCATACATTTTTATTTTGCCTGTCCAGCCCCCCCCCCCCCCCACTTCGCTCAGCCCCATACCTTCTCAAACAGCTCCGCCGGCCCCACTACCATGCTTCTTTGCATATAATCAATCAAAAACAATACAAAAAACAAAACAACAAAATCTTCCCAATTATTTTAGTGTCAAATAGTTTTTCATCACAAGCTTTGATAATTCCAAACATTATCAGAAATCTCTCATGTCGCAACACAGATAACACTTCCAAAAGAAAAAAAGTTCGAACCGTCAGAGTGAATAAACTCCGTTCGCTTTGCTAAACATTCGCTAACCTCACGCTTATCCAACCTGATTCGAAATGCAACTAACGAACCTCTAACATGCTCCCCCAATCATGTGCCGTTCTGCACAAAAAAAAAAAACATGTTGAAATTTGCTGATCCGAGAGAGAAGCGGAGACTGGGGGTAGATTATTTGTTACAAAGCTTTCCCCCCACCCCCCATTCTCACTACTTCAATGATTTAAAGATAACAAACTTTAAGAGATTAGCGATTAAAAAAAAATCTCAACTTATCCGAATTGCCAACTTTAATCCAACCATGCATATCAGCGCTATCCAGGATTTCCACCGGCAACTTAATTTGTCGCCCGTGTACTTTAAAAATATG
>CALNVZ010003432.1:27965342-28012462 GCA_940671915.1 Paracentrotus lividus
CCCCCCCCCCCGCCGCCAGGCAAACATAGGCCTACAGCTTAAATGTATGCTGAAGGATTTTGAATAATTTATTTGTTTTTGTTTTTTGTTTTTTTTTAATACTTGCCAATGGTGAGTTCATGGAAAAGAATTTCTAGGTATATGATGTATTACCGCTATAGATGAAAATACGAATATTTCTAAATACGAGGGCGAAGCGCGATCAGATTTTTTCCCCTCTACTTTACGATCAGAAAGCAAAGAATTCTAAGCAATTAGGGGTATCAATTTTGTTTAGCTCTTCATCAGAATATCATATGAACGGGAGCTGTAATTTGTCCAGCAAAACGATTTGAAAGCAAAAGCAAAACAAATTTGTCTATCAAGTAATGTGAAATCAAACAATGTATATTGATGTTTTGTTGTTCAGAATCCTCATAATCTGGTTACAAGAAAAAAAAAAAAAAGGCGAGCGTGAATCGCGAGCAGAAATTTGATGTATCGGAATGATCTCTGAAAACGTGACATTTTATGCATTCCTCAGGAACACAATGCAATAAGTCTTTGGAAAATGAAACGAGCGCGAAGCGCGATCGAAAATTTTGCTCTATGTAATAGAGACCTGAAGTTTAGGATCAATTTGGCCTCCATAATTTAAAGACCGTATGTTGCCCAGTAATTTTACATGATTATGAAAGAGAGATGAATATCTATCTATCTAGCTGCTTATCTCCTTCTGCTTCCCTAAGTTTAAGATAAATTTGGCGCCCCTAAGTTTAAGCTCAATTTGGCGCCAACTAATCATTTGGCGCCCCCTAAATGTTAGTTTGAATTGGCGCCATACATGTACGAGAAAAAATGGCATTGCATGCGTTCCTCAGGAACACAATGTAATAACTCATTGGGAAAAGAAAAGATGCGAGCGCGTAGCGAGAGCCAAAATTTTGCTATGTATATACAGACCAGGAGGAATAAAAAAATTTAGAGACCATATGTCAAATACCAAGTTGCTGCCCCTTAGTTTCAGGTAAATTCGGCACACCTCCCTAAGTTCAAAATAAAGTTGAAGCCTCTAAGTTTAAGATAAATTTGGCATCCCTAAGTCTCAGGTCAATTTGACGCCCCTGCGTTTAAGCTCAATTTGGCGCCCCCTAAGATTTAGGTCAATTTGAAATGCAAAAATGAATGTAACGTGAAATCAAATAAATTGACATGTTTTGATGGTTAGAATCCCATAATGTAAATTTTGGTAAGAGGAAAAACACAGGCGAGCGCGAAGCATGAACGGAAGTTTTGATGTATTCAAATGATTAGAAAACAGGACATTTCATGCGTTCCTCATCAGGAACACAATGTAATTATTCATTGGGGGGAAAAAAATGATGCGAGCGCGAAGCGCGAGCGACAATTTTGCTATGTATATCAGAAATATTGCCTCTATCTATGATATATAATATATATATTTGCCCCCTTATTTCAATCATTTGGGATATAGTCTCAATTGTGGCGCCACTAATATATGACTTCACACCCTTTTATAATATACCATATGCCCCCATAAGTTTCAGGTCATCTTGGCGCCCGACGTGTAATCAATTTGACCCGCTAATAATGCTTGAACATAAATTTGAAATGAAAAAAAAAAAAAAAAAAAAAAAAATATTAAAAAAAACCGAAAGGAAAAAAAATAAATAAATAAAAAATGTAATATTTATATTTATATATAGTTAGAATCCCATATGTAATTCTGGTAAGAGGAAAACACAGCGAACGCGAAACATGAACGAAATTTTGATGTATCGAATGATTAGAAAACAGGTCATAACGCGTAAGTAATAATCAAGGAAAAGAGATGCGAGCGCGACAAGCGCGAGCGAAAATTTGCTATGTATATATCAACCAGGAGGCATGATTTTAAATTTTGTATTGTCTAGATAGAGACCATTTAGCCCTCTGTTTTTTTTGTGCGTGTTTTTGGGGCCCCTTAGTTTCAGGTAAATAGGATATAGTTGGAGCCACTAAGTTAAAGATAAATTGGCACCCCTAAGTCTCAGGTCAATTCGGCGCCCCTACATTTGAGCTCAATTGGCGTCCTTTAATTTAAGATCGATTTGGCACCCCTTAACTTCAGGTTAAATCAGCGCCCTTAAGTCTCAGGTCAATTTAGCGCCCTTAAGTTTCAGTCATTCTTGCGCCCTAACTTGATCTAAATTTGGCGCCCTTAGTTTAGATATTTTGGCGCCCCTCTAGGTTTAGTTCGTTTGGCGCCCCAAAATTTAAGGTCATTTTGGCCCCTAAGTTTAAGGTCGATTAGGCACCCCATCTAAGTTCGGGTCAATTGGCGCCCCGCACTTTGCTCATTTGGAGCCCCTTAATTTAAGTTTGATTTGGCAGCCCCCCCCCCCCTAAATTTAAGGTTTGATGTAGAGCCGCTAAGTTTAAGGTCGATTTGGCGCCCATCCTATGTTGAAGCTCAATTGTCGCCCTTTAGTAAAGGTTCCATTCGGCACCCTCCTAAGTTTATTGCGTTGCTTAGTTTACTGTCGATTTGGCGCCCCCTAAATGTTTTAAAGGGCGCCCCCTTCCCTCCCCCCTTTTTCAATTTGGCGCGCCCTTACTTAGTTTAAGGTCGATTCGGCGCCCCTAAAGTTTAATTATCAATTAGCGACTCCCTCAGCTTCAGGTCAGAGCGCCCCCATCATAAGTTTCGGGTCAATTGGCGCCATTACGTTTAAGTTCAATTTGGCTCCCCTTAGTTTACTGTCGATTTGGCGCCCCTAAATTAAAGGTCGATTTGGCGCCCCCCTAAGTTTAAGTCAATTTGCACCCGTATAAGTTTAAGGTCATTTGGCGCCCTTTTATGTACTTTCGATTTGGCGCCCCCTAATTTTAAGGTCGATTTGGCGTCCTAAGTTTAGGTCAATTTTGGCGCCCCTTAGTTTACTGTCGATTTTTTTTTAAACGGGCGCCCCTTTACCTCTCCTTTTTCCCTCCTTTCACTCTCTCTCTCTCTCTTTTCTTTCTCTTCCTCTTTTCCCCTTTTTTCCCTTCTCTTTCCCCGCTTTTTCCCTTCCTCTTTTTTTTCTCCCTTTTTTTCTCCTTTTTCTTTCTCTCTCTCTCTCTCTTTTTTTTTTTTTTTTTTTTTTCTTCCTTCCTCTTTCCCCCCTTTTTTTCCTCCTCTTTCCCTTTTTTCCCTTTCTCTTTTTTTTTTTCCTCCTTTTTTTTTCTCCTTTTTTCTTCTTATCTTTTTTTTTTCCTTCCTTTTTCTCTCCTTTTCTTCCTCTTTTCGGCGCCCCCCTCCCCGGGGGCCGCGGCCACGTTAAGCCCCCCCCCCAGAATAAACGCGGCATAAATGTGATGCAAGCACACACATCTCCCAGTGGGCCGTTATTTAGAAAAGAAAACCAGATTATATTATATGCATCTTTGCTTTGCTTTTGCTTTTTATCCCATTAAATAACGTCACATCATGCAGACAAATCATTAGAGCGCGAGACAATTTCTATGAAAGACTTTAACACATATCATTAGTTGTTTATTTCTCTTTAGTTTCATATCAGTCACAATAAGACGGGGAACTATATAGCCTTGAGGGAGAGTATTACCAAAATATTCCTCATCCTCATGAACATGCTCAGGAGCAGATCCACTGGTCAGTCGGGGCTGCAAATTTTGGCCCGTTTGGCGCTATATTCCAAAGAGAACTCCAAAGGCCTTTTCCCCCATACTTCAAGAAGGTCGATCAGTATCGGCCACTATATAGGGTTAGGGTTCAGTCACCCTGCCCCATCAAGAATACTCTTTTCCTTTATAGCCATCGCTGGCCGTCATTGCATCTCCTGAGCAATATTTCTAATATTTTGACAAGTTTCATGAAAAAAATTGTTTATTATAGAATTGTTTCATCTTGATTCATTGTCAGAAAGTTCATTATTTCATCCCACCTAACTTTGTCATCGAAGAAAGTTATGCTTCTATGACTACAGAAGGGGAAAAAATCAAATCAAATCAAACAAAGTAAAATGCACTTTGTGCACAATAATATTATTGCCTGCTTTGGTTTACAACTGAAACCCCGTTGACTTTTGACAGCAGTCAATGAAACGAAGTTTTGGGTCCGTTTTTGTGGGTTTGGGAAAAAAACCACACACACACACACACACAGTACAAATACTTATGTCTGATATAGTTAATATAACGAAGAAAAAAACAAATGAAATGAAATAGTAAAAAAACAAGCGAATAACAGACTGTCTTATGGGGATATATATGATTATACTGTAAGTATGATTAGGCTTGAATACTATTCCCTGCGTAATACTTGACTCAATACTGAGCAGATTTTTAATTGAATGATCGTAAAAGAAATGAAAAAAACAAAAAAACAAAAAAACAAAAAACAAAACAAAACAAATCTAATCAAATCTTGATAATATAATAAATTATAGAATCCAAGTTGGGATTATCATTAAAAAAAAAAAACAACACAAAAAACAAAAAAACAAAGCATACAAAGGATTTAAAAACATAATTTACATCTGGCAAAATCATTGAATAAGTGAAACCGAAATGGGGGGGGGGGCTCAGGGCCCGGTCCCCCGGTAGGCGCCCAAAAGGGCGCCAAATGACCTAAAGGGGGCGCCAAATTGACCTTAAGGCGGCCAAATTGAACCCCCCCAAATAAAAAAAAAAAAAAAAAAAAAAAAATTGGTCAGAAAATTTTCGTTTATACCCGATTGACCCCCTAGACCTACCCCTACGGCTGATATGTGACCTTACGAACGGCCGAATGCCGGAATATTTTCACCCACGGCCCTCCCCCGCTTATCGCACGACCAGCGTGAAAAAAATTGAATGTACCTTTTTGCTCGCCTGGTGTAACGAGAAAAAAAAATTGGTGTGCCATTCTCGATCCACCACTGGGCGCACCAAAATCAAAATCACGTCGGGCCCCGGGGGTGCAAAATCCTGGATACGCGCCTGGGGTGGTGAAATCAAAGGAGATGAATAAAATAATGAAATGAAAGATTGATGCGTGCGCGAAACGCAAAGGGACAAAACAATGATTATGAAGGCATGGAAATTGAATATCTGGGGTTTTGATTCCAACAATAAATAATGAAATAATTTATTTAAATTTAAAAAAAGAAAAAAATGAAGATGAAGAAGAAGAAAAAGAAGACGAAATAAAAAAAAGTTCAATTTTGCGCCCCTAATTTCAGGCCAATTTGATACCCTATTCTTTGATGTCCCATGAGTTTCTTGCATCCCTGAAGTCATAGCCATATAATTCACATATTATTATTATGATAAAAGGTGCTAACACTATTTGGAGCCGTTATCCCCTAAAAAAAACAAAACAAAACAAAAATAGATATAAAACAAAATATTGGCCTCCAAGTTTGAGGAGTTATGTTCTTGCCTTTGCCCGTTATCGATCATTTTATTTATTGTGGCCCCTCGATCCTGTATTCATGTTTTTTAGTTATTTTTCTTCCCCCCCCCACTTTTTTTTCTTCTTTTCCCCTCTGATGTCTATAGCTTCTTAGAAAAAAAATTAATTAATAATAAAAAAATCGGCTAGAACACTGGTAGTAGCCATACGCGGCTCACCCCCCCCCCCCACCCCTCTTTTTTTTTTTCTCGATCAGCATCGATCAGATATGATCGATCGAGCGAATCGAAGAATCGCGAATTTTGCAATTATGGCTGCTCAGGAAATTGACGCGGAATCAGGATCTGATTTTGAGGATGATTTAGGTTTCCAGTTCTATCGTGATCGTCCCGAGTGGAATGACATTTCACCAGTTCCACAAGATGATGGACCGAATCCTGTGGTTCGAATTGCATATTCAGAAAGATGTTAGTATGGCAGTCATTTTTTATTTGTTTGAACTTAACTCTGCGCTTGGTCCCATATGCTAGAAATCGTGACTTGTTTTGTTAATCCGATGTTTTCTACTTTCTAACAACAGTTAAGTTAGATCTGACTTGATTTTCCATCAAGCTTGAGTGGCTTGATCCTGGCCTGGCCCTGGGTCCTTTATGTTGTTCTTTTGTTTTGATCACAGAACAACATGAAACACGTCCCAGGATCAAGAAATACCGGATAAAATGGAAGATAAAAAGGGAGAAAAACAAAGAAATAGAAATCTAACAGTAACAGTTAACGTTACACAAACACAAAAACACAAAAAATTCTTTACTTCAGACTTTCGTGCAGAAAATGAGAAATGCTAACATTACAAAGTTAGAGGGTTAAGAGAGAATTGAAAGAAGGAGAAATTAAGAAATTACAGTCTCGGCTAAGACCGAGATGATGAAACTTTTGAAATAGATCTAAGTTAGACCCCCTAATAGTATTTCTTTTAAAAGAACAGTTGAGATGAAAGAATGAGAATAACAAAGAAATACAAAACTTCAAAAGAAATTATAAGAAGATGAGATGGAAAAGAAGAAAAACAGAAGTATGTAGAATATTCTAGGTCTAGATCTATATATACGAAATGGTAGAAGTGAATATGAAAGTTGATGGATAACAAATAAATAGGCCTATCTGAGAAATCTATTTTTAGAGGAGAAGATGAAAGAGGGAGAAAAACAAAGAAATGCATAAGAAATAAATGATAAAAAAGAGAAGGTGGAAAGCGAAGGAGAGTGGAAAAAAAAACTTTCAAAATGATAGAAGCGAAGGTTAAAGAAAGAGAAAGAGAAATACATTTAGAAATAACAGTCACCTGATCCATTAATCACAATAGGCCTAACTGCCAAAACAACCGATAGGAAAAAAAAAATCAAAAGGCACTTCCAAGAAGGGAATGTACAAGGGCCCTGCAACGTCTCGTAGTAGCTGGCGTGCAGTGCTGCTGGCGTTCTTTGTGACAATCGAAAGCTAGTATTTTTTACTTAGAGTCTACCGTACATAATGTTTTTTTTTTTTTTTTTTTTTTTTTTTTTTTTTTTTTTTTTTTTTTACAGTTCAGGATGTTTTTGACTATCTTCGTGCTGTACTAAAGGCAGATGAACGAAGTGAGAGAGCCCTAGAATTAACAAAAGATGCTGTAGAGCTCAATGCTGCAAATTATACTGTCTGGTAAGTTCATTGGAAACTTTGCATCCAAATTTCTCTAAAACTCAAATGTGTTATCTTCCCAAATTATTAGTTAAAAATAAGGCCATTATTTAGCTTAAAACTTATATTTTTATACATAATTATTTAAATAATGAATTCAATATGTTCTATTACTTATGTTTACAGTGATAACACAAGTATATTTATATAATGATAACATAAATTTCATTGATTAAAATGGTATGAAAACAAGTCTTATAATGCATCTGCATGTTACATTTCATAGTTAATGAATTAAAAAATGATATTACATTATCATAATGATAATAAAGTGACACAGGTTTCATCGTTCTTATGAATGTATTTTGCATTTTGCATTTTCAAATAAAAATTTTACTTTTGTTTGCAGGCATTACAGGAGAGTCCTGCTTCAAACACTAAAGAAGGATTTACGCGAGGAAATGAGATACATCACAGAAATCATTCTAGATCATCCAAAGAACTATCAAGTTTGGTAAAACTTATTTGTAATTTTTTATTTGTCAATTTTGGCCTTAGCTACACAATAAATACAATGTACTTGCAGAAGCTAAACCCCCTATAAAAATTGTAAAAAGAATCTGATCAAAACTTTACTTTTGTCTAGCTTGAAACAAGAGAAGCGTGATATTCCCACATCTGTTTACACTACAGCCTTTGGAAAGACACTGAGCTTTAATTTAGGCATGAAATAGCTTTTTTTAATAATTTCTTTAAGTAAGCAGTTCCATAATATATTAAGTGCTCGATTAAGTCACTCATGTGCCCCATAGCAGTTACTAGTACCTTGGCAAGTCAATATCTTCCTTGTGCACCAAGGATGTGCTTGGATTGACTAAGTCACCATTAGAAGAACTTACAACTTTACTGACCGTTAAAGATTTTCTTCAAATTGAAACTTGTTTTTTCGCTATATTGTAGCAGAATTTAGTCATGAAGGAAAAATATCCTCTTTTTTTTATAACAAAATGATCCTCAGGTGGCAAACGCGAGGCATTTAACCAAAGTATGCTTTCGAATGCTCTTTTTGCAAGAAAAAACGTCTTGGAAGTGCAATAGCATGAATAATTCATTGCTAGATTGAATGAACAGTAGAGTCAACAACTGGCAAACTAAAGAAACAATTGATTGAGTAGTCACTGAATTTTCTTTTATGTAGGACATTTCTAATATTTCTCATATATTACTACCAATCACCCTCTCTCCCCCGCGTCTATTACTCAATAACATAATTGGCAAGTGACGTAAACATTTCCCTTTAAGGACACTTTGGAATTATCTTTGAAGCCTGATTGGTATTATCACATAATGCACATCAGCAGAAAAAGTAAATCACTGACAAATAAGAATTTTTGTGCAGTACATGGTTATTAAACAAGAGTTTAGATGAAAATAACCATCAAAATATCTTAATTTGGAAATGGAAGGAAAACTGGAAAGTCACTATTTTCACATGCAAATGGACAAAAAAATTTATGCATTTTTTAAACAAGGTATCATTTAATATCAATTCTATTATTTTTTAAAGGTAGTAGGACTGAATTGGAATCATATTTGGTGCCCATTTCAGAATCAAAAGTAATTCATTTACACCTTTGAAATCCTTAAGGCAACCGCACACCTTACGACTGGTCTACGATCCGATTTCGGAACAAATCGCATTTTGCTTATTTTCTGAAAGTATGAATGAATAAAATCTAATTATTAGATGTTCAAATTAACTGTAAGAATATTGATACAGAATTTTGGAAAATTGCAAGCCTTTATTTAGGAATAAAGGGCAAATTGGTTTGAAATCGTAGCCAATCGTGCGATTGCTATGACGTCATTACGATTAGATATTGAATTCGCTTTTATTTTAATAAGGAGGTTACATAGTCACTGATTTGAACATATAAGTATTCCTGCGATGATTTAGAACTCTGCACAGTATGATGTTCTATTTCTAAATATCCATATCAATGTTATGACGTTTTATTACACAATCAGGTTGCAGACCAATCGTAAGGTGTGCGGTGGCCTTTAGACGTCTGTTGTATCTATAGAAGTATGGTAACTGGCTGGAGTAATAAGTATAAATTTGTATAGCACAATTACTGTATGGATATATATTTTTAAATACTATTCTACACAAATATCTTAGCTGAACAAATGTGTTTTTAACTCACAGTATATTTATAAAGAGTGAGAGATTGGAGAGCTTCTAATTTCAATTGGTAAGTTGTTCCATAATCAGTAGGGAGTAGAGAATGTGAGCTGGAAGTACAGAATCATATTAAACTGAATCCAAAGACTAAGATATGCTATGCAAAAATGAATGTTCTTATCTATTACAGGCATCACAGGAGAGCCATAGTGGAATGGCTAAAGGATGCATCAGGAGAGTTAGGGTTTACAGAAGCTGTCCTGGAGAAAGACTCAAAGAACTACCATGCATGGTCCCATCGGCAATGGGTCTTACAAACATTCAAGCTATGGGACAGTGAGATTGACTATGTAGATAGACTCCTTCAAGAAGATCTTAGGAACAATTCAGCCTGGAATCAGAGATACTTTGTAATAAGCAACACGACAGGATTTACTGATCAGAGTGTATTAGACAGAGAAGTCAAGTAAGTTTGATATGTGTAGTTCATGTATATGTTTTGTTGTGTTCGGACAGTTTGACTTACTTGACTTAAGTGCACAGAACGGAGTGTCCCCTTGCACTCCTCTGGGTGGTCCTCCGGCATTTAACTCTGTCCTGGGCTTGATCTTGAGCAGCCTCGAGAGATATCCCAGAGTCTTGGCTTATTTGATCCCTCTATTTGATCCCTCCATCGTAGAGGTGGTTGTCCTTGTGGGCGTCGTTTATTATTGGAAAATCTATTTGTGTTCATGTATAATTGATGACCTGTAAAGGTGCAGTCACATATTGCTGATTTGGATGGCAATTCATGGCGTTTTTGTACAGTACCATAGTAGACAGTCTGAGCAACTCAATTTCAGTAGGTATCAAGTTTTCTTGTTATGTTTTGTACTTAGCTTGCCTTTGCTCTGTTAAGAAAGCACAGTACAATAGGGAATGTGCCATGATGATACCAAGTGAAACAGGGTTTGCTAGGCTCTCTCAATATACGATGCTGAGCGAACCACCATGAACCGCCACACAAATCGGAGATGTGTAATTGCAATTGAATAAACTTCATAAGGAAGACATTTAACCCAAAAAGAGTCGGGAGGGGGGTGGGGGGGGGGGGGGGGAGGGGGCGACTGAAATAACCTGGCCATTTTTTTATATAACCATATTTCATAAAGAAGGCACCTAATAATGAGAGTTATTTGTTTTGTTTATATTCACACTAGATATGCCATGGATTTCATAAGGAAGGCACCTAATAACGAGAGTTCTTGGAGTTACCTCAAAGGGTAAGTTAAATGTTAAAATCTTTTACAAAACGGCGTCAAGAATGCAGCTGATCAGACATGCTTGTGTGCATTTTTAATTTTAGCTAAAATGCACACAGTGCCAAAATTGTACAGCAAGAAAGCATAATGCATTGCTTGGACCTTTGGCACATGTGTATAAAGCTAAGCTAAGCTATTAAATGCGCATAATTTATATGTCATGCATGGAAGCGCACAAGGACATTGCCGCGGATACCCGGGGTGACATTTCCACTTTGATATGTTTCATATCATATTAAATGATGCATACGTTTACTCGTTTGCATTATGCAAAAATGTCCGTCAGAGAATTATTTTCAGAGTGCTGCTTCTAGCATCCAAGCCCCTATATCCCCTTGGTCTAACAGCAGTTGGTCCAATTATCTGGTTGTCTGATATCACCTGGGCTAAACACATTTGGTGTTCTAAAAATGGGTCTAATTTCCAATAGGCCTGGTACATACTTCGTTTAATTCTCACTTGAACTCATGAAAATTTGGTCTAATATACCACTTCATCCAATAACCATACGCTGTAATTGCATTTTCGTCTGATTCCCAAAGAAATATTTAGTCTATTACTAGTTTGTTACAGGAATTGACCAAGAGGTGTAAGACCAAGTGGACATTAGAAGAAATGGTCATTAGACGAAATGAGAAGTATACACAAAAAGAAAAGTGGCAGTTATACAGAAGATAATGAGACAAACTGGTTGTAGACGAAATCAATAGTAACCAATCTTGATTGTTGTTGCATAGACTTCTTACATAAAAGTCACACTTGTGAACCAAATTCACAAAATTTGAAAGTGATCATAACTGTAATGTATACAGGGCACTCAACTCTTTTGAAATGTTTTGCCTGTAGAGTGGCCGACATGTATATCTTGTGTAGCAAATCGTGAAGTGCTTTGTAGCCGCAAGAAAAGGTGCTTTACCATTACTTGTTGGATCAGATGGGATAGTAGTTTTATTACAAATAGTACATTAGAAATACTAGAATTTCCCAGAAAGCATTAATACCTTTATGTATTTGTTTTTTCAGTGTCTTAGCTCTGAGAGACATGTGTAACTTCCCAGGTTTGATGGACGCCTGTCAGGATATGTATGATCAGAGTATTAGATCACCATTCCTTCTAGCTTTTATGATTGACATGTATGAAGAACAACTAGAGAGCAAGAATGCTCCAGATGA
The DNA here is from genome assembly GCA_940671915.1 of Paracentrotus lividus. Lineage (NCBI taxonomy): Eukaryota > Metazoa > Echinodermata > Echinoidea > Camarodonta > Echinidae > Paracentrotus > Paracentrotus lividus. The sequence goes on from CALNVZ010003432.1 coordinate 27,977,053, forward strand.
TACATTACTCAAAGCTACTCAGGTTAGTTCAGTCTATTTTTTCTACTCTTGTTTTCTTGTAGTCAAATTTGAAATAATAAATCAAAGCACCTGGCTGTATTACTACAAATGATAAAAGTGGGAAATATTTTTGATAAAGATAAAATCAGATCTGGTAGTGTTTGGTATTTCGTAAAGGCGAGTTTTTGATGCTGTAGATCTTAAGATGTACTACAATAAAGAAAAATCTCTTTGCGAATGTACGTGTATATGGCCTTGTGTAGGTTTAAAACGTAATAGGCCATGTAACCAGAGCGCAGCAGTGTTACCAACAAAGGGAATGTGTAATTGTGATTTTACCTTGTCTCTCAAGATTTAGTTTTAAAAATGTTGTTTTACAAAAGCAAATTATACAAAATAAAGTGTATCAGCCAGAAAAATCTTTCAGCTTTAATTTGATGCCACACTGATACACATATTCTTTGAGAAAACTTCATGCCAAAATTTATTTTCCCCGTTTGTGCCAGTTTTTTTTATACAGATTGTACATAGAGTTTCCTTCTCTATTCATAGACCCATGAGCTCTATTACCCTCTCCAATGTAACCTTTCAACTGTAATAAAGCCAAATGTCTTGACTACATCTCCCATATTGGATCCTCACACTATATGGAAGTCTTAGATAACCTATAGAGGACAATGTCTCCTTTTAGTGATGCTTAAGCATTATCTTTGAAACAAGAATGCTATTAAATAAAAAATAAAGATCAACAGAAAGAGCAGAAATCATTCACAAATTATAAGAGTTTATCCCTGCTGCATTACATTTGATGTTTCTTGAAGAACAGTTCAAATGTGGCTACAAAAGAAAAATATAATTTTCACGTATCGGTATAATTTCCTCCATACCCTTATTTTTTAAACCAAATTCTAAATTTGTAAAGATTCAGACAATTTTCTAACCATTGAATGTACAGCTGGAATTCTAATTCAAACCTTGTGCCCATTTATTTTTCATAATTTGTGTTCTTTTTTTTTTTTTTCTTTTCTTCTTCATTTACTATTTATCTAATAATATTTGATTTGTAACTTGTAAGTGATTATTTATATGTATTTGATGTATCAATGTATTTAATCCAACCAATGGTTGCAATAAATGGATTATTATATTAATCACTATTTTTATGCACAAATACATTTAGATCACCTAAATAATGCATTTCTATTTGAACCTTTTGAAACTACTCTCTTCATAAAAGAAGTTTCAAAGTGTTTTTATTGCTTTAATTTGTTTAAGGGGTAAGGCATGTTTAAAATGATAACTTTTCACATTGTTATTGAAGGAGTAAGTCAAAATATCTGTGAAAGTCCTTATCGAGGCTTTCAATCATTTACTTGGGTCTGCCAATTTGCCATGGTCAGATTTGGGAGCCACAAGGAAGTTTGCCTTACATCAAAGCTAGTTCATGTATTTGGTTTTAATGAAATCTTATTATTTTTTTCCCTCTTCAGCTATGTGACGTTTTGGTGCAAGTAGATGGTATCCGATTGAAATACTGGGAATACATCAAGAGATCTCTCACTCTTCGCTTTGGAACCCCTCAAGGAGAAGCTTGAATCTTGAAACATAATCTGCGCAGTCCAAGAGAAACCACACTTTTGTTTGGTGAATTACCACTTGGTCTACAGCCAGTTTGTCTAATACCCGTCTTGTCCCATCCCACATGGTCTAATCCATTCTCTTCATCAATCGTATGTAGACCAATTGGTCTAATTTCCAGTTAGGCTATACCCATTTCAGCTTATATCCATGTGGTCTAACACCACTTAGTCTATATATTATTAGATTATTTGGTAATTACCCAAATTAAAATTTGATGAAGTGGAGAAAAAGTAGTAGACAATGGGAAAATTAGACCATCTGGACGTTAGACTAAACGACAATTAGCCCTATTCAGTGTTAGAACAAGTGATAATTGGACCAAACAGCAATTAGACCAATTTGATATAGGAAACTGAATGGGTTTAGCTGATGTGGTATCAAGTGAATTAGACCATCTGCTAGTGGACCGAATGGATATAATCGATTCTGACCCCTTCAATGACATGTGCAGAAAATCCTGTCAAACAATTCAGATGTGCAAACTGTGTTTGAACAAATGAAAGAACTTTCATTATTTTGTGTTGTCTATCTCGTTTTCTTGTTTTCTCGATAACTGTAACCATTTGAGCTATGAATATCACTGGTGATAGTACAAGGTATGTGTGATGTTTTTTCCCATGAGAGAAATTTCTTGCCAAATTTAAGAAAAAAGAAAAGCATTCCATGCCCCAAGTTTCCTATTGAAAGATCATTTTGAGATGAATAAAAAGTGATGGGAGCACTTCTTATTATGAATATCCTTATTTTCATACTTCCAACAAACAAAGTGTGATGGGGTACTTAGGAATCAGCTTACGATCGGTTGGTCGGTCAGTTGCAGATTTAGCTTTTTCCTCATTTTTGAGTAATGCTCACGAAAGTCTGAGCACATATACGACTTGGGACGAAGATGTGTAGAATTTCAGCTTCATTTTTGATGTAAATATCATTAAGGCTCAAAGTAAAGTCATGATCAATGAGCAAGAGATGTGACAGGAATAGAATTGTATGTTGAAGCATCTTTTTCACGCTGATTTAAAAATCTTTCCCCAAATATGCCATCAAAATGGATGCAACGGTGTTAACTTGTATAGCTACTAATCAACTCTGTATAGTGCTAATGATGGCCAGTGCTGTCAAATTCTTCCAGAAAGAAAGTCTCACAACTCAAAAGACTTTATTGTCAGGAGGGTTTTATAGCAAAGAAAGGATTTGGACTGAAAACTGCTTATGTGCTCATTAGCATACAGACCAGCTGACTGACTTTAAAAAAATAATTGAATGTACAACAGAATGTTTTGTTTCATATGGACTTTGTCTTAAATTCATGTTATGATAGTGAATCTGAAATAAGAGCTTTGATTATGAAATAATAGCTGCTAAATTGTTTTGCTTGAGCTGTAAATTTTTGCGGGTTCAGAATGAAGTTTCCATCAGGTTTAAAAGCTTAAAGCTATTTATTTGAACAATGAGGTAACTTAACATTTTCTGTTGTTTACTTTATTATTGGTATAACCATATCTTACATTATTATTTATTAGCTGTAAAAGGCTGTAAACCTCCTCACAAAAAAACACTGACTTTAATTGAAATTAATGATCCAGGATACGCGTCCAGCTACCGTTCTGTATATTGTGGCAGTAAAAAAATATATATCTTAGGTTTTCTGTCAGAGTGATTTCTCTTTTCTTACACTCTGGGGCAAGATGATAATTAGGGGATTAAAATCACTAATCCACCCTAATCCAACTAATTACTTTCATTTAAACAATATATATTGTACTGCAACACAAATACAATGCAGCTTTAAATTTGTCAGTTCTCTGTGCTCTTTCTGCTCATTTTACATAGAAACTTTTTTTATTATTATCTATTGAAAGATCAGGCAAAAACGTCACAGGCTGGTGATATTAAATTGTAATGTTGACACAATGAGTGTGTAAAATTATGTTCTATTGTAAATATTTTCTTTTTCTTTATAATGTTCAGCAGTATTGTTCTGTAACGTATGCTATTGATGGAAATATGATTAAAAACAAGGCTAAAAATATATTTTTTAGTTTATGTTGTTTAATTATTCACTAGACTTTTCTTTATTTTTGTTTTTTTCTTCAAGGGAAACAAGATACAGTTTGACCTCACTTATCAAGCCACGTTAGGACCAGCAACCACCTGTTTAACCCTTTAGCACCTAGACCGCCCAAGACCGCCCTTCAGCTAACTCACTAAACCGCCCTGATAATATTAAAAATATGTGATTAAACATGCCCATACTTGTTTTGCATTACCCACAGAATGTGGCTTTCCAATTCTGCACAAAAAAACAAAAACCTATGTCTTATGAGTATTTCTTATTGAAACACCCTGATGGAAACAAGGCAAAACCCTTTCCGTTAGGGAATAAACTGACGCTTTTCACGCACTCCCCAGGTGCTAAAGGGTTAAGTGGTATGGTCGGTTATGAATGTAATGCATATAGCTTATGTATGCGGACACTATACGGCATTTCTATCAAAATTTATAGGGGGAGGATTTAATAGCCTGAAGGAGGATTTATGGGATGGATGACTGTAAATGATATGTCTTTTTTAGCGTAATGAATTAGAAATAATATGAATAACAGGAGAAAAGTGAGGCTTTATGTGAATTTAAAAAGGAACATAACAGGGAGTGTGGCCAAAGTCCATGGCCGGTTGATAGAGAAGGCCGGTTAAATGATGGCCATACAAGTGAGGTCGAACTGTAATTTCCTTGTTCTTGTGCGTTTGTTTGCTGGATTATACTGTTTGCAGTCTGCTTTTGTTACAACGTGCACGGATGCAATGATAATTCATTATAACAAGGCAATTATTTTCTTTGTCCAACTCGAACCAACCCCCACCCTGTCCCAGTTTACATAAGTACACGTGTCTTACTCTATTCGCTGTTATTTTCGTACGATCAATATTTCGCGCTGAGTAGCTTCAAAGCATGTTCATGGGTTCTTAAATTTGCGCTGCATGTTCGTCAGCTCGCAATTGAACCCATTCAAAACATGCATAGGAAATCTTGCCTACATATTCGTGGGTTCTTTAAATTCCCGCCTGCCGCTCTTTGCGCGAAATCCGCGAAAATTAATGTACCTCAAATATTTCCACAAAAACAGTATGTGCCTATGTGTTCAGTGTATCAAGATTTTATCGAAACAAGGTATTTGACTTGGTCACAAGCACCTGTTTATGATGGGAGTGGACTGCAAGTAATATTTTTATTCATCCACTAGTACCTACAGCACCCCACTGAAGGTTACCAGCATTTGGTGATAATATGCCATCTTAGCAACATTGTGTTTTTGTTATAGTACACACCATCTTAGCAACATTATGGCACTGCTAGCTAGAAAATAGGAACAGGTAAACCAGTCATATTCCAGGCTCTTAACTCTTAATGTGCCACCCCGCCCTAACCCCTCTGCCACACTGGTAATCCGTACATGCCAGGGTCTATATCGCCCACTGCCAAGTTTTTTCGCCCTTGTACTTAAATATGACAGTCAATACTTCCTCATAACTTTTTTAAAAGAACATTCGACAACAATGTTGTACTTAAAATATGTGGCATTCTTATTTGTCTCTAAAGTCACACCAAACTCTGTTTTTAAAAATAAGAGGGCAATTATCTAAACTTGAATTGTTCAAGGGCTTGAATTTGGTTTTTATTGTGTGCGATTGTTTGTTCACTAGGTTCCTATCAAAACGTTGACAAACACATTAAATTACTCACAAAAAGTTTAATTGCAAAGAGAAAAGTGGCCAATTAAAAGCCGAATGTGCGCAATCATGCACGAAGCAGGGGAGGGTAGGAAACAAAGCATGTTTTAAGCAGTCAATGGTAGGCGAGCAAGCATGAGTATGGCACCGAACAGTAGAACAGTAGGCTACGTATCATGCATCCGGCACGTAAAGAGTTAATGTACTCTATTCTATTCAGGTGCCATATCTATAGACCTTGGCGATCATGTTATTCCACAACTCTGTCTTCAACCTGTCTTTAAGTGGTTCAAGCTGTCCATCAATGTTACTCTTCTCCTTCCTCTACTCCTTTTGCCATTGAACTTTCCTGCCAGTGACATATATATTCTCTAAGCCTCTCTACCATGTAAGGTGTCCCAAAAATGTCAACTGATTAATTCTTATGTTACAAAGCAGTTTCTGTTTTACTTTTTTTCTGTTTCTGCTTTTCCTAACACTTCCTCATTGCTGACCCGTTCAGACCATTTGATTTCCAGCATCTGTCTAAGAAGCCACATTTCACAACTGGCCAGAAACTTTGTCAAATCTCCTGTTATTGTCCACTCTTCACTTGCGTATATTAGAACTGGATTGATGTAACAATTAAGTTTAGTTCTCATACTTCATGTATACAACACTTAATTATGCAGTATGTGACAAACATAAAGTCACACATACAATGCTCTCTCTCTCTCTGTTAACTTCAATAAGAGGAAATAGCTCTATGAAATATATTTTTCTTTTAGAGGCTTCATGCGTTATCAACACACTGACGCTTGTCTTTGTTTACCTTTTGGTCTAAGTACCACTTCGCCTATGTAACATTTCGTCTAATTCCCATTTCGTCTAATGCTCAGTTTGTCTAATGTCCACTTGGTCTATCACCACTTGGTCAGTTCAAGTAACAAGCTGGTAATAGACCAAATATTCATTTGGACAATAGACGAAAATGCAATTAGACCATTTGGCTATTAGACAACCTGGCAATTAGACCAAGAGGTCATTAGACCAACTGTTGTTAGACCAAGTGGATACAAACCGATATTGTTTACAGCAATCACATACAATCCTGACACATGTACATTAATGATTACATAATCACTTCCGAATGAACATGTTTTATTCACAGATCCATGTGTGAGGACACAATATAATTCATGTCTTGACATATATAATTATAAATTGTGATTACAACACACAATAATATTCACCAGTTAACAAAGCTATGAAGGGCGATAATGCACATATTAACACCCTAAAGTTCCTTTCCACAATATACATTTCTTTATATATCAGCACTAATATTTGAATGAGATCTATTTGTATTACAACTGAGAAGTAGAGCAAATGGGATACCAAATGCACATATTAAAACCCTTCTTTCCAATACATCTTGTTGGAGGGGGGGGGGGCTATGTTCAAAGGGTTGAGTTTGTGTGGTATTTCATGTTGTTGTTTTTTCCTGCAACTATCTACAGATATGATTCTCTTTCTCTTTAAGGTTTCAGAAGCTTTAATTTGAGATTATATGATATTCATTCAGCTTTTATGCTAAATGACCCTTGACCTTTAATCTTCACTAAAGGTCCCCAAAAGGTAACAGAAAAAAATTAGCATCATAAATTTGCCGAATTGTGGGATAAAGAACACATTTATACATGATGCAGCATACCAAACGACCAGGTCCCCACCCCCACTAAGTGAAGGATATGAATATCAAATAATTTGGCAACTCATTTATGAGTACAGAAGTTTATTTGAACCCCTTTTTACACCATAAACTTTTAAGATAATTGTCATAAATAGAAGTGAGGGAGTAAAATTACATGGAAACAGGCATATTTCAAGTTGGACATACAATATCTTACAAGGATAAATTCCCCACCATAAAGAAGTATCTATCTGAAAATTAACAGATATTATTCCAAAAACATTGCTGAATACTTATATTCTTTGGTGCAATCTGATTTAACCGCACGTACGTGGAAAGGGAAACATGTATAAATGACAACGACAAAATATGTAAAGGTCTTGAGTGAAGTGAAATAAGAGTTGTACATGTACACTGAGAGCAGAACCCACACATAAACAGATACACCCTTTATCTTATGACTGACAGGGATACATAACCACACATTATGACACACATACAACGTATAGAAATGTAAACATATTTGTGTATATAAGGCAAACAGATATCGCAGACTTTTTCAAGTAATGAAAATTTGAGTCCCCTTGTGCAAAGTTCAATGGTTAGAAAGATGCATGTGACATGATTCAAGACTTCATGGAACAATTAAAAAAAAACTTATCTTTCTTCCATTTGAACACCCTTGAACAAAATGAATAGTTTTTCATTTGATAGAAAATATATGAGAGTATCAAAATTCATGATAATTATAAAATAATAACATCCGTTTTGTATAATTATAATTAAAGTAATTTCACAATTACTAGTAACGGCTCAAAGCACTTTACAGTACATCATTACCACTGTCATTGGATTCAATTGCAACTTGGCACATTACGTGCACACTCTCCACTCCCAAGGGAGCATTCCAACCTTAAGGGGCTGTCCCACTGGAGGCGATCTTGCCATTGAGAGTGTGGTAGCAAGTTGTTGTTGTAGCCTAGCTTAGATAGAGTAGGTTTATAATCGCCTTTTTAAAGCCGAACTCCCTATATAATTATGACATTCTCGGGTTGTCGCTACAACGATCGTCGCCTGTGGGACAGGCCCATTTTGCAGAAAATTTTGCGAAATGCTTATCCAATCACAAGGACATTCATTATCCTACTGGGTACCATGATCACCTGGGGGAGGATGAACTATGCAGATAAAATATCTTCATCAAGGATATAAGTGATGGTGCCGGGGATTGAACCCGCAACTTTTGCATCCCACTCAAGTTATCAGACCACTGGACCTCAATGCTTCTATAAACCTTGTTAAAACTACTCAAACCAAGCAAATAGCATCAATTTCATCCTTATATTATATCAAGGATAAAAATAAAACAAAATAAATATAAAGGTGTGGGAAAAGTTAAATTATCTTGCTATGGATAGAGTTTTTTATAACAAGGTCCCCTGATAAGCCAAAGGCGCTGATGAAGCATCACCTCTAACAAGGATTTTATTGACTCAATTGTCTGGGGATAATAATGGCCATATAACATGTTTGGGCATGTGCCAATTAAATCCTTTGTTAGCTTCAATGTTGGATCTGCTACTGTGCCAGTCCACCTCTCACTTTTATCATCATCTGTAATCAATGAAATAACCTAATGTATATGCCATATATTTTGCAGAAATACATTTTTGTAAATGGGACTTGCAAAATCATTTGTTGACCGTTTTAATTTGCGATTGGGGATTTTAGATTTCTTGACAGCAGAAAAGCAAATTTAAGGACGTTGCACAGTTATGTTTCTGCGCATCCTGACTGCGCACCCTGGCCGCGCATTGAAACGTCACAATTGAAAAATATTCAGCGCTCAGGACTTGAAGAGTTAAAAGAGTCAATTTTATAAAGATGCATGTCGATCCCTTCTTTTCGTTCATCAGTTACGTACTTGTAGGGATATGTGAAGCATTTTTGTTGGTGGGTGCTCGTGCTATTCTAGAGAGTGCGATAAATATGACTTGAATTATGAAGGTTTGGGCGCATGATATTATATCATCCGTAGTTTAGGTAGGGTTTTCATACTTTTGCATATTTTGGGCGCGTTTTGGTGTTTTTCAAGCCGATTCACAATTATTACAGCGCCGATATTTTGAAAACGAGCACATGGACCCCCATTTTTTAATGCTCCTACCCTTTCTGTATGCATTCCTCAACAACTTTGCAAATTTTGATGAAAATGACATGGATGTTGAATAAAGTGCAGCATAAAATGTACTTTTTAAATTCCGTGCAGATTTCAAGCCTCTGAGAGTTGTGTTTTTTGTTATAAGTAACAACAACATCTTAGTACAATATGGGCACTACTACGTATAGAAAAATAGAAGAGGTATTGCCACGTTTTACCCTATTCATGACTGTTCTTTTCAAGAGGAGATTTTGACTGGGGGGGGGGGCAATTTGAACCCCCGCCCCCCCCGCCCCCCCCCCCGCCGAATCTCGGCCGGCGAGGTCCAGATCACCGGCGGAAATTTTGCAGCGAACGTCGCTGCACATATAAAGGGTATAGCTGATATATTTTTTTAGAAAAAAAAATTCACATATTTAATTTATGCTAATTTATGCATACTCATGTATGCAAATTAGATGCTTTTTTTTATTAAAATCATTAATATTTCATTAATAAACATAGTTACAAAGCTCAAATTTTTCCAACAGTTGCTGAGACTGAGATATAAAGACAAATTTAATCAATCAAAAGCCTCAGAAAGCACAATTATCAGTGTTATAAAGCAATTTAGGAAAAGCAGTATTTTGTACACAAACGCATGCAAAATGACGATTTTCGTTCAATTTTGGTCTGACATGCGATTACATAATGTTGCGTAACGCGACAACGGGTTGTCCGATTTTTTCGAACTTGAGTTGCGGGACACTTAAAAGAAAAGTCGTAGAACACCGGGTCGCGACTTGCTGCGGTTGCGCGGCAGTCGCGGATTTCGTACAGGGGGGGGGGTCAAATTGACCCCCCCCCCCCCCCCCCCAGTCAGAATAGGGTTAAACAATTTCCTCTTCTTTGGTATACACTTCGCAACAAATCTGGAAGGTTTGATAAAGTTTGATACGAATTTGACAAAGTAATGGTGATTTCTACTCGTTTCTTGAAATTGCGAGGTCTAACGGAGGCAAATTTCTGAAATTGCGCGTACTTTACATGCTATCCTATCATACAGGGCCCCCTGGGAGAACAGTTGTCAGAACTGAAGTGGCTACCCTGGGTAAATAAAACGATATTATTATTATTATTATTATTATTATTATTATCCAATTATCGCAACTTCAAAGTCCTGTTGCAAAAAATTAAGTTCATGAACCTATACTATTTTTTGCATTTTTGGCATACATAGATACCAAAGTAACTCTGTGCAAAATTTGTTGAAAATGACATGGATTTCATTTTAACTGTGCAACGTCCTTAACTTACAAAACTGTTATCATTTACCATACTGTTCTGGTGCTCAGGTCTGTCGGGCGCTTTACATGATGGCTTTACACTCTCTGTTCAGGATAGTGAGTTTTATTATAAAGAGGCAGTTAAAGCCCAGCTATAGTTGTGGTAGAGAAAATTGAATTTTTTTAAAAAACTTGCTCAACTTGTCCTCATATTGTTCCAATGACATATCAATATATGGGCAAAGGATATAATCATGTTCCATGCATGTCTTTACATGATATGAGATAGTTTGCATAAACAGGGGGAGATTCTCATCAAAATGAGGCCATACCTCCTTCACTCTCACCCCAGAACTCTGGGCATGCCACTTCAGCAGATGAATTGTGTGTGTATCAGTCTGTGTATGGAATACTCAGTAGCATGTACTTTGCACACAAACCGCTGCATGCTGCCATTGTGCCTGTGAGATCTATCACATAAATAGATATATTTACACAGTTTTGTTGCTAAATTCAGGTGTTAGAGAGGATTTTATAACAAATCCTTTTATACACAGGGGTTAATTGTGGTATTCATTCATATCATTCTGCTATGGAAGTAAAACAAAAAATCTGTTCACCCAAAACTATAGACGAGCTTTAACTTGAAACCTGAGCACCTTGCTATGATTGGAGTGGGGTGTAGTAATAATAATAATAATAATAATAATAATAATGAACGTTACTTATGAAGCGCATATCACAAACATATGAACTACCCTATAAGCCAATATTTTCGCAATATAGGACTACATGCAGGTGAGGAAATTTTTGAGGGCTTAATTTCCTGATTTCTCTGATGTCTCAATTTGAATACCCCTGGGCTCTGTAACACAAAGGTTTGCAATCAATCGCAAAATGGAAACGACAAAACAAGATCATAAAGAGAAGAAATTATTCATTTGTCTCCAACGGTAGAAACACACGCAACTGCTGTATGATAAATTTGGAGCCAGACAGTTATGAAAAAATTCATAGGCTGCCCGGGCGGGATTTGAACCCACGACCTGTGAATGAATAATTTCTTCTCTTTATGACATCCCAACAGCGTAAATTCATTTACGTCTAAACAAGATCATTTTTGCACGCACATTTCGTTCAAAAGACTGACCAATGACCAATCAGGATCATTCTTTCAAATCCATTGTGGCACAGGACCGTGGTTGATCTACACAACAGACATATGGTGCTGTATTGTACCAGCTCAATTAGATCAAAACATTTTCGCATGGCATAAAATTAACTGTTTTTTCATGATTCCCGTGATTTGTGAAAATAAAAAACTCTTGAAAATAACCACTTGTTAAGTTGTAGAGTAGCACTTTTTAAAGCCTTCTTTTGTAGTTCAAATAAGGTAACTCTTTTCTAATATGATGAAAACATATTGAGAAATTTTTTTAATAAATCGATCATTTTGATATTAATAATACAGTGTAGTTGCTATTTATATAGCAATTCATATGAAACAGTTTTATCACTTTATCATTACCCTGGTCACCAGACGCTTAAGCCTTTGTGACACCATCACGGCAGCCTTGAGGGTGCACTCATTCCATATGATTCCTACTGGGTAGGGAGAGGCAGTGTAGATAAAATGCCTTGTCCAAGGACATAGTCAACCCACGATCTTTCCATCCCCTGTCAGGAGATTAGACAACAACACTGCTATCTTTCTGAAGCAAAGACATTGGAGAGTGTGACACTTGCCTGAAATAAATTTGATTACCCTTTGAGAAATATTTCAGTAAATCTGTATTTTGTTTGCACTTTACTTTGCACTGATTATGTGTTGATCATTTGATTTATTGTTTATTTTACCAGAACACTACAAAAGCATTTTAATACAACAACAAGAGTTTCTTTACCGAGTACATATAAGACTGCGCTGAAAATCAATTGCCCTCTTTTATTTTTAGAAATCCATATATATGTGGAACTGCATAAAAACAAGATGAAAGTATTTTTCATATATCTCGATGCCAATCTCTTTATCCTATACAATTGATCCAAACTTGAAAATTACAATTCAATAATACAATAGAAACATTCAAATCCTTACAAAAGATATGCCCCATACAGAATCCGAATAGAAAACAAGAAGCCTGAAACTTACTACCATCACACCAGTTTATTAATGTATTCAGAAATTATTTATTTTGCTCTCGACGACCTGAAAGCTGGCAACAACTATAAATGAATGCAACATAATTTCATCCATACATATGATGTCATAAGCATCACACATGTATTGTTGGTTGCCAGCTGTCCTGAGCCCAAATAGTATGCATACACTTTGAATATGTACATTAGTAAACTGGTATATTTTTGCCTGCATCAATGAATTTTTAAAAACAGTTTTTCAGATGAATATCTCATATATTTTACCTCAACTCTCTATAGATTATCTAATCTATATATATGAAGTAAAAAAACAACAAAATCTGTAGACTCTCTGACTGATCCCTCGGGCTGACAAAATATGTCTCAGTTTGAATATTGGTCACCACGGAAACCGTCACAGAGGCATCCTGATTCGCAATGAGTTTGTATCGAGACAGCGAGGATTCCATAAAAAGACTCTTGGATGAATTCGACGAACACCCGTTGCCATATTGCCCCCAATCCAAGCCCGCTGATACGACTCTCACGCACCACACCAACAGGAATCCAATGTCTATCGACAACTATTAGATACATATGTGTATGTGCGTGTAGGTGACTTTGACGTCTGCTCAGGCGGTGTCACATTAAGAAAGTCCCATATGAGAATGGTGTCGTCGTGTGAACTGCTCACGATTTGGAATTCATCAAACTGAAGCCTGAAGACCCTTCCTGTGTGCTCCTGTAACAAGCAATAATAACGATATGATGATATTGTGTGTTATGTACAGCTTTTGCTGGTTAAGTAACTATTCAGAGCACTTTACATATTACAGAGTTCCCAGCATTTCAAGAAAACAAAATTCCCTGATTTTTCCCTGATTTTTCCCTGATGAAATCTAAAAATTCCCTGATAATTATTTAAACCCATTTCCAGATTCGCGTGTTTTCTTTGTTGTGGCCGTGAACTATTTGCAGTATAAAACACTAGTCTGACTGACTACCGAACTTTCGATTTTTGGACCAATCAAAATTCCATGACTTTTCCCTGATTTTGAAGCATTATTATCAAATTCCCTGACTTTTCCCTGACTGGAAAAAAGTAAAATAATTTTCCCTGATTTCCCTGATGGGCTGGGAACCCTGTATTATGACATCGTTCATTGGATTCAGTTAAATTCCAACTATTTTACAGGTGCATATACGGAACGAATCCTTCAAGGTATCCACTTTTACACCCACGTGAGGTGAAGTATAAAGAAAAAGGCGTCCTTCACAAGGACGTAAGTGCCCTTGCCGGAGATCAAACCCATGACCTTTGGCATCCCCAGTCATGTGATACTACCACTAGACTATGACACCTTTACAAAAAAATCTATTTAATACACTTTTTACATTTTTCTGCTTCAAGGAAACTAAAACCCAAGGAGAGAATCAATCAAAAAGCAAAATGAGAGAAGCAATTGAACAAAATTTGATCAAAATTAGTTAAAAAATAAGGGATAAATGAAAGTTTGAATATTTCATATTAATATGGGGATCGTCAAATTGGCAAAATTGCTTTAAAACAGCTGGTTCTGTGGACAACTATTTGTTTTGTACATAAATGTTCATATTTTCCCCATCATTCCTCATATTTCTGACTATTTCCTTTTGACCTTCACATGTAGTGTAAAATGTATTTCCCCAGGATATATGTTGAAATCAGAAGGAGGTAAGATGCACTTAAAAAGATAATGGGGAAAATCTAAAAATTTTCCCCAAATTGCACAATTAAAAAAAAAACAAATGTGTAATAACTTACAACTAGTGTCCTAAGGCAGAGAGTGCCTGCTGGAGAACGTGGATCCAAGGCAGCCTGTAAGTCCCAAACTTTGATTTTACTGCAAGAAAATAACAGGATAAATATACACAGAAATGACATGGTAGACTGTAAGTCCCAAACTTTGATTTTCCTGCAAGAAAATAACAGGGAAATTACATAGAAATGACAATGTAGACTGTAAGGCCCAAATTTTGAGGGAATGAATAACTATGAACATGGTGGGTTTTTTTTTTTTTGTGTGTGTGTGAAAATCTGTCCACAGAATATTCCTGGAATACCAAATTTCCCAAAATTTAAATTTTCCAATTGTTCTGTTGTTGGTAGCATACAAACCACCAGAAGGTTTTGACAAAACTCTTTCAATTAAAAGCTTGACTCCAAAAACTTGAACAATGAACAATTTCTTAGGATGACTGTATAAGAACAAGTATTTATCAATACCTACAATGCTAATGTTTGCAATAACGCACTTTATACACCCAAACAAGACTTGTATTGATTGTTGTTTACTTCTTACCCATCATAAGCGCCACTAACAATCCTCTTGTTATCGAATCTGATGCATCGTACCAGCTCTTCATGGCCTTCCAGTACTCTCAAACAAGCCCCACATTCTATGTCCCATAATCTGAAACAAACCATTGAATATCTCATTTAGAACAAGCCCCACATTCTATGTCCCATAATCTGAAACAAACCATTAAACAAGTCATTTAAAACAAGCCCCACATTCTATGTCCCGTAATCTGAAACAAACCATTGAATATACATTGAATAACTCATTTAGATCAAGCCCCATATTCTATGTCCCATAATCTGACACAAACCATTGAATATACATTGAATATTAAACTCATTTAGATCAAGCCCCACATTCTATGTCCCGTAATCTGAAACAAACCATTGAATATACATTGAATATTAAACTCATTTAGATCAAGCCCCACATTCTATGTCCCGTAATCTGAAACAAACCATTGAATATACATTGAATATTAAACTCATTTAGATCAAGCCCCACATTCTATGTCCCGTAATCTGAAACAAACCATTGAATATACATTGAATAACTCATTTAGATCAAGCCCCACATTCTATGTCCCATAATCTGAATCAAACCATTGAATATACATTGAATAACTCATTTAGATCAAGCCCCACATTCTATGTCCCATAATCTAAAACAAACCATTTGAATATACATTGAATAACTCATTTAGAACAAGCCCCACATTCTATGTCCCATAATCTGAAACAAACCATTAAATAAGTCATTAAAAATCTAGGTCAGTCTAACGCAATATTCAACAATAAATTTGTTATACCTTCCAAAAATAATTTACAGGTTCATATCAAAATGTATAGAGACAGTTGCTGCTTTGACACTAAGCTTGGGTCGACTTACTCCAGTCTTATGTAAATCATGTTAAAAAAAGAAATCCTGACCAATGGCGTCTGACATTGTTAACAATGGTTCATCCAGTTATTGCTACAACATGAGCTTTGTGTTAATGTTTTAAGTGGAGAGTAGACAAAATGGGTGCAGCTTAACAGGAAACAAACTACAAAATAGTAAATGAACTTCAGTTAAGTGGCAATTAGACCAAATGGTTAGTAGACGAAAAGGGTTTAGACCATGTGGGATGGGACCGGACAGACATTAGACAAATTGATTTTAGACCAAGTGGCAATTTTCTGGTACAAACCTGATAGTATTATCTGAAGAACCACTAACAACTAATCTATCTCTATACTGTAAGCAAGCTATTCCTCTCCTATGTCCATTCAGAGTCCGCACAAATTCACACGTTGATGTATTCCACACCTTAAAGGAGAAAAACATATTCAAATTAAATGGGAAAAAAAATATCTGTGAAATATTTATTGCACAAATAATTAGTGAACATTTGCTTTGGGGAAATGTTACACATCTATCAATATACTAGTCGTGATATAGAATCAATGATTAAATAACAATGCTTTAACATATGATGAAAAAAATATATGAGAATACATTTTATGTCAGCATACCAAAGAACAGTGTTTGATATTTGAGATCTGGAATTAAGCTCAGAGGCCCTAAACTGTAGCAATTCGTCCCTAAAGGCTGTTTTTTTTTTTTAATTCATGAGAGGTGGTGGGCTTTAAAGACGGGGAATCTTCAGCTTTCATGGGGAGTTGATCATAATTTGCTGACCCCAGACTTGGTGAAAAGCACATGGGGTACCTGTCTTGAAGATAAATTTCTTGACCACAGCAAAAGAATCTGTCCACCATGGACAGCTTCGGGCATCATCGGGCTAGGGAAAGTGAGATTTAATGACTTTACCAGATTGAGCGATGGGTGCAATATACAAGGCATTACATAAGTTTTGGTTGTGGTCATGTCAAGTGATTGAACACACTTGTTACTAGCTAAACATCTATGGTGTCAAATAGCTCAAGATTCCCTGTCTTTAAGGCCCCCATGACGTTCACAACTCAAAATATCCCTGTTCAGTATGGCATGAATATTATGTATTGAGAGAGAAGGCTTCAGGACATACCTTGATGGTTCGGTCACCTGATGCAGAAACAATATACTTGTCATCAAAGTCCACTACATTGACGGCAGCACGATGTCCAACAAGAACCCTTCTTAAGCTGATATCTCCCGCTGATTGCATGTCCCATACTGCTATGGACCGATCCTACAACATCAATCAAACAGTATCAATGGAAATGTTATGCAGAGAGGAGGACCCTATGAGTAATGCCCTCTGCTGGTCTACCCCTACTCCCGAGCTGATCATGCTAATCTTTCATCTACCGTAATGGAATCGCCTGCATTTAGTATTTAATGGGTAGAGTCTGATTCAGATTCTAATTCCTCTAAGAATCATAAACATAAATAACGATCTTTCAAATGTAAACAGATACAATGATACAATCAAACAGAACAATAAGAGAAAGGACTCGAGAATAAGAAGAAGAATGGAAATGTTCTCTTTTCATGGTCAGTGTGTATTCACAATTGAAAGCTTTTGATAACTACATGTTAAAAGCCCTATTGATAAGCATTCGGTATATATTTCTTCAAAAGATTGCCTGCTAACAGGCCTTTAGAAGAATAAAAGAAAGGAAAGAAAGGGACGTTTTGAATTAGAACACAGTCAGGAAAATATTTTTTCAGCTCTTAACAGTTAATGTTTTTAGCTTTTCGTTTCAGTATTAAAACGGCAAAAATGAGTTGAAATGGAAAGAGGGAAAGAGGATGGACTCATGAAATTTGCAAAAGTAAAACCCTGCAAAATATATGGCTTATTCAATAGTTTAGAGGACAATGGCCACTGAATTTTGTGAGACATATTTAGAAAAGAGTACCATGAGCACCCAGGAAAGGCAGATAGCAATACAAGAAACCAGCATCATTAGCAAATTTCAGGTGTTGTTTTTTTTTTTTTTTTTTTTCCCATAATGATTCTAATAATAGGGTGTCCGAGTAGTTCTCGAATATGTTTGCAGCATTTAAAGTGGCACCGTACTGACCCTACTGTGTGTGCGCTCTTGTAGGCCCAGTGTTGTAAGAGCTAGTCTCAAAATATACCTTTTGAGATTTCTATTTAAATCAATAGCATATTTCAGTATGAATTAGCCAATAATTTCTTCAATGTAGGGAAATTAAAATATTTTGAGGAAAAAAATAATTGTTTTGCTACTTGGAAACATAATTATTAGGGAATCAATGAATCGGTAGCAAATAAGTATGTTTTCATTCAATTGGGCCTATATTGCAAGACTACACTGCTAAACAATGCATTCTGGGTTAGGAAATGGGCCAGATTTATAGTTGAGGTGATGGTTCACGGGGCTGCTGACTGTATTGGCTTTAAAGAGAGATATAAATACCTTCGAGCAGGTAACCATGAGACCATTATTGAAGCGTAGATGTAACACTGCTTCACTGTGATGGACTAAGGTATTCAACATATCACTTGTGTTCACATCCCATACTCTGTTAAAAAAAAAAAAAAAGAAAAAGAAAAGAAGAAAAAGAAAAACAAACAAAACACATTTTGTAAGTTCAGTTGGTTGAAAAGTGTTCCCACAAAATCAGCACAAACAGTATGTGACCTATTAGGGAGGGGTGGGGTCGGCACACACATCTTTTGTTGATTTAACCCTCCCCCCCTCCCAAGATGTAAAATCCTAAATATATGAGCATGCTGTGCAATGCAAAGTGTGACATACGAGTACATGTATTCAGGCTTATCATTTCTTAAATTGTCAAATTTCTTGCTAATAGAGGCTTAGCAACTGTGAATACGTCGGATTAGGCAGAAAGAAATACAAACAAAATTGCAGTGGCTTCCTGCTTCCCTGTTTAGACTCATATCCTATGGTCAAATTCCATTTTTTTTTTTACAACTAGTTAGTCTAATTTCCTTTTGATCTGAATTCCACTTCCCCCTATTTACCATTTTGACTAATGCCCATTTTGTCTAATGTCTACTTGGTCTAACACCACTTTAATTGTCAATCATTTTTTGAACAAACTGGTAATAGACCAAATATGCATTTTGGAATTATAAGAAAATGTAATATTAGACAATTTGGTAGATAGACAAATTGGCAATTAGACCAAGTGGTAATTATACCAAGTAAGGATTAGACCAAGTATTATAAGACCAATAGGGAATTACGGGAAATTGTTAGCAGATCAAATGGGTTCAGCCCATGTGGTATAAGGTAATCAGAGAATCGGACCATTTACTCATTAGACCAAGTGGAAACCAGACCAAATTTTAGTGTTGGAACAAATGGGTTTAGCCCATTTGATAATCAGAGAATTGGACCAACTGCTGGTAGACCATATGGAAATAAGACCAAATTGTAGGTAGACCAAATTGGTTTAGCCCATGTAGCATTACATAATCAATGAATTAGACCAACTGCTGGTAGACCATATGGAAATAAGACCAAATTGTAGGTAGACCAAATGGGTTTAGCCCATGTAGCATAACATAATCAATGATTTGGACCAACTGCTGGTAGACCATATGGAAATAAGACCAACCTATAGGTAGACCAATGGGTTTGGCCCATGTAGCATAACATAATCAAGGAATTGGACCAAATGCTGGTAGACCAAGTGGATATAAAGAGTAATGTGCTACCATACCTGACTGTAGAATCGCTGGAGCCTGTGATGATGACTTTATCATCATACTGAAGACA
The DNA here is from genome assembly GCA_940671915.1 of Paracentrotus lividus. Lineage (NCBI taxonomy): Eukaryota > Metazoa > Echinodermata > Echinoidea > Camarodonta > Echinidae > Paracentrotus > Paracentrotus lividus. The sequence continues at coordinate 27,996,701 of CALNVZ010003432.1, forward strand.
CAGAACAGAACCTGTGTGACCCATTAATACTGTCCTACATTGCAGAGATTGCCGGTCCCAAATCTACAAGATCAACATAATGAGCAAAACATTAATAATCAAAGTAAAAAAATAAAAAAAATAGATAAATATACTAGCAAAAAAAATACATCAGATTTTCCAAGTTTCTGCCCGGAACATTGTTAACTAATGTTTTGTGAAATACATCTGTGCATAATAATTCATACATTATTTATTCCTATGCATGAAAAGCCCCTGGCAAGATTTGAGGTTGTTCTAGATGCATACATGTACATAAATAAATAAATAAGAACAGATACAATGTAAAACAACAGTTTTCTATATATTAGTTTTTCAGCCCAGGAGACCTTTGAATAAATATTTTTATACATTCATCTGTGTATAATAATTCAAACATTATTTGTTGCTATGCATGAAAAGCCTCTGGCAAGATTTGAGGTTGTTACATGCATGCATAAACTATGAATTGTGGGAATCAGGTCTTTTGGCAATGCAGGTTTGCAAAATTGAATGTGACATTTTGACAACCATCTTACAAAGAGTTTTAATTTTTATTAGCTTGGTATTAAGAGCATCAATACAAATGTCAGAAATGATTGATAAATAATTTGAAACATAATAGAACAATGGCAATTCATATCATTACATTAAAGAAAAACATAGAGACACAAAAGGACAATGAATGTTGAGATAATATTCATGACGTTACCATAGTGACAGATGCATGCTTCCAGCTTGTCCGAATTCATTTGATACACACTGTAGTGTACTATTAATATACATGAGTTTGAATTCAAAAGACAAAAAAAGTGTAACAGTCTAATGGTCGTATCACCAAGTACAAGTTTAATATGTTAAAATGGGTACCTGGAAGGATAATTTGTGCCTACAAAATGGCTGCCAGCATTGCCATGGAATTGAATCCAATGAATGAATGGGGTACATGTACTTAACATTGAAAAGCACTTTGAACAAGTACATGCATTACTTGGTATCGTGCTATAATGCTCCACACTCCAAATTTTATTATCAGAAGCAAAAGTGAACAAATTGTTTTTGCCCATTTCTTGTGGGCCTATCAGCCACTAAGCAGCGCCAGATAGACGTTACTCTATCCCATCTTGTTGAATGAAGGTGGCACCAACTCCCATTTTTTAACGTCTTTTGGTATGATGCGGCCGGGGATCAAACCCACGATCTCCCGATAATGAGGCATCGGTTGGCTATCCACTGAGCCAACACATCGGTATAAAAGAAATTTATTATTTTCAACATTTATTATTATAATTAAAGATTCTTACCTTAATTGTGTTATCCCTAAGACCGCTAACAATTTTAGTGTCATCATACTGAAGACAGTAGACTCCCTTGGATGTCTCGCTGTGACATTGGATTCGATAGAGCTCATGGTGTCCACATCTCCAATTGTGTTCAATATTCTAAAGTATACAAAGAAAATTAAATGGCCTTAAACATCAACACATCTTCAGACTTCAATATTCTAAAGTATACAAAGAAAAATAAATGGCCTTAAACATCATATCTCCACTTGTGTTCAATATTCTAAAGTATACAAAGAAAATTAAATGGCCTTAAACATCAACACATCTTCAGACTTCAATATTCTAAAGTATACAAAGAAAATTAAATGGCCTTAAACATCAACACATCTCCAGTGTTCAATATTCTTCAACTATGATAAAAAAAAGAAAAGTAAAGAGCAAACATACAATAAAAATCATATCATGACCACAAAAAAAAACCCTGGAAAATTACTCCCCAGGACAACTACCCCCTATAAATAGAGTACGATGCAGAGTTATGGTGGCATCTCACTTCGCGGAAATTACTTTGAGACTGATTTGGGACTACTTTGAGACGGTTTTGAAACTTGCCGCGGAGACGTCACCAAGACGTCTCCTCATTCCCGGCAACGTTTCATGAGTCGCGGGAATCCTGAAATCTACTTTGAGACGGATTTGAAACAGCTTTGAGACAGTTTTTAAAATTGTCGCCCAGACGTCTCATAGACGTCTCCGCGATGGAAAAGGTATCAGAGATGTCGAGAGCTAATACTTTTTATCCGTTGCGGAGACGATATTGTCTTTTCCATCGCGGAGACATCTCCGCGAAGTGAGTTGCCACCATTTGGGGTAGATTTTTGGCAGGGGCTATTTGTTCTAGAACCAATAAAAATTGCGATATCGGTACTGCCCAAACTTCACATCTCTTATTGTGAGAACATTCTAAAGTACATGTATACATGTAAAAAGAAAAATAAATAGTTAACATACAATTGAAAGCTCTAGATTAGTATACATGTAGCCCAAACATCACATCTCCAATTGTCTATCAACATTCTTAAGTATGTATATGTAAAAAAAAATAAATGAAAAATAGTAAGCACGCAATTAAAATTAGTATGGCCCAAACATCACATACATGTATCTTCAATTGTGTTCAATATTCTGAATTATTACACGTTTAAGTCTCTTTTTCAATACATTAAAACCATGTATTGATACTCTTCCAGATGTTTGTTTGTCATCGTTCAATATTGTTAGCATAATGTAAGTCCTATGTATTCTACATTACCCGTATCAATAGAGAAAAGGAGTGCATTATTGCACTCCTCGATGCCAGTAAAATGCTGCGCGCAACAGCTTTAACAATGGATATGCGGAGCAACAATTTACGTCACAATAGCACAACAGCTTATTATAACAATGGATACGCGGAGCAACAACTTACGTCATAATAGATTGATCATTTGAATTTCTCCTTCAGGCAGATTTGACACAGGAGAGTAAACCTCTTTTTTGTTTAAACTGATAGCGTTGCTGTTGCCATGGAAAATGGTTTGTATGTATAATAATAATAATATTGGATTTCTTTCGTGCAATATGAGATATATTCCATTTATCAGTATGAATATTGCACTCGTCTTCGACTCTTGCAATATTCATACTGATGAATGGAATATATCTCATATTGCACTCAAGTGCATCCAATATTATATAAGTATACAAACAGAAATAAATTGTAAAGGAGATTAGGTAAATTAAAAAAAAACACACACATTGGTAATGATAAGAATTCCTACCTCTATATTCTGAATAATTCTAGGGTAGAGTTTTCTGAAGAATGAGTCGCCTTGTTGCTGGTCCCCTGGCTTGGGTTTGAATAGATATTGGACCCTAAAAAAAAAAAAAAAAAAAAAAGGAAGAAGAAGAAGAAAAAAAGGGGTAAATACATGGAGTTGGATATTACAACACCTTGGCATTGAACCTGCACCTAACAATAAACTATAGCAAGTTAGAAGTTATAATAATAATAATCATAATGATAATGATAATAATATGAATTTACATACATGTAGATATGGAACCCTACATGTACATGTAAGGTACATTGTCCTCAAAAATGATTTGTTCAAATTGAAAAAAAAAACGAAATAAAACAATGTAATATTTCATCAGAATTTTAATTTCAATAGATTGTAGGTAATGTTAATGTCGTAACTAAACACTAAGGCCCGTATTCTGTTACGTGGTTTAGAGTTGTACGGCAATTGACAATAGAATCGAACAATAGCACCGTACGAGAAAAAACTCCCAGCACGAAAAAAACCTCCCAAACGTGTACAACTTCCGTACAGCTGGAAGTTTCTCGTGCACTGAAATGCACAAGATAAAACCGGAAATCCATTGAAATAATGACGCAACAATGATTGTTTGTAGCCGCTTTATCCTTTGACTGCCGAGTGTTGTGCATTGTCGCTTGTCATGCATTTTTAAATATCACGTCCTATTCATTAACAAATTCAGTGGCCTGGGATGGGAACAATTAACCAGGGAGGTGGAAAGGGAGTTTTATTCTTTTGAATTAATCCGAAATAGCTCCACGAATTTTTTCTTTCACAAATGTGAAGTGTCCATATTTGGCCAAAAGCAATGAAACGTTGAATTTGATTCCGATATCACGCTACATGCATGCGCAAAAGTCTCACGTTAGGTGCATGCGCATCAATCTTTTCCTTATTACTATTTTGTATGTTTGTTTTTCTTCTTTTTTTTCTTATTTGGAAGGGGCAAAAGTTGTAATAATGGGAAGGGGAAAATGTAAATTTTCCACTATTTAAATATTCAACTCTTTACAGAGCCATACACATAAACAATTAAACGTCAATGTTCATTAACAATATCCACTCGGCCTCGAAATCCCTACATCTATCAAATAATTATAAATAATATGGACCTTTGAAGAATGGTGATTTTGTTTCCATTCTTTTTGTGTGTATTTTTTTTGTACATGTGGTATGTATGTATGCTCGCTATATTTGAAATGGAGCGGGAAATTCTTTTATTGTGATGAAAAATGTAATCCATGCTTAACAAGGTGTATTATAAAAGCACGGATTATCTTTTCTTTGAGAAGCTTAGCGGTTCCGGTTATGGCTGACATAGCACAATGACAACGGACAAAGGTTTCAGATTCAGGGCGGAACCAATTGCCTGAATGAACTACTCGTTTAGTATTTTGAATCCAATTGCATAACTAGTTGTTGCTGTGACTGACAAACACGTTTTCTTGTCTCACATAGCAACACACTAATATATGCAAAAAGGAATCGAGTGAGCCTTATCTATGTCAAGTGCCATTAATATTCAGTAGTCTTAAAAAAAACATTAGTTTACATCTCAGTTGAAAATGATAATGGTGTTTTTCTCCTCTGTAGAAATTATGGACGTATAGGTGGTATCTGAGTCGCGGAGATGTCTCTGAGACTCGAACACTCGGAGACGTCTCCAATAATTGTTTTATGTATCATCAGAGACGTCTCCACGACAGAAAAAAAACAACACACCATTCGTAAGCATGTTCTATTTTCCCTCGACTCATGAGATGTCGCGGAGATTCATGAAACGTCTGTGCGACATTTTAGATCTTTCCCCGACAAAAATCAAAACCGTATCAACCCGTCCCAATCAGTCTCAAATCAGTCTCAGGGCAAATACCTTAAGTATCCACCATAAAGGTGGTGTCTCACTTTGTCCGCGACTCGGATACTCCAGGACGTCTCCGATATAAATATATTTTTTTCTGTCGCGAGCATTCGCGGCGATCCGGGAGACGGGGGGGGGGGTGGACGTGTCCCCTCCCTCGATTTTTTAAGGGGGGATCGTCCCCTTTGATTTTTAAAATGAACAATTTTTATGTAGTGATTAGCTTGTGAAGCTAATAAGAGGTAAATGTATGTCAAATAAGATGATAATTGTTATTATAAGCAAAATTACCGGCTCGCGCTTCGCGCTCGCAATCATTTTCATTAGTTTCTGCATAATGTGCGAAGTATGCAAATTTTGATGTATTATTTTTTCACTTTTGGGTGTTTCTGTCCCCCCGCCTCCCCGTCGTGACATGAAATCGCCGCGCTTGTCGTGGAATATCTCGGAGACGTCTCCGCGACAAAAAACATCCAAAATAATTTCAAACCATTCTCAAATTAGTCTCAAACTAGTTCCAAATCCGTTTTTCCAGTGTAATGACAAGTGACTTGCCACCATTAGTTTATTGTTGGTTTTTGCGTCAGTTGTCCTTTCTACAATATGTCAGGTCAAACTAACACTTCAATCGTGTCGGAAATGTCATTTTTGATGATTACATGCAATTAATCTACTCGTTGTGGACAGTTCTATAATGCACCTCATTCTTAAACAAAGTTTAACAACCTTTAACTTCAAGTTAACAGAAGAATAGATAAATTAGCTTCCTCCGACATAAAACTGCAAGCCATATCAAATTCTAAACCACCTATACCCTAGTTTAGAATTCTTTAGAAATGTGTGTACATAATTATCCGAATGACGTCATCTGAATCTATTTCGTACGATAGGACGCACGCTTCACTGACGCTTCATAGAGAAAGCGTGCAAATCAGCGTTGCATTCTCGTCTCATTACCCTTACTGTTTTCGTGCGACAGCACAACTCTAAACCCCGGAACAGAATACGGGCCGGAATCTCTAAAGTTTTATGAGAGCACCGTGAGTTTTTTTTAGAGAACAAGGGTTTTACATTCTGCACAACCTCATTGGCATACTTTAGCATATTACCATCATAGTCATGTCCATGTTTATCCCAAATTACAAGATGTGTATTGAAGGGCCCAATATTTCCTTTCATTTTCATATTTTCATTATTTCCATTTCCAATAATAAAATCAATTACATAATATAAACATGTATGTGTACATTGTAGTTGCAAATATATAAAATTGCATGGGTTGTACGGTTGCAGACCCCTATCTCTCAGATGTGCAGGCATATCATAACAATGCTCTAGGCTATCCTGAATAATAATAGAAAAAAAACCCCAAAAACATGTACAATCACTGTCTATAAATCACAATGGAATCATTATGCAGAGAAAATAGAGCGTGTAGAATTCACTGCTTTACAATGACACTGCCATTGAAATGATGAATGACTAATTGAGGGTGTATGACTAACCCTGTGTAATGGCCTTGTTGCCCATGCCATATTGGACATGACAATGGGCATACATATTGCACACGCACATGTACTGTATCAACGTTAAAGAGGGCTTTATTGCCAAAACATTTGAAAATATGTATTTATACATTGTACAATGGGTATTGTACAACAATTTCAAGACACATGAACTGTACATACACAAACAACATCTACATGTATGGCACCTACAGTATATTAATTGACATCATAAAACATCATACACACGCATACATGTACACTTGCCAACAAACATTAAACCTGGATTATTATGGTTTGATAAATTAAAGAACACTTTAAATAATTGCATGTAACCCATATCAGTATTAGTTTCAAATGAAAAATTTGTTCTAATGCCACACCCTAGATTTGTTTCTCTTGTAAGTATGAATATTCATCAGTTAGATTTTGATAAATAAGCCTTGAATGAGACTATACCAAACCAAACCCTCTGTTTCTGGTTCTTATCATTAACTATCTACATAAAATTCAACTTGGACTAAATCCAGTTCTCAAAGATGGATCAAAAGCACTAATGACTCATAAGTTACATTTCAAACTAATACTGTACTCGTGGAAATATTCACGGGACATTACTTTTCACGGATTCCACTCATAGATCTAGGCAAGCACAAATTAAAAGTTTTAATGAGCATGCTGGTTCAATTGCCTTTTTACATAAATGCAGTGTGAATTTAAGAACCTGTGCATATGTTTTCAGAATGCTCAGCGCCAAAAATTAATCAAGCAAAAAAAAAGCAGCGAATACAGTACATGTACATCCAAAATACAGTGTACATGTATTGATTTGCTAATTACATCATCTTGCATTAGGGGTATTCCCCTGCTTTTGAATAGACTTTGTTCCTTACAATATCAGATAAATGGACTGTAAACTGGTATCATGCTACTTCCATGGTACAATGTATACCAACTGAAGTTTAGAATATGGACAGACCATGACCCGTCCCCCCCCCCCCCCCCCCCCACCCCACCTAAGGTGGATGTATGTACATGTATGCTCATTTCCAATTTCTCAGGAAAAGGAGCATATTTTACTTTTTTAGAGGCTCAGTACTTGGAAGAAAAATTCCCCAAAATCATCAGAATAAGGGTCTTTTAGCATTTTTTACCCAAATCATTTTTAATCAGGGGTGATAGAGGGGTAATTTTGCTCGCTTCCCCTCCCAAGCCTGAAAAGTGGTGTTAATTTTGACTTGGCTTCCCTTCCAAAAGCCTGTTATGGGTCATTCCATGGGGTTGGGGCAATTCTTTATGCAATGTCCCCTGTATATAATGGAGGTATCAACTTTGCAGTTCACCATGAAGATCAATTCAGATGTGGTTAAGTTTTGAGCTGTCAATGAAAAATTGCTCTCTTTTCTCAGTAATAGACATCAAAATTGGAAATCTTGTATGGATTTCAAGCAACAGGCATACAAAAAATATACCACCGTTACAGGGACATCATATGGTTTTTACATGGACAAGAAATTTTCATGAGTCAAATTGCAATATGCCATAGTCTTTGAGAAATAATACTGGATGGGACCCCACTTTTTTGCTCATGCCATTATTGGAATATATTTGCCTGGTTTGAAAAAGATATGGATTTGGAGTTGTGGTACATGTATGTCACAAAAATTGACCCAACCCCGTGGAATCACCCTTATATCAATGCGGCTTCCAAAAACCAGCATACATGTACGGTTGACTGCCTGAATGTGGGGGAGGGTGGGGAGGGGGCCCATTCTTGTCATTCGAATATCGCATCCCTTTCAGAAGACAATGGTTACGGCTGTGAGTACCCTACACATATTATGAGCTGTTGTCACGTACATTACAATTCACACAAATGTTGGTACTTTAGACTTTGGTAAACACAATTCTAAACTGTTTACTTCAAATCTTGTATCATCGCAACATCATACTACATGTTGTACATGTACATTTGTACACATTGTAAGTCATCAAGGAAAGCTCTGACACATTGAATTCCAGTCTGTATTTTATAATACTTTATCAATTATGGCCATTATTACCACTTTTCTTTCTTTTTTTTTTCTTTTTTTTAAACACTTTTTTGACATGACATTTGACAGAAAGACCTTGATGACTTTTGAAGATCTTTGCCACAAAGTTCAAGACAAATCAAAGAAAACAAACACTCACTTTATATATCATTATGTTTTTCATTTTGATAAATAATGCATATATAAATTTTTAAAAATTGCCATTTTATACTGAATTTTTTGTAAACACTGATTATTGAGAAGAAATTTTTAACGGAAACTAGTTTTTTTTTTAGTCATCTTTAGGGACTAGTCTATGGTAATTTCAAGTACATGTACGTATATTCTTGTTATCTTTTGCCTGGAAATGAAATAAATAAATGAATGAATAATGAATGAACCTGAGAAACATACATTAAATTTTTCACCGATGTTTATTTCCCATATGCTGAGCATTCATTCAGAAGTGCAACTTGACGGCAGGATCATAGTATCATCTCTATTATCCATTGAAATGTCCAGTAAAGAGGCAGTGGATAAACCACAATTTAAGCATCCAAGCATATTATTTAAATGCCTCTTTTTTATTGGAAACAAATACATGTACATGTAGCTACCTGTAGCTTTTCCACATAAAAAGCAACATGACCAAGTAAAATAATCATGGTCACTACTACATATGAATTTATATAAAACGAGGCATTCTGGACAAATGAAGTTGGACTTTAAAACTGAAGAGCAAAAATCAATTGAATAGATAAATGTACCTCAAATAATATAGCAGCATTCATTTTTGTTTATTAAAAAATAGCTCGCACTGCACGGAGTGATCAGTCGTCACACAGAATAATGTCACAATTGTGGACCACAAATTTCTCTCATTCAGAAATATAGACCATTCATACAAGGGTCCTGAAAATAAAAAACTTACACCAAGAGTGAAACTGACCTGAAATAAATCAATACGAAAATAAAAACTTGTTGGAACGATTTTTAAAAAGTACAGTATGTTGGTTGCATCCCGATAGACTGCAGCCCCGATAGACCACAATGCCAATACCTGGTAATGATGACCTCAGGACACAGGGTCACAATATCCTGGTATTGCATCTTGCTGTATGTATGCCTTAACCTCAACCCTATGCTAACCCTAACCGTAGGACACTGTGTCACGATGACCCTACACCCAGGTGTAGATGGATTTAGAAACTGGGGTCTATTGGCCCCGCAGACTACCGAGATGTCCCCTGTTGTGCGCAAGTACATTTGTGTGTACATTGTAGGAATACTTTCCGAAAAGGTATAATTTGTCCCTATTTCAAATTTTATTCAAATTTAATTGAAATAATTAGAATCTACTTACCATCCCTTTCTCTCTGCCAAGCCTCTCCATAGGTTGTCCGTTCTGACCTTGTGTTCAATGAGTTTCTTCCATAGCATTCCATCTGAAATCACTCGTTTCCATTCTTTGCACACACCCTCAGCAGCACACAGCGACTTGGAGTCTAGATATGACAAGATCTTCTCAGCAACATGATCTAATCCTTTCTCTGCAAAAAAAAAAAAAAAAAAAAAAAAAAAAAAAAAAAAAAAAAAAAAAAAAACAGGCCAATTTACTCATTTATACAAATACAGTTAATCCACAGTTCAAGTTTATTAATATTTTTCGAATTTTTAGACTTTAATGAGGGTACATGTACATGTACAGTAGTAGAAAAAAAAAACAGGTTCATGAGAACACTTTAATTCAATGTTTACCTTTTTATTAGATTTCCCTCCGACAACACTGTCCAATTTCTTTAATAATGGATAACACAATTTTGTATATATATGTGTATGTATTTTTTTAATACAAGTAATGTCAGCATGAATATGGGCATACTTTTGCTTTGCAATTATTGTTTTGTACATGTACCTCTCAATGATGCTCCCATTTTTACACAATTACTCTGCTACAAAAACCAATCGATATCAAATCATTATCAAATCATGTCATATAGTACTATAGAATAGTAAAAGTAAATAAGTCAATATTTTGTGTTGAACATGAAACAAATGTTACTCAAAAGTTATATCATATCAATGAGGTGACCATGAAAATCATTATAAAATGGCTCTGTGATTTTACGCATCGTGGTTGGTCAAAACTCGTCACGTGTGATGCTGTATTTCCGATGCAAAGCACCAGCGTGCATTTTTCTGCACAAAAAAAGTGATAACACACTCTGGGGCGAATTTTTTGGTAAGTAACTCAAGATCTACTAGAGCTAGCAAACTGTCGTAATTTTATAAAAGCATTAAACACACTTCCCTGTATTGTGCAATAAACGTAAATTCAGTGATTGCTCGATGCTTCAGAATGGGGCATGTTGCATTACTCGCCTGCTGCTCGTTGCAGGACGACCCCTATCTAAAGCTATCTCGTGGTGCACTGTATTCACTGCTAACGCACGCTCGGAAGTGTGTTAATGCTATTCTAATCATCAACTATGGCCTAGGGAGACAAAACACTATTAAAACATCAACATGTAGAAGCAGTGTTCAGCTTGAAGACCAACATTACTTGTTCTCCTAAAGCTCAATGTATAATAGGGCTACCTGTTGAATTAAGTTCATGGTTCATTTTTGAAAAGCACTTCTTTAATTTATAATTTTTCTTTACATTTGTACCTACATGTAGATCAAGTGAAATACTTTAGTTTGCATAAAATGATTGTCATTTAAAAAAAAATAATTATGAACCCCAAATTGTTTTACATATTTTGAACAGTAACTTCTCTCGCATCTTCGATATCATTTTTGTATGGTATCTGTTTATGCTTGGATGTACACGGCGCGTTGTTTATGGGAATGTAAAAAGCGATTTGTGCTAAAGTGGGAGTGCAATCAAAACAACAAAAAGGCAACTACATAACTTTTTTGATAAAAGGGTTTGAGCAAAATAACTTGGCAAGGGTGTTGTTACACATATCAACTACATCCTGTGTAAAAATGAGATTTTATCTGTAGTGTCATGAAAGAGTGAGTATACAACCTACTACAAAGTATTAAAAGCCCTTTTTTAGCTTGTCAGTGACATCTGCTCTTTGATTTGTGCTCACTCTTGATACATGTACATTTAGATCAATCTCATTTTTACACAGAACATATGGTCTATAAATTATATTTTAATACATGGCAGAAAGAACTTGAGAAGAAAAAGAAGGTACAACTGTACATGTATGTGTATGAATCTCTTATGATTCTACAAAGATAACATAGAAGATACTTACTTGGCAGTGCTGTGATGAAGTCTCTTTGTAGCATGGGTTTGAGGAAACTGTTGATCTGACCATGTTGGTAATGGCACATGCGCAGGATCAGTGCTTGGACAAATTCTAGTTGTTCATTCTCAATCCATTTGTCAAAGTATTCTAGGCAGCAGTCCTTCTCTTCTTGGTAATTTGGAGACGGTTCCTTTACTTTGGATACAGAACGTAGTTTGATGGTCTGTAAGATAATGAAAAGCAAGAAACAATCATATAATTCATGTTGGATATATAGAACATATTCTCCTGCCAACATTTTCATAAGATATATCAAAATTCATGCAGTTGAGCTTTATTCTGTGCAAACCTAGGGGGTCACTATCCAACTCTTTTGAATTTATATCGCCATGTTTATTATCATTACAGATATTGTATTGTAAATCGTTTTACCCCTTGCCCTGTACATCAATATTGAGAAGTTGGTACATTAATAAATGAGTACCGGTAGATATTGTTTATAGAACAATACTTTACATGTACATGTACATGTAGGTAGCATGCAAATTTGGTATATTTCCTTTAAATGTTTAAATATTTATGTTAACCATAATAACAAAGTCTGATGTTGGAAAGTAAGATGAGTACCCGAAACCATTTTTATGATGAGTTGTGAATAATTGCAATAACCTCTTCGCCTCATATTTATCGAAAAAGTTTTTTTTTTCTGCAAGGAAGTGTATTTACCCGAAATTTTAAAGATAAAGAGGTAAACGAGTAAGAATAATATCAAATAACTTGAAAGAATATAACTCTCTTATACAGTGAATAGTCACAGATATCGGCTTGGTAGATGAAGATCGTGTTGGAATTGCGGTTTAGGGACACAGACAAATAGAAATGAAAGAAAAGAAAAAAAAAAGAAAGAAAAGGGGGGGGGGGTGATTTTCTACTGAAAACAGATTTGCGATGTACCTCAGGTGGATATACAAGGGAAATCTGTAATTCTATAAGAGGGGGAATTCGATTTGTTTGTAGATCTACTATTTCTATGTATTCAAGAGATGATGAACAAACCAATTATCCATATATACCTGTACTTTGGACAAATAAATGAAATGAAATGGACTATGTTTTCATTGACATTAAATCTTTTTTGTTTGAGTAGGTTACATAAATTACATTGTAGCATATTTTTCCTTCAAAACTGAATGTTGATATTTAAACTAGAATGATTCAAATAATTCATCTTTTTCTTCCTCCTTTAACTTCAGACATCAATCAATCAAAGTTTTGGTTGGCATACCAAAATACAATGATAATTTACATGATTTATGAACAATAAAATTATGATAGTAATAACTAAATTAGAAGCATCTCCAGTTTATTTTTAACTCTTCTCTCTTCTTTTGATTGCTTCACGATTGTCTTCTGTTTTCTTTTTTCATTAAAAAAAAGTCTTTGATCTTTAATAAATCTCCCTCGTGGAATGTGCAGGCCATTTCAGAGAGTAGATCTAGCAAGGCGTGAGATCATTCGCATCATGTTCGGAAGCAGTTCGCATGCGGCGCTCGTCATCATATATGTGTGCGCGCACAGTAGGGGCCTACACACTAAGCATGCTAAGGAGGTGCGTGCACGCTACACGATCGCCTCCATGTAAACAGCACACTCGGAGGGGTTGATGCACGACAAGACTGCTGATTTTAAGGTTTTGAGGCCCCAAAATGGCAAAAATCTATTTAAGATTAATAATGATTTCATTTTGCCCCGGCTTTGGGTCCCGAATGCGTGAGAAAAATGGGTGGTGTGTGTGAATCGTGAGACGGACCCTAAATGCGTGACTCTCATGATGCAGAATGCGTGAGACTTGGTAGCTCTGCCATTCACTACTTTTCATTTCGTCAGTGCTGAGAATGGTAACATATCCTTCAAGTTCCACTCCCATTTTGACTTTGTCTTTGTATACCCAGTTATTGGGTGTCCGGACAGAATAGGTTTAACGTTACATCAATACATGCAATGATTTTGTTGGTTTTTAGCACAAAACGGTAGAAAATATTGTGGAGAACAAATATTGATGATGATAAGCATTATCTAACTTATATTTTTTGCTTAAAGCTGGTGTATAGTGTTGGGAGAAGGAAAAATTTAATTTGGATTCACAGTTAGATAATATGAAAGCCTGAATCCTGTAACTGTAACAAAGAAAGTTATATTACATGGAATCTCGTTTTAACGTCTTTATTTCACGATATTATAGTATAAAAAAGATAAGACGGGGACCCGACACAGCTTTGTGTGCACTAGGCGTTCACATGGAAAACCAATGGGGATTCTCTTGTGTGGGTGATACACACAGATCGCTACGGTCCATTCATGCGGGGAGTTCGGGGGACAGGACAACCCAGCAAAGGTCTCAAAACCGTTACAAATTGTGTTTGGATTCAAACATTTCACTGAAATTCACCGGAAATCGTGAAAGGAATATCACAAAATCTCTCACACATGTCTTTTAGCGCAATGTGATCAACATGAGACTATATTTAATCGGTTTTATGCCGATTTTTTTTTTGTTACCAAAACTATACACCAGGTTTAATCTAAGGGCAAAAAACATTGCTTCAATTTTGTTACGTGTCCGGACACCCAACCCCCCATCCTATTTACAGTGCAGTGTCAGTGAGACTGAGTGACAGACTGACACTGTGCAGAAAACTCAACAACTTGACTCGAGCCGAGATTTTATTTAAATTCCACAATAACGCCTTAAAATGTTTGAAAATATTTTGAGAGAACAAATATTGATGATACAATACAACAAAATACATTTTTTTGCTTAATCCTGAGACAAAACACACCGAACCCCCCTCCTTAAAAAAAAAAAAAAAAAAAAGTTCACAGTTTGGTCTCGGAACAAAGTCAAACTGGTCACAATTGGCAGGTCAACAACTACGTTTCTGACAGTTATTTACAATCATTCAACTACAAGATGAAATATTCATACTAACCATTCCTTCTGGTATTTTATCTTCATTGATAGTACTGGTCTCCATGGTTGTTGAAGTGAAATTTCATGAAGATTTGTGTACGGATCCGCTCCACAGATCTGCTAACTACACTCCCTTCGCATTATCATCATTCAGTGTTGTGCAATTCGCTGATCCGATTTTGTCGGAAAGCTACGTTCCAGCGACATGCATCGAGCGCAACCAGCAAAACTAGCTAGTCTTAATTTGGACTCTCCGCTTCTTTATTATTTTATCGGGTGAATCTGGCGACTCATAAATTATATAATGTATTATATTTATTTATTAATTGTTTGACAATTTTGAAATGTCTTTCTCTTTATATTATTCTGATATGTCATGATCTACATGAGATATAAAGTTATTCTGAGTGTTTTGAAATTTTGTAGTAAAATGCATATAATCTTCTAAAAATGAATATGTTATAAAAATCATTACAAACATGTTAAGTTGATGGTTAACATTCAAATCAGTGCTTCCAGACAGATCTTATACCAAAAAAAGGTAAAACATACTGTCCGGTATTTCCTACACTGTAGGGAATGGCGGACAATTTACGATGACGTATTATTTGCATATAACTGCCTCAACAAATATTTGATTACTCAATTTTTTTGGAAAATAAAGTCGAATGATGTAGCTAAGCAATGAGAATCTTTTCTTTTGTGATTTTATTGTTTTCATTGTGCTAATTAAGCAAACGAGCTTAAGTGGCCGGTATTCTCTACATCTACCCTATGTATAATAATCTGGATTTCATGAATTGGTTTTCTTTTTAATGACAATTTTCTAGGTGATTTATTTTTTTTTTCATGAATGCCTCATCAGATATTGGGGGGGGGGGTAAGTTGTCCACAAAGTGTAATTGTTCTGTACGGGGGGGGGGGCATTGTTAGGGGTAATTGACCTCGGGTATATAGTTG
>CALNVZ010003432.1:28022218-28041315 GCA_940671915.1 Paracentrotus lividus
CACAATAGCTTTCTTCAAGCTCGACAATTGTAATATCGATTATTATCGGAGATGATGTCATCGAGCAATAGCCTTAATCACGGTTTCGTTGATATTTAGACATTGTGGTTTAGCAAAATTTCAATATTATCGAAATTGAAGTGATAAAATCGGTCAATAACAGTATGAAAGCTCATAAAATTATGTATAATTTATATAAAATGAATTAAAACGCACAATGTTTCTTACTGCAATATATTTACAAGGTGTCAATCATATAAATTAATAAGACCACGTCAGAACATGAGATGGGTACCCCCGGATGCGCTAATTTCATAGTTTCGTAAATCAGACTTATAAAAAAGTACGCTAGCTGAAAATGGAGCTAGATTGATGGGTTTTATCTCTCTCTGAACCCGCTTGTGGACAAGTTGTTCACTATCTCCGATTTAGTCAAGAAGTTAGACTTATGACGGTTTCGTGAAACGCCCCCCAGATTATTCCGCACAGAAAAACAAACGACTTCATCCACGTCCCAACTCACAAGCATTACAGCTGCATTTAATACGCCACAGATTATTTTATCCATAGCTAACCACATACAGATTTAGAATTTACAAACCCTATTTTCATTTTCGGACAAATGAACCCTATTTCATTTTCGGACGAATGAACCCGATTTCATTTTCGGACGCATGAACCCCATTTCATTTTCAAAAGGAAGCACCTTCGGAAGGACAAATAACGAAAATCCAGGTATAGGAAATTTACGTGTTCGGAAGATCGAACCTTCGAACAAAAGAACCTTCGGAACAACGAGCTGTAACCGATTGTCCTGGGGTAGTTGTTATTGAGGGTAATCTCCCCGGAGTGATTGCCAAGGGGTAATTGTCCGGATACGATATCTGTCACTAGGCTTTCCATATACCCTCAATTGCAATAAAAATTGCGACATAAATTCGTGCATTTTTCAGTTTTACACGTCTTTTATTATGTTTTTATATTTAATTCATTTCCAGAGTATAGACGAATACTTCTGTATATTCTGGAAGTCAGAAGAGAATCAGCCCTTTTCATTCTTGAGAGTAGTATGTGACCAGACCCGGTCATTTTTTTTAAACAAAGGGGAAGACATGAGAATAAAGGCTCTCAATTTTGGAGGTGGGCATTTCTACGTAAACTATCTACAGTGTTTGTTTATACCACTTGAAAATGAATAATAGAAGCCATTAAAAAGACAAATGAAAAAAAAAAAAAAATAACCATAGCATTTTTTTATTTTTTTATTTAGTGGAATAAAGTTGCATTAAACCGCCTTTGCTTTATATAAGCATCCCCCCCCCCTTGATAACGACAGAAATGGAAATAATATCTTCTCTGTGTGCTGCTTCTTTTGTCTGTATAGTGCTTCTTTTTTGGCCTTTGTTCATTTGCCAGAGATATAAAATAAACCTGTAAATAGTTTTCGGACAAATATGAAATAAGTTATCTTATTTTCTTCACAGATAATCTTAACCTCAAAAAAGTTCATTTTGAGGGCTTCGTGCTTTTATCTCAGGCAATGTTTCAGCCATGACAGAATCTGGTCGTTTATGGCTCTGATGCATATAGGGACCCAAAGGGACAAGCCTCCTCCTTCAGAATATACAAAAATGGTAGACAATACTCTAGCTATTATTAATATAACACATAAAATTAAAAAATGCACTTATGTCTAATTGAAGCTATGTTGCTATAATCATGTTATGTGATAGTATATACTCCTGAGTTTCTATCTCCATATGCCTCTGCGATTATCATGCTTTCTTCCATTCCATTTCCAGCCATAGCTAGTCATTTTCTATTTCACTCCAACTTCATGCGCTCATAATTATATTATGATCATCATTCCACGCTGTCTCGTTTTCCTCTATGTTTAACTTTTTTCAACCCTTCCATTCTCCACGTTCGTAAACTGTGCTGTGTTCAGATCTCCCTACCCCTCCGCCCCCCCCCCCTCACTAAGGTGATCAACCATACACGTATGCTCGTTCCCGATTCTTAGAGATACCCCTATCATACGCTTTGGTAAGGAAGCCGCATCAAAACCCCCCTATTACAGGCTATTGGCATGATTGGAAGGTGAGCCGAATCAAATTACCCCCATATTACAGGCTTATTTGGAGGGGAAGACAGCAGAATTACCCCTCTTTTTGAAATGATCTTTATTTGGGACCCTATTTCATATCAATTCTACTCTATGTAAAATGTAAAGTTGACGTATACCAATGTGAGGCATTAAATCGTAATTAAACAAGGCGCGTCCATTATCTAAGAGGCCAGACGCAACAAAGTGACGTTGGAAATACGGCTGAGAAGCGCAGAAATCTTTACAGCTGGCTGCAATAATAAATTAGCTCACAAAAACTCGCGTAAGAAGACTTCCCTGCAGTGTAATGGTATTGTCCGTTTGGTTGAGCAATCTACTCGTGGAGATGAAAGAAAGTGATGAACTTTTATAATGTTGTTAGTTAATAGATTCTCCAGACCAGATGGCGGAAATACACATTTGGGCGAGCTTATAACATTATTGTGCTGAAGTTGTAATCAGAATATGCAATTCATATAAATTGATGCTCAAAACAATGACATAGATTGTGAACTTGTCACAAGTCTTGTGAAGACGCCGTTCACATGTTTCTATGCGATATGCATGTGATAAGCGTAAATATTGACTAGTCGAGGAAAGAACCTCTTATGATTATGATCAAAGTGACAGGACTTTTTTTTAATCAATTAAAATGAATGTACCATCTCCGGAAAGCTGAGAATTCAAGCTTTTAATTGCCCTGTGAACAATAAGCTATAATAGTATAATGCGGCATCGAGGATCAAAACTATGCAGCGCATGAGCTATTTTGAGAGCAAAATATACCACATTGTACAGGAATTTGATCTGACTAGGCTTTCGAATTGACACAAGTGACAGGATTTTTTTCTTTCTTTACAATAAGTTATTCCTATTTTTGAAAAATTCAGACTCTTAGCGTACGTATTCAAGTTGAACATTTCTTTGAAAAGGTAGTTGCTCGCCACAATAAAGAAAATAAAGTGAAAAACTGTCCAAAAACAAAAAACGTCAATGGGCGCGTTCGCTTTGAGTAGAATGGTAGCGCCCTCTATCTCTTAAGTTTACAACTAGAATTGATATGTAGCATTGTTCCAGAAAGATTTGAAAACTACCCCTAATCTAAAATAGTTTGAGGGGAAATGCTTTAAGACCCCAATTTCAATTATATTTCGGGACCCCCCCCCCGATCTATACGCCTTCTCCCGAGAGATCAGGAATAAGCGTACAATGTATGGTTGACCAACTGAGTTTAGGGGGGGGGGTGGCGGAGTTTAGATCTGTTCAATTTTCGGTTCTCCTTTAAAATAAAATCAGTGCTGACCTCGAACATTGTCGGATATGTCTTGTGCAGACATCTTTCATATTTAATTGCCTGTATTTGATAAGTCATGAAAAGGATAGCTATAGTTCTATGATATCTATAAAGTACGAGTAACATGTGTACAATTAAGTAAAGTATATGCGGTACCCCCAACTTGTTGTTAAAAAAAAAAGTTGTGTAAGATTCTTAAATAACAGTTGATTAAACTTTAAACAACAGCTGTTGTGTAATGACTTTACACAAGAGTTGGAAACAGCGGATATAGTATTAAACAAGTTGTGTAGTTTCTTTCGTTTTCACAAAATTTACGTGAGCATTCCAAATGAGTGAACACAAATCATCAGGATTATCTGAAGTATAGTATATACAAGTATCATCGGTATATAGAAACTGTGCTATAGGCTATCTTAAGGCAGTGTCGTAGCCTAGTGTTCACATCACTTGACTGGGGATTCAAAGGTCGTGAGTTCGATTCCCGGCAGCTTCCCGGCACTTGCACTTTTTTTAAACAACTTTCTTTAAACAAGTATGTTTTTTAAACTTATTTTAAACAACATTTGCGTAAGTAAACAACATTTAATTAAACTTTAAACACACATGTGTTGTGTAATGACTTTACACAAGAGTTGGAAACAGCGGATATATAGTTTCAATCAAGTTGTTTAGTTTCTTTTGTTTAATTTACGTGAGCATTCCAAATGAGTGAACACAAATCATCAGGATTATCTGAAGTATATAGTATATACAAGTATCATCGGTATATAGAAACTGTGCTACATGCTATCTTAAGGCAGTGTCGTAGCCTAGTGGTCGTATCACTTGACTGGGGATTCAAAGGTCGTGAGTTCGATTCCCGGCACTGGCACTTTTTTTAAAACAACTTTCTTTAAACAAGTATGTTGTTTAAACTTATTTTAAACAACATTTGCGTAAGTAAACAACAGTTAATTAAACTTTAAACAAAATGTGTTGTGTAATGACGTTACACAAGCTAGTATAAACAGCGATTGTGGAAAGTTTTAAACAAGTTGTGTAGTTTGTTTTGTTTTGTTTTTTTACACTGCGTTTTAACAGTGTATGTTTTCATATTAATATCTACAAAGTCATTGATATACAAATATAAGTGACCCTGTTCACTCAAGGATGAAAGAGAAGCATAGTTAATAGTATATAAAAAGCATCGCAAAAAAAATCTAGGGTGTTTTCGCTGGACTACTACGGAGGTAGCTTAAATCTCGGAAACGTTAGCAAAAAAAAAAAAAAAAAAAAAAAAAGGGCACATTTTCAAAATACCTGCAAAGGCCCTCGTTTTCTAATCTTTTTCAAAACCGTCTCAAAGTAAGGCCGCAAATCCGTTTCAAAGTAGTTTCAAAGATAGTTTTCTGCGAAGTGAGATAAATCAGACTCTTCATTAGCTGCTTCATACTCTATTGAATTAATTCATAGGATAATAATATATAGGATAGAATACGGATATATCACTCGCTAATCATTTTAGACACGATATCAGACATACAATTCTACCTGATAGTACCTGATGTGCACCTCTTTCGCTTTGCGTGTACGCAGGCATATACAGGATACTCTATTAAGATGTGAGACTCATTAAATGGTGAGACGATATAGTAGACAGGTTAATGCTCGTATTAATTCAGCTAATATACGCACTCACATGCAAGTGCTGGTTATAGATCATCATTGCATTGAATGTCGAGTATGTAATACATTGACCCGATCGATCAGTGTGGCTCGGTGGGATTTCTCTAATAGTCACGGACTTACATTGACTATTTTGATATTAATATAGCAACTATAAAAAAATGTTATATAAGTCCGCCTAGAATTCTTCAGCATCACACACAGTGACACTTATCGCTATCTGTGCAGGTGCCACAAATGACGTGTAACTTCTCACTGCTTCATTGATCAGAGATGTTATTCCGTCTCCGCAGTAAATTACATAGTTACCTTATCTATAATTCAAGCATGTGTGAATAAATGTTGTGTTGTCATCTATAGACAAGTTTTGGTTTAGATTTTTTCTTTCATAGTCTCGTTTACTCTTGGTAATATGTTTAAAGACGTTGTTCTTAGAAAGCTGATTTTTTCAATTTGCCCTCGGTTGTTAATTTGTGCCTTTGCTTTGTTGTGTTCCTGCAGATTTTAGGTTATGATTTTTTGTTTAAATGAAGAGGAAAACGTGTTCTTCTTTGTTCTTCCTTTTATTTTTTGGGGTCCAGACTCGTCTCGCAATTTGCGCCAATAGTTGTATTAAGACGCATATACTCGAGGTGGTAGATGTGTGAAGTAGAATTTAATTCGATGTTAGGAACACCAGTTATTAGATACAAGTTATAGCATGACAGGATCTTAGCCTTTCTCAATAATCACGATTAATGTTTTACATTTGCATGCTAAGTGTGTCGTCTCGCTCAGACTCTTGGTCTTATACTATGGTCGCGATTCATTACGCGCTTGGAATTGTTTGATTTATGAACGCACTTTTTAGACAGATATATTGCAGTTTCATACTAAATAATAGGCCTATAGGTGAAGCGCTAATGATCATAAATGAGTTTCTCTAATATGGTAACGTTTTGCTCGGCGAAATGAGTCGCAAATTAGCTTGGAAGCGGAGCCTCGTAGGACTATCGCTTAGGTGATCTGTCTATCCTCCAGCCACTGAAACGTAAATGACTTCATCACGATCGTTGTCTATGGGTATTGCTATGTTTATATGTTGACTGGTTAGAAAAGTTACTTATTTATCCAAAGACCAATGGCAAGCCGAATAACAGCGGCGAGGATCCAAGAAAACAGAGGATAACTTTTGGGAAACCTTGTCAACCCTTCTTCGCAAAGAAACAGCTTTATTTTCTGCTGAGAGAGTTTCGTAAGCGGTCAGTGTTACTATTTCTGGTAACTCTCTATAATGACATATAAGATGTTGGGGACGCATTATTTAAAGTGTTATATATAGTAATCAAAGACAACTCTCCGACACACAGGTCCGAGTTCAGGGGATAGCAGCGGCATACGCTCAGATAAGAAGTGATTTTGATCGCGATCTAGGGCATGGGCGCAGTAAATCAGGAATAATGTGTTCATCGATGCTCAACGTGCGTCGTAATGATTTTGGGTGAATTTATGTTTTATGTGTGATAGTAAAGCTTAGTTAATAGTTACTGAGTGGTCCCTCCTACGACTAATCAAGATAATGAGCGAGTTCCGTATATACATTTATGCGCAAAGCCGCCACGGTTCTTGAATATATTTGTTTTTGAAGTCTATGTCACTGATAGATTTCTGCCTTGCAATTATTAAGCTCGGCTGTACTTTTACTCTCTCTAGGCAGTTGGTGTGCGATGACTTTTAGGAAACTCGGACTCCACTTCTGTTCAGGAGACTCACACGACCTTTAAGAGGGGCGAATAACATGGCGAACAGTCAAACTGAGCCGCAAAAATATAGGTTAGAGTATGTTTAAATTCATTACTCTTCTCTCATCGGTAACTGTACGGCTCTCATTCGCGAGTTAACTGTTCATTTATTGCATGATAGTTATCACCGTAGGGGGAGGGCCGGAGGAGGGGTGTGCCATAATTAAAACTTCGATTAAATTTTTAACACAAGAAGACGCCGAGTAACATGTGATATACAAAGGCCTAATGTGCACAAAATGACAATCGAGTGAAATTACTGGTAAATACGGCTTGAGGCGCATGATTCTATCTGGATAGGGGTGTTAAGGCTTTGTCGCGATGTTTGTGTATCTGATAGTGAGTAAGTGCTGGGCTCGCTGTGTTAGTGTGAAGCTTGTGTCGTCTGGTCGCTGTTCGTGTGGTGGTTTCGAGGTTCACCCTGTTGACTCAGAGCTGGTGATGAGATGGTCTAATCGGCAATTTATGATAACCCTGGGAGGTAAGGTTGTAAATGACTTATTTGCAATGTCATCTACTCTCCTATCTTTTTCTGAATGTGGGATTATCTAGGAAGTTCACTAGTAGTATATATTGTTCTGTATATCAGTCAATGGAATAGGCTTAGGATGTGAGACATTTAATTTAGTGATGAAAAGACACCTAACACTAGTTACAAATGAAGTCTCGCGGCTTGTAGAGTTGTGTAAAATACAAAACAACACAACTACAAGGTACACACAACCTTGTTCTAATGAGATATCTTCCATCTATGATAAGCATTGATGATTATGACTGCTGCTGCTTGTGCTCACACGTCATATACACACAGACACGAATTCTTTGTTTAAAGTTCAAGTTAACTGCCTTAAGAGTTTGACTTAAACGGTCAAACCTTGTTGTGCATTAAAATATAAAGTGTTAAACAACATACTTGTTTAGATATGAAAAGTTTGTTCTTAAAGACGAATGTGGCCAGTGGCCGGGGATTCTGACGACTTACACATAACTGACATATTGTACAGATCCGCACACCAGTCATTTCTTAATAATAAGGTGTTGCATAAGTGCGACACACTAAAGGGGACTCTTTGTTCGACACTGCTTCTTAAGATTAGTCAAATGAATAAGCACAGTTCCTCTATATAAATACACGTAAATGTAATACTTGTATCCTACTACTAACTGGATACTTCAGATATCCTTGATAGATAGTCTGAATGTGTGTATACACTCTTCCATTTGGAATGCTCCATCTTTGTATTACAGACAAAGTATAGACTAATACCATAACTTGAAATTAAGAATACGTATAATAATAATATTCCGCTGTTTTCTAAGCTCGTCATTGAGGAGCAAGACTATTGAAGCGCCATCTGTGTGTGACATTGGTCATTTTTAGAGGCTCAACAACATTCCAGGTCGCTATTGTTTAAAGTATTTAATGTTAACTAGGATTATGTTTTCTTGACTGTACGCAATGTAGTGTTTAGGCTATTAATATCAAGGTATTGACATTACTGTTCTTAAAAGAAAGTTGTTTAGAAAGAAAGAGGTGACGTTATGTTGTTCTGGCGCCAGCTCTTGCTGCGGACACTCGGAACTATACACGACTTTGAATCGCCCAGTCAGTAATGTGAATCTAGGCTACGACACTGCCTTAAGTAGTAATACAGCCTACTATATTAGCACAGTTCTTGTAATACAAATCAGCCGACTCGTAGGTGCTACGTTGTATATTCCCACATATACTATCAGATAATCCTGAGTGATTTGTGTTTTCACCCAATTGACATTTTGCGGTTATATGCTTCTCGTATCAGGAGTCGTAAATTTGTCTGTGGCACAAACATAAAGAAACTACAACACAAGCATATTCGTTTAAAAGACTCTGAATACTGTCATCCAGCTGTTATACCAGCTCATTAAGGTATATGGGAAACTCTTGTGTAAAGGCTCGGATTTACATCGCTTTGGCAGGACAGCTAGTGATATGTTGGTTTAAGGCAGGTCTAACTTCAATATCTGTTATTAGTTACATCTAGGAATTGATATTTACGACAACTTTATATTTTTTATTTCATACAACAAGTTGCCGGGTACCTAAGCTATACTGTCCTTTTTTACAAATGCATATTTGTTATCATTTCGGTGTCTGTGGATGGAGGATCCTAGTGCGTACATTGGTATAGTACGGCGGTCGAGGTGAAACTGATTAGCTCTCGCGTTTTCTATTGACTTTATGAAATAGTCGCTCAGAAGCATTCATAATATGAAAGATGTCTGCACAAGACATTATCCGAAATGTTCGAGGTCGCACTGATTTTTTTAAAAAGGAGAACCGAAAATTGGAACAGGATCCTTATAAGCTACAACGCCAACCCCACGACACATTAAATCTTCCACTTCAGTTGGGTCAACCCCATACATTGTACGCTTATTCCTGATCTCTCGGGAGAAGGGCCGTATTAGATCGGGGGGGGGGGGGGGTCCCGAACATATAATTGAAATTGGGGTCTTAAAAGCATTCCCTCAGCCATCTTATTTTGGTTTAGATTAGGGGTAGTTCTTTCAAATCTTTGGCTAGGAATCATATAATTTTGTACATTCTGGGAGGGTTGTAAACTTTATACGTAGATATAGATAGTGTGCGACGTAAGCTAGACAATTCTTAGTGAACGAGCGCGCAACGCGCGGCCATATGTTGGTACCGGTTTATTTTGTTTATTTTAGGACAGTTTTTCACTTTATTTCGTTCCCTTTATGTTGTGGGCGGACTAGCTTATATTTATGACCTTTCGATAAGAATGCTGTCAACTTGATCTACAATGATACAGACTAAGGATGAATCTGAACATTTTTTCAACATATAGGAAAGTTAGCAGGCTTATTGTACAAGAAAAAAAAATCCCGGCCGCGAGCTTGATGTTGTATATTGAGTTTAATGGGACATTCTATGTGGTTTGTTTTTTGGGTTTGTTAGTGTGTGGGTTTTTTTTTCTGGGGGCGGGCTATGAGAGGTTCTTTCTATTTATTTCATCTGGTTTTTACATTTTATGTTCTTTTTTGTCGTCAGTTTCAACTTATTCCTTTCAAAATGGCTTTTCTCTCTCCTTTATACGTATTTTCCTAAGCAGTGCTCCCCCCGAATCTCTTCAAGTCCGGAACACCACTTCAATTGGTAGAACAGAAAAAATCCATGTACTTTGTGTCAATTCGAAAGCCTAGTCAGAATAAAATTCCCTGTACAATTGGTTATATTTGCTTTCTCAAAATAGCTCATGCGCTGCATAGTTTTGATCCTCGATGCCGGCATTATACTATTATAGCTTATTGTTCACAGGGCAATTAAAAGCTTGAATTCTCAGCTTTCCGGAGATGTACATTCATTTTAAATTGATTAAAAAAAAGTCCTGTCACTTTGATCATAATCATAAGAGGTTCTTTCCTCGACTAGTCAATAATTTACGCTTATCACATGCATATCGCATAGAAACTGTGAACGGCGTCTTCACAAGACTTGTGACAAGTTCACAATCTTATGTCATTGTTTTGAGCATCAATTTATATGAATTGCATATTCTGATTACAACTTCAGCACAATAATGTTATAAGCTCGCCCAAATGTGTATTCCGCCATCTGGTCTGGAGAATCTATTAACTAACAACATTAATAAAAGTTCATCACTTTCTTTCATCTCCACGAGTAGATTGCTCAACCAAACGGACAATACCATTACACTGCAGGGAAGTCTTCTTACGCGAGTTTTTTGTGAGCTAATTTATTATTGCAGCCAGCTGTAAAGATTTCTGCGCTTCTCAGCCGTATTTCAACGTCACTTTGTTGCGTCTGGCCTCTTAGATAATGGACCGCGCCTTGTTTAATTACGATTTTAATGCCTCACATTGGTATACGTCAACTTACATTTTACATAGAGTAGAATTGATATGAAATAGGGTCCCAAATAAAAGATCATTTAAAAAAGAGGGGTAATTCTGCTGTCTTCCCCTCCAAATAAGCCTGTAATATGGGGTATTTTGATTCGGCTCACCTTCCAATCATGCCAATAGCCTGTAATAGGGGGGTTTTGATGCGGCTTCCTTACCAAAGCGTATGATAGGGGTATCTCTAAGAATCGGGAACGAGCATACGTGTATGGTTGATCACCTTAGTGAGGGGGGGGGGGGCGGAGGGGTAGGGAGATCTCTGAACACAGCACAGTTTACGAACGTGGAGAATGGAAGGGTTGAAAAAAGTTAAACATAGAGGAAAACGAGACAGCGTGGAATGATGATCATAATATAATTATGAGCGCATGAAGTTGGAGTGAAATAGAAAATGACTAGCTATGGCTGGAATTGGAATGGAAGAAAGCATGATAATCGCAGAGGCATATGGAGATAGAAACTCAGGAGTATATACTATCACATAACATGATTATAGCAACATAGCTTCAATTAGACATAAGTGCATTTTTAATTTTATGTGTTATATTAAATAATAGCTAGAGTATTGTCTACCATTTTTGTATATTCTGAAGGAGGAGGCTTGTCCCTTGGGTCCCTATATGCATCAGAGCCAATAAACGACCAGATTCTGTCATGGCTGAAACATTGCCTGAGATAAAAGCACAAAGCCCTCAAATGAACTTTTTTGAGGTTAAGATTATCTGTGAAGAAAATAAGATACTTATTTCATATTGTCCGAAACTATTTACAGGTTTTTTTATACTCTGGCAAATGAACAAAGGCAAAAAAGAAGCACTATACAGACAAAAGAAGCAGCACACAGAGAAGATATTATTTCCATTTCTGTCGTTATCAAGGGGGGGGATGCTTATATAAAGCAAAAGGCGGTTTAAAAACAACCACTAAATAAAAAATAAAAAAATGCTATGGTTATTTTTTTTTTTTTCATTTGTCTTTTTAATGGCTTCTATTATTCATTTTCAAGTGGTATAAACAAACACTGTAGATAGTTTACGTAGAAATGCCCACCTCCAAAATTGAGAGCCTTTATTCTCATGTCTTCCCCTTTGTTTAAAAAAAATGACCGGGTCTGGTCACATACTACTCTCAGAATGAAAAGGCTGATTCTCTTCTGACTTCCAGAATATACAGAATATTCGTCTATACTCTGGAAATGAATTAAATAAAACATAATAAAAGACGTGTAAAACTGAAAAATGCACGAATTTATGTCGCAATTTTATTGCAATTGAGGGTATATGGAAAGCCGTAGTGACAGATATCGTATCCGGACAATTACCCCTTGGCAATCACTCCGGGGAGTTACCCTCAATAACAACTACCCCAGCGACAATCGGTTACAGCTCGTTGTTCCGAAGGTTCTTTTGTTCGAAGGTTCGATCTTCCGAACACGTAAATTTCCTATACCTGGATTTTTCGTTATTTTGTCCGAAATGAATGAGTGTTTTGCTCCCGAAAATGAAATGGGTTCATTCGCGGAAAATGAAATGGGTTCATTTGTCCGAAAATGAAAATAGGGTTTGTAAATTAAAATCTGTATGTGGTTAGCTATGGATAAAATA
Organism: Paracentrotus lividus; assembly: GCA_940671915.1. NCBI lineage: Eukaryota > Metazoa > Echinodermata > Echinoidea > Camarodonta > Echinidae > Paracentrotus > Paracentrotus lividus. Next base: position 28,034,600 of record CALNVZ010003432.1, read on the forward strand.
ATCTGTGCGTATTAAATGCAGCTGAATGCTTGTGAGTTGGGACGATCGTGGATGAAGTCGTTTGTTTTTCTGTGGGAATTCTGGGGAAGAAGGTCACAAATACCGTCAAATTGTTTGAATTCTTGACTTCGGCAGACAAGACTGAACAATTGTTCAACAAGCGTGATATAACCGGGAACCAATTTAAAACCTATACAGCCAGTTGTTTCCTGCCTAAATAAAATACAAAATGTCACTACAACCTTATTCTCAGGACGAATGAATCCTGATTTCATTTTCGGAAGAATTAATCCTATTTCATTTTTGGACGAAATGAGCCCTATTTCATATTTGGGCAAATGAACCCTTAGTCCATTTTTCGGGGCGGAATTAACCCTATTTCATTTTCGGGATGTTGAACCCTATTTTCCATGTTCGGACGTAATGAATCCTATTTCATTTTCCGGACGAATGAACGCCTATTTCATTTTCGGACAAAAATTGAACCTCGGAACATCGAACCTTCTTTTCTTTGAAAAACACTCAATTGACTGTACGGTGTTAAAATCGGGGATTTCGGTATGGCTAAGCCCGTTATCCGGCCTCTGTCGCCCCCTTTATTTTCACTATTCTGGATCAGCCCCGTTAAAATATATTACAGATCAAGCCAAAATTTTTGGCTCTACGCTTCCGTGCTCGCAAACAAAAAAAAACCCAAAGACGGTGATTTAACATGTTTAACGAAATACTCTTTCTTTTTTTTCTCTTTTCCCTTCCCCGGTCCCCCCGCCCCTTATTATGGGGTTTTTTTTTTTATTTCATCAAATATATTTATTCATTTCCAACACTTTATTCTTGAAATTGTCATTAGTTTTCTGCATATTGTGGCGAAAATAGGTCATTCTATTTCGAATTTTGGGGTATACAAATATATATGTATCTTTGGATGCCTTAAATAATTATTATCGCTCTCGAGTGTATAATTAATTCCGCCTTGGGTGTTTCCCGCCACCCCCCCCCCCCCCCCTGACGGTCACACATGAAATTCGCTCGCCCCTGCTTCGATCGGACAGAACTGAAATCGTGGGGAACAAGAGGCTGCTCCGGACATCACTCCCCATGGCAACTATATACCCGAGGTCCATTTAACCCCTACAATGCCCCCCCTCCGTTCAGAACAATTACACTTTTGTGGACAGACTTTACCCCCCCCCCTAATATGCTGATGAGGCAACTTGAAAAAAAAAAATAATAATACCTATAGAAAATTGTCATTAAAAAAGAAACCAATTATGAAATCCAGATTATTATACATATTCTGAAATAGTAAACTTCTCCCCTCCCGCGTCTTCTTGTCATGCTGGTACGCTTGGATGAACATGAACGGCGCATTGTTTTGAGAACGCGAAAATTTCAAAATTGGTGCAAAAGTGGGGTAAACTCAACATACAAAAGCTAACAAAAAAAAAAAACAAAAACTAAAAACAAAAAAAGCAACCTCCATTCTGATTAAAATGAACAAGGAAGGTTGTTTTCACCCACCATTATGGACTAGAATTTGTCTAAATATGAAACAAATTAATTTATCAAGTAATCGCAATACGAGTCCAAGAAAGTAAATGGTCACTTACAGCGACCTAAATAGGCAACCCCGGTTTGAAAATAGGCTTTTAACGCTTATGAAAAGGGATTTATTTATTAGCTTTTAAATTTTTTGCTCGACTCTACAGATCTATCTTATTTTCACATAGAAATGTTAATCGAAATAAAGGGTAACCACTTCCCGTTACACCGGGCGAGGCAAAAAGGTTATTACATATACACTTCAATTTGTAACGTCCAACGCTGAATGGCCCGTATCAGCCATAGTGGGTAGGGTTGGGGTCAATCGGCCGCTCTGGCATTTTCTGATTTTTTTTTCTCCTCTTTTTTCTTCTTCTTTCTTCTTTTTTTGGCTAAGGGCGGCGGTTACGGCCCCCCCCCCCCTGTAATTCTTCCGCCCTTGGCAGGGAAGGGGGCGGGGTAATTTGTTTTTATCAGTTTTCCGGCGCCCGTTTCTAAGTTAACAATTTGGCGGCCCGTACTTTGAAGTCGGTTTGCCCCTAGGCCACCCCCCCCCCCCCGCTCCCTTCCCGCCCTCAGGCAGAATATACGCGCATGCATTTTTTCTGAATTGTGTACGAAATAAAGCCCACAGAGGTCGCAGATTCACCAGATAAATATAATAAGAGAGCGGAGAGTCCAATTAAGACTAGCTAGTTTTGCTGGTTGCGCTCGATGCATAGTCGCCTGGAACGCTAGCCTTTCCGACAAATCGGATCAGCGAATGTGCACAACACTGATGTGAATATGCGAAGGGGAGTGATTAGTTAGCGATCTGTGGAGCGGATCCTACACAAATCTTCATGAAAATTTCACTTCACAACTCAATGGAAGACCAGTACTATCGAATGAAGATAAAAATCCAAGAAGGAATGGTTAGTAATGATATTATTTCTCATTTGTAGGATTGATATGATTTTGTAAATAACCTGTCAGAAACGTAGTTGTTGACCTGCAATTGTGACCAGTTTGACTTGTTCGAACCAATACTTTTTTGTTAAGAGGTCGTTTTCGATTAGCAAAATTATTTTGTTTTTTCATTATATTTTCTAATATTTTTAATTTAAGATTTTTTATATCTGGCTAGCAGTGGTTTGGAGGCAGTCTGTACTCGTCCATGACGCTGTAATAGTGGGTGCGGCCTACAGTGTTTTGCTTTACTTGGCAAATCGGATAACTAATGTCTATGTTATCAATGCCAAACGTGAGACGTTGTATTCTCGTTTCGGTGTTTAGTTGTTGAATCAAACAAATTGTAACTTTGAGACCTGTTTCTGTCCCGACTCCCCAGAATGAGTACGATTGCTGGTTCCAGAAATCCATGGTTTCCAGTAAGCCTAGTACACAGCTTGTGGTCCGCTATTTATAATTTTAGATATTGTGAAATTTAAGAGTTCTCGAGTTCCATGTATATCTTGTTTTTTACAGTGCTCAGGTCTCAGCTGATTATCTAACTTGTGGTGGTGCGATACTTAACAAAATTCATGTTATTTTGCCCTCTAACAGCTTACAAAAAATATAAGTTAGATAATGCTTATCATCATCAATATTTTTCTCCACAATATTTTCTACCGTTTTGTGCTAAAAGCAACAAAATCATTGCATTGTATATTGATGTACGTTAAAATATTCTGTCCGGACACCAATAACTGGGTATACAAAGACAAAGTCAAAATGGGAGTGGAACTTGAAGGATATGTTACCATTTCAGCACTACGAAATGAAAAGTAGTGAATGGCAGAGCTACAAGTCTCACGCATTCTGCATCATGAGAGTCACGCATTTAGGGTCCGTCTCACGATTCACACACACCACCCATTTTTTCTCACGCATCGGACCCAAAGCCGGGGGAAATGAAATCATTATTAATCCTTAAATAGATTTTTGCCATTTTGGGGCCTCAAAACCTTAAAATCAGCGTCTTGTCGTGCATCAACCCCTCCGAGTGCGCTGTTTACATGGAGGCGATCGTGTAGCGTGCACGCACCTCCTTAGTGTGTAGGCCCCTACTGTGCGCGCACACATATATGATGACGAGCGCCGCATGCGAACTGCTTCCGAACATGATGCGAATGATCTCACGCCTTGCTAGATCTACTTCTGAAATGGCCTGCACATTCCATCGAGGGAGATTTATTAAAGATCAAGACTTTTTTTTAATGAAAAAAGAAAACAGAAGACAATCGTGAAGCAATCAAAAGAAGAGAGAAGAGTTAAAAATAAACTGGAGATGCTTCTATTTAGTTATTACTTATCATAATTTTATTGTTCTTAAATCATGTAAATTATCATTGTATTTGGTATGCCAACCAAAACTTTGATTGATTGATGTCTGAAGTTAAAGGAGGAAAAAAGAGAAATTATTTGAATCATTCTGTTTAATCATCAACATTCAGTTTTGAAGGAAAAATATGCTACAATGTAATTTATGTACCTACTCAAACAAAAAAGATTTAATGTCAATGAAACATAGTCCTTTCATTTCATTTATTTGTCCAAAGTACAGGTATATATGGATAATTGGTTTGTTCATCATCTCTTGAATACATAGAAATAGTAGATCTACAAACAATCGAATCCCCTCTTATAGAATTACAGATTTCCCTTGTATATTCCACTGAGGTACATCGAAAATCTGTTTTCAGTAGAAATCACCCCCCCCCCCTTTTCTTTCTTTTTTTTTTCTTTCTTTCATTTCTATTTGTTCTGTGTCCCTAAACCACCGCATTCCAACACGATCTCATCTACCAGCCGATATCTGTGACTATTCACTGTATAAGAGAGTTATATTCTTTCAAGTTTATTTGATATTATTCTTACTCGTTTACCTCTTTATCTTTAAAATTTCGGGTAAATACACTTCCTTGCAGAAAAAAAACTTTTTCGATAATATATGAGCGAAGAGGTTATTGCAATTATTCACAAACTCATAAAAAATGGTTTCGGGTACTCTCTTACTTTCCAACATCAGACTTTGTTATTATGGTTAACATAAATATTTAAACATTTAAAGGAAATATACCAAATTTTCATGCTACCTACATGTTACATGTACATGTAAAGTATTGTTCTATAAACAATATCTACTACCGGTACTATTTATTAATGTACCAACTTTCAAATTTCAATGTACAGGGGCAAGGGGTTAAAACGATTTACAATACAATATCTGTAATGATAATAAAACATGGCGATATAAATTCAAAGGTTGGATAGTGACCCCTAGGTTTGCACAGATAAAGCTTCAACTGCATGAATTTTGATATATCTTATGAAAATGTGGCAGGAGAATATGTTCTATATATCCAACATGAATTATAATGATTGTTTTTGCTTTCATTATCTTACAGACCATCAAACTACGTTCTGTATCCAAAGTAAAGGAACCGTCTCCAAATTACCAAGAAGAGAAGGACTGCTGCCTAGAATACTTTGACAAATGGATTGAGAATGAACAACTAGAATTTGTCCAAGCACTGATCCTGCGCATGTGCCATTACCAACATGGTCAGATCAACAGTTTCCTCAAAACCATGCTACAAAGGAGACTTCATCACAGCACTGCCATAGTATATGTTTATCTTCTACATGTATGTTAGTCTTCTATGCCCGTGTACATCCAAGCGTAAACAGATACCATACAAAGAATGGTACTGAAGAATGCCAGGAGAAGTTACTTCTTCAAATATATACAATTGAAAGGCCAAAAGTTTACATACACCTTGGTAATAAAACATATAAACTACCTATTTTTACCACTATAACAACATTGGGCATCATTATTTGATACATATAGTTAATGTTTTGGTCTCTACTTTGATTTCGAAGAGTGTAATTTTTCATAAAGAATATCGTAGAAACATACATGTATATTGTTTATCTTACATTAAGTTTTGATAAATTCAATAGGTCAAAGTTTACGATACACTACCAAAAATCGGTGATGGTATTGCCTATATTTTGGTTTATTTTTCATTTGTTTACTAGTTGAAGTTGTCAACCAGCTTTTTATATACTTCTCGTGATAAAGATAACCGTCCATTTTCCTCCAGCCAATATTGCAACAATTTCAGTCCCATTTGCATGGTTTTCCTTGGGCGAATACAAATTTTGGGGTCTGCCCATATGTTTTTAAATACAGGGATCTGGCTAAGACATGTGACAACCCTATCTTTTAAATCCACATTTTTCTTTTCTCCTGTTTTTACCACTCTAAAAACTACTTTTAAATGGATGTTTGGTTATTGTGGTAATCAAAAGACTCGATCTTAATATGGTTCCAAACTTTCAGCTTGCATATTGAATAAGAAGCTACAATGCTCCAACATCTACAGTTTCAATCTATAGGGTTTATCCAATGTGGGTTTGTAACATTGTTTCTGTAGTGAGCTATTGGGCATGTAGGCATCATACCAATATGCCAGCTGAAAGTTTAAGAACCATATTAAAATTGAGTCTTCAGTCAACACAAAAGCCAAACATCTTGTTGAATTAAGTTCGCATAGTGGATAAAACAGAGGAAGGGTGGAGATTATGGAAGGGATCGTCACATTGTAGACCAGATCCCTGTAGAAAACTTATATATATTGGGCAGACCCTAAAAATGGTTTTCAACCCATTAAACTGCCTAAATGGAACTGAATGGGTTTGCTTCTTGCTAGTGGAAATGGAATATAATCTCAGGAGAAGTATTACAGAAAAGCTCGTTTTGACACCTCACAAGTGAAAAAATGAAAAATAAACCAAAATATAGGCAACACCAATCACCAATTATGGTTAGTGTATGTAATACTTTGACCCTTGAATTTTCCAACTGACGTATGAATCACGCAATACATATGTTTCTAGCATTTTTAATGAAACATACTCTGGAATTCAAAGTGATACCATACCTAAACTCATATTTATCAACTAAATTATGCCCATGTTCTTGTGGTGGTAAAAAATGTATTATGATGTTTTCCGTAAACCCGGTGTAATGTAACTTTTGGCCTCAACTGTATGTAAAACAATTTGGGGAATTCATGATTTTTTTTTAATTTTTTTTTTATGACAATCGTTTTTAATGCAAACTAATGCCGTGTGTTATAAGTTCGCCGCCTTTTGCGTTACATGCAAATTTGAACTCCTCTGGA
>CALNVZ010003432.1:28048241-28062120 GCA_940671915.1 Paracentrotus lividus
AAATTTTCATGTACATGAGATTGTCCAGGCTTTGTAACCATAACATGCATAAGAACCGGTTGAATTCTTTAAAACGGAAGCCTTGGAGAAGTCTCCGATATAAACCGTCTCAAAGTAGTCCAAAATCCGTCTCAAATCAGTCTCATGGCAATTGAGATACTACCATTAATGACATACCTGGAATGCGACAAACTCTTTGTCCTGGAGGGATACCGAGGTTGTTCTGTCTCCTGCATCGGGTATCTTGGATGGGAGAGGCAGGGATGAGCTTAGGAATGGTTTGTACCATAGACCCTTCATGATGCATCTTATGACATACGTCGAACATGGGTAGGGTATAGTTGAGACCATAACCATCATGGCAGCAGCTCTGCTTTGGGCCGTTAGGATTGAACTGTGGTAATGTCTCCCCGACTAAAATTGATATAAATTAATACAAATAGATCACAAAGGCGTCGGAAAGCACTGAGAAGACAAAAGATTGGAGGGGCAAGCTGGCTTGTCCCTTCAATCCTTTGTCATCGCAGACCTTTCCGACACCTCTGTTAGATGAATAAACATGAATTGGCAATTAAAGTTTAATGAATATGAATACATTCAGCTGTGCTGGTTAAGAACTCCCTCCCCCCTTTTTCTTTAAATATTTTGTTTCTTTATTATTATTTCATCTATCAAGGGTACAGCGAGCCCAGTTTCCACAAATTTTTTTTTTTCAAGTGTGCCCCGTATGACAAAATTGTTTTATTTCTAATTATAATATTTCTCCTTGATAATTCCGAGCGTCTTGCTAAAAGGAAGTTTTTGGTATATGACTCCGCAGTGGAATAGAACCCACGAACATCTATGAACACTGAAGTGGAAAATGTGTTTTATTTAAATGTACTTATACCCTATTGTACTTTGCTTTCCATCTACACTGTAAAAAAAAATTATACAAAGAAATCTGTATTTTTACACCAAAGTGATGTCAGCAGAGTTGCCATAAAATATGTTTTTTTAAAACTGATTTTCTGTTAATTTCCTTCATGCTTTTATGGGATAGAAGAGGTAAATCAGAGTTTCTGCAGCGTAACTTAAATATTTAGTTGAAACAGAACAAATGTGTTAGTCCTGATTTATGTTTTGTACCTTTTTACGTAAATATTTGCAGGAAAAGAAATAAACTACAATTACTGTAATTTTACAAATAAGAAATGGCAACTCTGCTGGCTGACAGCATTTTTCTGTAAAAATACAGATAGTTTTTACAGTGTATGTATAGTTTTATACGTTTCGCCGATGGACTTTACGTTTCAACAACAGATCGACCAGGACGTCCTTAACAAAATTGTATTGCTCCGTCAGGGGTGGCGCAATATAGTTTGGTCAAAATTTTATGATACTTTTCATGCAAAATTGAATGCTGACGAAGATATCAATTCTTCGTGGCCGCAAATGAAAGTGAATGTTCGGAAATCATTTTTTGAATTGGGATGTATGTTTAATGGGCGAAACGTAGCAACAGGCGAGTTGTCCTTTCCAGTTTTTGTACTTAAAGTTTCATACATTACAAGAAGAATTTGAAAATACTCAGTGCTAGCTGCATGTCCCGGAATATCTTGCCTTATGTTAAGGCCTACCGGTGGTTCCAAAATGTCCTAAATCAATATTGCTGATATAATAAAAATTTATTTCAGACCATCGTTTAGTACCTTGTCATCGAACCATAAAATTAGACAAAATTGTAGAGCAATATTTTGTGAAAATGCCCCTTAATCCCTTTTTCATAATCGCGGCGTGCACAATAGACCAGTTTAGTAAAGGGGCTTTCACAATTGCTCTTGCGACAGTTTGCGATCATTTGGTCACAATATATGTTGCACACAATCGCAACGGTTGTAAGCAGTCGCACCGCCAATTGTGAAAGGGGCCTAACATATTCAAATTTTATGCATACTTTTTTCCTGGCGACATAGTAACAAGGTATTCAAACAACCTGTAATAAAAGAATGAACTACAATACATGGAGTCCAGTTTGCATACATTAGTTGTTGCTATGTCGGGCAAGCTTCAGGAAAACGTTCAGGTTGTTGACAAGAACAACCTCTGTTTAAAAAAAAAAAATTAATTTGAATATGTTAGTAAACTGGTCTATTGAAAAGAAAAAAAAATCTTTTCCCTGAAGTTCCAAAAGTGGATATAGGGCCTTATGTAATTACATTGGTATTTCGAATTATATTTACGTGCAATCGTCAGTGTCAGCAGAGCCATCAAGTACGATAGATTATCTGAATCTAACCACCAAACAGCATACATAGTTCTGATTAGTCTGTGGTATGAAATTGAATTCGGAATCATAATCAGGATAAAATAATCAACACATCGTCATATTCGTTGATTTATAGTTCCAAGCAAATTAATTAAAGAAAAGGCAAATATTTGCCATAAGCACGTGAATATTGCAAAATAGATAAAATGCGTTCATTTTAATCATTATTATTTTACAGAACCATTATTTTTAATTATGGTGTTATATTTCATTCATAGCCAGAGTGTTCAAGGAAGAAAAAGAGAAGAGAAAGGAAGAAAGGAGAAAGGAACAGTAAAAGACGTAGGAATGTTGAAATTTAACAATAAAAAAAAAAGAAAAGGGGGAAAAGTTTGGGGACGAAAAGGGAGAAAAAAGAATGAGGAAGAAGAAGGGAAAAAAAACCCAGACAGAACAGAAAAAAGTTGCAAACAGAAGAACAGAAAAGGGAAAAGAAGGGGGAGGGAGTTATCCCCCTGGCATACTTGTTTCCTGGTAACCTTTTCATTTGGATCTTTGCACGCTTGGCTGAACATGCTGAATAACAGATAATCTTCAGAAGATGGTAAATTTTCACTTACGCCAAATGGCTGGGTGTAGAATAAACAAATTGAGAATTTATTACGTATCTGCACACAAAACACACACACCCACATCCTCACCACACACACCACATGCACCATCCACAAACACACATACACACGCACATACCCACACTCATTCACACCAGCAAACACACATACACACACGCGCGCACACACACACACACACACACACACACACATACACTCACACACTCATTCACACTACCAAACAGTAGTTACCATGGTTACGTCCCAATCATTCAAGGATGGTCTTGGTAAAGAAAACATCAAAGGCATGAAATGGGAAATGTTACTGTAAATTGTTTATTGTGTGTGTTGGTGCATGTGTGATGATGTACGTGTGTGTGAGGGAAGATGTGTGTGCGTGCGGGTGTGTGTGGATTGAGAAGGTTTGTGTGTATGTGAGTGCACTTAAATATATTTTAAATTTGTTTATTCTTCACCCAGCCACGTGGCGCAAATGAAATTTTGCTGTCTTCTGAAGATTGTATGTAATTCAGTCATACATGCAAAAATCGAAAAGAACAGGAAACCAACAAATGCTGGGAGGATCATGAAACCCATGATTAAATGTTCCTACCTCAAACTTCAAACTTCAAAATGATGGAAACTTTTTTTTTTTTTTACTCACTCTCTATAGGTTTCGATACATTACGATACAAAGCATCAGCCGTGTTCTGCATTGTTCAGTTCTGTGTGCCATAATTTTTTATGATAGATCAATCGCGAGGTTGCCAGTTCACTTCTTTTGTTTGGTATAACAATGTAAATGCATCTTTTCATGGCTCCTTTTTTGGCAGCCTGATCAACAATCTCATTGCCCTTAATATCACAATGTGATGGGATCCATTCAAAGGAAACACAAACATCCTTTAATTTAAGAATGTTAATTATTGGTAATATTTCATTTACAATAGCACATCTAATAAAGTATGAATCAATCATTTATAGAGCAGATAAAGCGTCGCTAAATATATATTACCACCGAAGAGGATACCACGAATGTATTTATCCACTCAAGTGCCATGAGGATGGCTAATAGTTCTGCTCTCATGATGCAGACGCCGGACAACCTGAAGTTTTTCAGTACGTCGTTATGAGATACAAAAAAAAAATATGGCTGCTATCCTGCCATTTTCGAGTTTGGATTCATCTGTTTATCCATTCAAGGAATTTCTGATACCATCTAGAACAATAGATTTTACATGCCCGCCCTCTCGAAGAGGCAAAAGGGGGAGTTCAAGGAAGAAAAAGAGAAGGGAAACGGGAAAGAAGAAACGAATAGAAAGAGAAATGGAAAATATAAGGGAAAAAGTTTGGAAAGAAAAGGGAGAAAAAAGACTGAGGAAGAAAGACAAACAAAAAAAGCGAGGGCACTGAGTTAGTTGGAGAGGCGTTAATAACTTAGGGGCATCAAATTGAGCTTGAACTTAGAGGCGCCAAATTTATATTTGGGGTAGGGGATAAATTAATCTTAAACTTAAGGGGCACCAAATGGATTTTTGAGTGAGGTAGCGCCAAATTCACCTAAACCTAATGAAGCAACTAGACCTGAAAATAGGAGACATCAATTCGATCATAAACGTAGGGAGCTGCAAATTGAATTTTCCCGTAGGGGCACGAAATTGGTATTGAAATTGATGGGGCGTCAGACTTACCTCAGAGGTGTCAAATCGACCTGAAAATAGAGAGCGCCAATCCTAACATAGGTAGGTACCAAATTGACCTGAAAGTAAGGGGGAATTTTAATTTTTATTTAAATTTAATTTGGAAGTTAGGGGTGTCAAATTAATGTGTAAGTTGGAGAAGCTCGCAAAATTGACCTGAGCCCCAGGTGCCCAAATTTGATCTTAATTATGGGGCCGAATTGTATGTTAAATTAATGGCCCCAACTGATGTTTCGCTTGGGAAGGGGATGATTTTGACCTGAAACTAAAGTGGCGCCAAATCGATCTTAAAGTCCCAGAACCGGACGACAAATGAAATAGCCAAAAACCGAAAGCTAATATTGCTATATAATACACAATTCAAATTGAGGCGTTTTATTGTCCATCTAGAAAGTATTTGTTAAAAAGATGACCGAACCTCACCAGGCCACCCCTCCCGATACTTTGAAATTACCCCCTAATTAAAAGTGCGAGTGATGACGTCAAAAATGTTAATGGAATGCTACAGCAGTCCGTGGCCAGCATGATTGACTTTGCCCTTCATTCATAACAATATGAATTCTTAGCTCACAGGGAGTCTATTGTCCTGACATAGCAATACAAACGTGTTTTCTAAAGGCGAAACGCAATCATGCCTAGCGCAGGACTGCTATAGCATTCCAGTTAACATTTTTTGACGTCATCACTCGCACTTTTAAATTGGGTATAATATGAGGAAAATAATTCTACACGGCGGGGTCACGTGTAAAGTTTCCAAAACTCATGAATGCCGAAATAAAAATTTTAAAAAATGTTACTTACGTGTAAATAATTAAAGAAGATCAATACAATACTAGCTGAATTCGTGTCAAGCTAACTTATAGCAGTCCTGCGGCTAGGCATGATTGCGTTTCGCCTTTAGAAAACACGTTTGTATTGCTATGTCAGGACAATAGACGCCCTGTGAGCTAGAATTCTATTGTTATGAAATGAAAGGGCAAAGTCAATCATGCCTGGCCACAGGACTGCTGTAGCATTCCATTAACATTTTTTGACGTCATCACTCGCACTTTTAAATTAGGGGTAATTTTACAAGTATTCGGGAGGGGTGGCCTGGTTGAGGTTCGGTCATCTTTTTAATCAAATACTTTCTAGATGGACAATAAAAACGCCTTAATTTATATAGCATATTAGCTTTCGTTTTTGGCTATTTCATTTGTCGGTCCGGTCTAGGACTTTAATCGTAGAAAGGGGTGACAAAATGTATTTAAACTAAGCGAGCGCCACATTGACCGTAAACCTAATCGGTGCCAAATTGATCTTAAACATAGAGGACACCAAATTCATCATAAACCAATGGATGCATAAACTTAGGGGTGCCAAATTCACCTAAAATTTACTGAGGGGCACAAAATTGATCGTAAACTCGGATGCTAAATTTATTAATTTTAAATTAAGGAGAGCAAATTTGATTGTTGATTGTATTGTTTGTATAATTGTGAGGAAATAATTCTACAGGGCGGGGTCACGTGTAAAGTTTCCAAACTCATGAATGCCGAAATAAAAATTTTAAAAAATGTTACTTACGTGTAAATAATTAAAGAAGATCAATACAATACTAGCTGAATTAGTTTCAAGCTAACTTGCTTGTCAACTTGCAAAATGTTTGAATCCAGCAGCTGGTAAGAATGGATAATAAGCAAACAAGAAATCATGTTCCTTTACGCCTGCACTTGCGGCGCCAAGTACTACTTCTAATATGCATTTGATGCTGTTGTCCTGGTTACGACACATTAGACAAAGTTATTGTTCATAAATTATACCAAATGAAACAAAAACAATAAAACCCACCACTTATAGTTAAAATCAATTTTAAAAGCCGTTAATGTACCATAACACTGTTGTTATTTTTTTTTACAACTAAAAGATAATTCATATCTACAAACAGGCAACTATTCAAGTATTGTTTCCCCTTACGCATATTAAAATTCTCCTTTATCTCCCCACTTTAAATTTTACAATTATAAAAACTGTTTAAAAAAAAGCAAAAACAAACAATTTCTGAGACATTTTTTTTCTAGTGTCTGTTTTTTTTAAAATACTGTTCGTCTGCAAGATTTCACTCAGAAGTGCTTGAAAAAGGAATAAATCCAACTAATGTTGCAAAATAAAACAAAAATGTATATCGTCTCCCAGTCCTACTGGAGCTGCCATTTTCTTATGAAAAATGACGCACAGGAACGTTTCTGTAAGAAAGATATTTGAATCTTTAGGCCTAGTTTTGATAGAAATGAATACTATTTGTGATGAAAATAATGTATGGAAATGAAAACATTCATGTGCAAGATACAAGCTACAAGATACAAGATATTTTATGAGGTGACGCAGTTACTTAGAAATATGGATTCCACAGGTATTCCAACAAAAATAAGGTGGAAGAAAATATATACAGAAGTGGTGATTGGTTGTACACATCAGAAGTGTAAAGATGTTGTCATTTCCTATTTCAATAAAAAAAGTAAATTTTCCAATATCGTTTCTGATCGATTTCTGTTGAAATGAAAAGCATATTCCTTGTCCTGTTAGAAATGGCAATCGATAATGTATGCAGCCCGCATTCTGGCTAATTTTGCTCTTCTTTTGTTTACTATGGATCTGAAAGAGATGAACAGTTGTCATGACCCCAAACAAAACGTTTTTTAAGCAGGTGTATACATAGTTACAATATGGAAGCATGAGACCGTCCAATACACGGAATTGCGTTATGTAGTCATTCAAATTGATGAACTACCTAAATAAATTACATGTACGTCGTGTCGTCATTCAAATTACGACGTGACTTAATTCTTAATTACTGCCACACGGTCTTCTAACGTTATGACGTAGATATAGTAATGTTCGCTACGGTCTGCCATTTATTTCGAATTATAGAACACGGCATGTCCGTATGTTATAAATATATTAATTTGTTATTGGTTTACGCGATAGCATGAACACACAAACACATATTCTAACTGTATCTCATTTATTTGATATTAAAGGTGGTATTGTCCGCGTCGCATATCAATTCTAGTTGATAAACTTTAAAGGATAGAGCGGCGCTACCATTCTACTTCAAAGGCCTAACGCGCCCATAGACTTTTTTTGTCTTTTGCACGGTTTTTCACTTCATTTCTTCATTGTAGACGAGCAACTACCTTCTTCAAAGAAATTTCGCTCGAAGAGTACGCTAAGAGGTCTGAATTTTTTCAAAAATATGAATAACGTATTGCAAAGGAAAGGAAAAAAAAGTCCTGTCACTTTTTGTCAATTGAAAGCCTAGTCAGATGAAATCTTGTTACAATATGGTATATTTGCTCTCAAAATGCCTCATACACTGCTAGTTGATCCTTCCGAGCCCGCATTATTCTATTAATATCTTATTTGGTTCGCATGGCAATTAAACACTGAATTCTCAGCTCTTCCGGAGATGTACATTCATTTCAATTCACAAAAAAAGTCCCGCATTTGAACATTGATCCAATTTCTTTCATCCACGAGTTGTTTGCTCAAAGGAACGGACAATACCATTTCCACTGGCACAGAGGGCAGGTCTTCTTACGCGAGTTTGTGTGACCAATGATATATTGCAGCCACGGTATTAATTTTCAGCGCCGCTCAGCCGGGTACTTCAAAAAATTCACTTTTGTTGCGTCTCCCTCATCAATAATGACGCCTTGTTTAGTTACATTTAAGCCACAACAACTTACATACATAGGTAGAATTATTCAATCATGATAAGAAGGTTAAACACTAGTCGCATTCGAGTCCATGAGTCACCTTTAAAACTCCTGCGAGGCGTCGCGATGTCTCGACAGGCGGGTTTAAAAAAAAACCAAACCGCAACAGATTTATTCCAAAGTTTGAAGATTGTGTTAGTTTTACACCAAATGGAGTGTAACACTTTAAAGCCACTCTATCTTTCCCATGATACACACAAAAAATGAGAACTTGCATATATGAGTGATCACACTTCAAATATCCAAGTATTTTTGACAATATAGTGACACACATCCATGAGTGCTTTCACTCAATAAAGCTACTTTGAAAACGCACCTAATCGAGTATTTTTAATTTGACAATATAGTGACACACCAAAATGAGTTTATTTAATTAACTCATTTTATGAGTAACATAACTAATTGTTTTAAGTACATTGCACAAACTATCTAGTGAGTAACGCTTTACATACTCAGAAAGTCAGTAAGATAAGGTTGCACAAACTCATCAACTTGCTTGTGATGAGTTTGTGCAACCTTTACTTACTGACTCTCTGAGTATGTAAAGCGTTACTCACTAGGTGATCCTATTTCTTTTTGTTTGTTTGCCTGTTTTTATAATGATTTTGTAATGTTCCGATGATATACACATCAGTGCATCCAAGTATTTTTGACATCAGTGCATCAATTCACTCAAACCAATACACTGCATACTCACTTCAGTGCATTAATTCACACAAACCAATACATTGCATTACTCACATCAACGCATCAAATTACTCAACTGTGTACATGACTGACAAAGTAATGGGAAATCCAATCCATGCATGGTAATCTAGCTGTTAGTGTTATCAGACGATGTTATACATCGGAACATTCCAAATATCATTATAAAAACAGGCAAACAAACAAACAAAAAGGAATAGGACTCACCCAAAGATAATAAGAGCATGCAGGCTCTCCGCTCTCCGTTCCGCTCACAGAGTGTAACTCTCACACAAAAAATGAGAACTTGCATATATGAGTGATCAAACTCAATATCCAAGTAATTTTGACTATATAGTGACACACATCCATGAGTGCTTTCACTCAATAAAGCTACTTTGAAAACGCACCTAATCGAGTATTTTTGATTTGACAATATAGTGACACACCAAAATGAGTTTATTTAATTAACTCATTTTATTGAGTAACATAACTAATTGTTTTGAGTACATTGCACAAACTAATCTAGTGAGTAACGCTTTACATACTCAGAGAGTCAGTAAGTAAAGGTTGCACAAATTCATCAACTTGCGTGTGATGAGTTTGTGCAACCTTTACTTACTGACTCTCTGAGTATGTAAAGCGTTACTCACTAGGTGAGTCCTATTCCTTTTTGTTTTTGTTTGCCTGTTTTTATAATGATATTTGGAATGTTCCGATGATATACACACCAGTGCATCAATTCACTCAAACCAATACACTGCATTACTCACTTCAGAGCATCAATTCACACAAACCAATACATTGCATTACTCACATCAATGCATCAAACTCAAACTGTGTACATGACTGACAAAGTAATGGGAAATCCATGCATGTTAATCTAGCTGTTAGTGTTATCAGACGATGTATATCATCGGAACATTCCAAATATCATTATAAAAACAGGCAAACAAACAAACAAAAAGGAATAGGACTCACCCAAAGACAAGAGCATGCACGCTCTCCGCCCTCCGCTCCGCTGTTAGTGTGTATTTAATCTTGTGTAAATTTCCGCTATACATGTAGGTACGTACGCGTAGAACATACCTCGTGCAGCATGTCGCGATGATGTCCGTACTCGTGATCCAAGTAGGCGTACCGGGCGCAACATGTAAAAGTACCGCATAGCCAGTAAAATTACTCTCAAAGACTTTCACGAGACTTGAGACGTACGAAGACGTGTCGTAGTTTACTCATCTAGTGAATTACAGGCTATATAAAATTCTCAGCAATTCTCACTTTACTCGATTGTTAGTGTTTTCACCCGATCATCCACCAAGCCGTACCAAGTTGAAGAGAAACTCACTTGCACAATTGTTTTACGTAATTGAACATGTAAAGTTACTAAGGGATACTCAAGACAAAAAAAATTATTGTGTATATATACTCAATAATTTTTTTTTCTTGAGTACCCCTATTTTAATTTACATGTTCTGAAGAGCGGGTGTGTACTTTTAACAGAAACACAGATTCTGAAGTAAAAATACGTGATATACGAATAAAAGCACTCGCCTCCAAAAGTAGCAAACGGGTTTTACTCATGGAAACTAGTTCTTATTTTTTGTGTGTACCTTTTTTATTCATACATGGTCAGGGATGGCTGAGTAATCATTCTTTTTGGACAACGGGACAAAGTGGACTTAGAAGTTTTAGACACGGCAAGAATCATGGCATTCTCCTACATGTAGAAATTAACTCAACAAAGTGGAATAATGGAATTGATAATCACAACTTACCATTGTCTTCTTTAGGATGTCTCTCTCTAAACAATACATCCCATGCCCGGATGCCCCTCAACATGGCCCCCATTCCTTTCCACATAGAGATTAGCTCGTTTCTCCATCTCAAGCACAGCCCTTCGGATCATTGGGGCCTGGTGGCGTAGAGCATCAAACTCATCAATGATTCTCTGTCGGAGAGTTGCAATGTCAGGTGGAGGGGTAATAAACACTTTGCTATTGAACCCCAAAGAAAAAAGTCACAACAAGTCAGATCCGGAGATAGCGGTGGCCACTCCACATCACACCAGCCCGTCGACTAGTTGCAGTAAGAAACAGATTGGCTGAGGTTTTTGGACATCGAGTGTTTACCTTGTATCATGATACCACCGCGATCTCCGGATCTGACTTGTTAAGACCTTTTTCTTTGGGATAATCTCAAAGTGTTTATTACCCCTCCACCGACATTGCAAATCTCCAACACAGAATCATTTATGAGTTTGATGCTCGAAGCCATTTCTAAAACTTGGCCCCATTGTCCAAAGAGAATGATTACTCAGCCACCCCTGACCATGTATGAATAAATAACATGGAAAGTGAAGTGAATAACATGGAGCAATACTCTAGACGACAATGCCTAAGAGTCTTTGGAATAAAGGAAGTACAAGGAGACAATACAGATGATCTTTTTTCCAAAGTTGTCACTGACACCCTGAAGATCCCATTCGACAAGGAGAAGGACATCGACCGTTCCCATCGCGTCGGGAAGATGAAGGATCCCGTTATAGTTGGAACCCTCCCTACTATTTCTGAAACGGAACCCACTAAACCAAGTCACAGGAAATCGCACCCCAGGTCGATAATTGTCAAGCTTACCAGCTACCGAAAAAGGAAACAAATCCTGGAAAACAAAAAGAAATTGAAAAACTCTGGTGTATCCATTGTTGAGGACTTAACATCTAAGAATCAAAAGCTCCTCGCGTCAACTCGCAACACCGACGGAGTTTTGGCTGCATGGTCGTCAGATGGTCGCATCATTGCGTTGATCCCTGCTAGTGGAGAAAAGAACACAACTAAACTCATCACCAACTTACAGGATCTTCATAATATCACAAGCTCCAGGTCTGTCGTTACTAGCCCTGAACTTGCCATTGAAAACAATACGTGATAATAATATGGATTTCCATCTACCTACGGACTTTTTACCATACATTCATTTTATACGATATTTCAGTGTGTGAGTGTGTATTGAATGTTTTTAACATAATGTACTTTTTAATGTTTTTTGTATTTCAAGTTAAGCATGTCCTTTTTCTTCTTCTCCATGCTGTCTTATCTTTTCTTCTCTCTCTTCAGGCTACCTTTCCCTGTACACGATCAAACCAAACATGTAAATGGATGATGTTGTAACTGCATCTCAGATATATAATGAATTGGAAAATATGTACTTTGATATAAATGCATTTAATAGGAAATATGGCGATGCAACATACTCCTGTCAATCTATATTACACCTCAATTGCAGAAGCCTGTCAAAATTTTTTGAAAATCTTGACATGATGTTAAATAGATAAAACACAGATTTAAAATAATTGGGTGTTACTGAAACATGTTGTGTGAAAATTCACCAATAAATATGATATGGGAAACTAGATTATTATGATTTTTTTTAATAATCGCCGTACAGTAAACGGTGGCGGTGGTACTTGGGCTGTTGTATAGTTGATAAATGTCTTTGCATATAAGGAGATAATGAAGTTAAACATGGTGTGTAGCTGGAAAGACAATTGAGAGTCGTTGTGTGTGTGTGGTAGTGATACGTGGGAGACAAAGAAACATCAATTTTGGGAGTTAAGATTAGTCGTGCCACGCCGGACGACCATGCAGATTGTATGTTTAGATGAAAGGGAATTCAATGACTGATTTTGGGTATGAAGAGATTCAATGCGAAGCGTCCTCAGTAACTGTTTTATCATGGGCGACTTTTAACTGTAGATTTTTAAAAGTAGGGATTAATACGAGATAGAGCAAATTCTTTGAATCTGATTGGTCAGGGCTAATCATTTTACTTCAGTTATAGAAGAAGCTCCTCGTATTAACAGAATCATCGAAGTGCAGTCACTTATGTGATAGTATATTTAAACAAATTATGGAGGAAGGTCTTTTGAGCTTCTGGGTGTTCTTGATAAGTGATATTAGTGATCACTTTGCAATGATTGTACTATCTAACCTCTTCTTTTTATACAAGACAAGTGAAAAACAAGGACTCATGCCTTAAGAAAGCATTCTGCATTCTAATGACCTGAGCGCTGGGGACGCGCTTTATTTGTGTGAGCGCAGAGTAGTTGAATTGCAAAAATGTGGATAGGATATTTATATGGTAGGCGGGATGGGGGCGTTGGTCCTTGGGATGTGTGATTGATCTCGGAACCGGAGTCATGGGTTGATTAGTAATGTTTTTGAGGTGTTAAAAATGGGTCTCGGTTAGGTGCATATCAATAATGAGATGCTGCGGGTGCCCTCGCGGTTAAGACGTCAGTGTTGTTTGTTTGCTCGAGTCGGCGTGCAAACAAAACTGTGCAATAGAGAGGCAATGGGTGTTCTCGGATGAGTGTGTGTGGAAGGGAGTTGAGAGAGTGGGTCAATGAGGAGGAGGGCAGAACAAAGGTGTACAGAGAGAGATACATAGAAAAAACCGGTATGCTGTGTGCTAGCTGCCAGGTAAAGTGGGAGGAATATACCAAGAGAACAGTGAGAAGCGTAATATGGTCACGTGCAGATAACTGTACGATGTCAATGGGCAAGAAGACTGTGTGGTAGTGTTATGAGGGAAAATGTTCTGGAGGTGGGTGGAAAGGGAAGGATAAGGTGTCTATGGGGGGGAATGCGGGCGCAGGGCATGGGGGGAGAGGGGGCGGGGGGCGCTGATGAAGATAGGTGATGGTTGGAGAGGGGGGAGAGGAAAAGATGGAAAGAGACGGCGAGATTATTGGCGAAATACCGATGATTGTAGAGTGATGGGGGAGCAGGTTAGGCGGGGAAGATCAGAAGGGGAGGTATAGGTAAATGCTGTTTAATAATTTTTAGTGGCATTAATTGGTGTGGACTTTGTAGAGGG
>CALNVZ010003432.1:28089042-28104336 GCA_940671915.1 Paracentrotus lividus
AATGATATACGTTGTTTATAATGTATTATTTTTTAGATTGCATAAATGACCCCTGTCCCGGCCGCTTGTGTGAGGAGACTATGACCGGCTACAACTGCCACTACTCAGAAAGCTTTCCTTTAGACTTTGTTGATGAAAACAACGCCTCCATAGCCACGACACAGTCAGAAGCTGACTTTCCTCCAAGCCCTTCCACTTGTGGAACATCGGTTTCGCCCGATACTGCAATTGGTAAGACAATCCCCCCCCCCCGGTTTTAGCCTGGTTAATGAAGGCGCCTTTTTAACATATATTTGCTATTCTCCGAACAAAATAGTTCATCATCATTAAAGGGTATATTAATAATCGGATCGTCAAAGAAATTCTGCTGAAATTACGTTTCTTGTGAGACAATCCTTGTGAATCCTGGGGAAATTTAGTAGGCCTACCATATGTGCCTTTTGGGATGCCGATAAGATCAGCGAAAGGTTTACCAACGTGTCCTCGGCAGACAAGCGTGTTTGCGTTGCGTTGCAGACTGGCAAATGGAATTTCAATTTATTTATTTACTATTTATGTGGCTCTTTGAAACACATGAGTATATTCATTTCAAAACAAATTTAATTCAAACTTACGAGTGCGCAGGGAGTTGAAGTAATATCGACGTGTACCCAGTCTATTGAGAAAACGTTTGTGTACTTGAAATTTCAGCTATTTCTGGAGCAAATTTTTTTCAAATAAACGGTGAATATACTCCAAATTAGTAATCTAAGACTGTTTTTTCTAATCTAAGACTCAATTTTAATACAGCTGACAAAGTAGTTTGATATCTCTCCCGAAACTAGTTAATCCCTATTAATAAAGAGTTTTTTTTTTTTTTATTCCATTCTTTAATTAGGTTGTATGTCAAACGCCTGTAAAAATGGAGGAACTTGCATGGACACACACTATGGATTCGAATGTGTTTGTCCTTCAGGCTTCTACGGTCTAAGCTGTGGTATATTCGAGCAAAATAGGTGGTCTCCCACATCGCGGAGACGGGTTTGAGACGGATTAAGGACTACTTTGAGACGGTTTTAAGACAATTTTGAAATTTGTTGCGGAGACGTCTCCTGACTCCACGCTACGCTTCATAAGTCTCGGGAATCCCTAAACCGTGTCAAAACCGTCTAAATGTAGTCCCAAATCCATCTCAGAGACATCTCCATGACCGGGAAAAAATATCGTCTCCGTGACAGAAAAAAAGGTCGCGGAAACGGATCGGAGACGGATCGGAGACGAGTCTCAAAACCGCATCAAAATAGTCCCAAACCCGTCTCCAATCCGTCTTCGCGAAGTTCGAGAGCACCATAAGTCGTAAAATGATTTCTAAGGATTGAATTGAGATACATGATGAACATCCGTCGCACATCTTGAATTATGAATTGCTTGAAATATTATTATGCAAGGGTATTACATATTTCATGTTTAATAAAATAGTTTCAGGTAAATTGGAAAAGATACCATAAGGTTGAGTCTTGATAAGTTTGGGAGGGGAGGACTGCAGCCCCAAAGCCCCTGTCACCATTGGGGTTCAACCATTGATCAATTCTCTTCACTCCCTGCCGAAAAAAAAACAACACAGAGTCAATCACAATGTGTCGAGACTGTGGATATACTGTGAAAATACTTTTTTAAAGGCAGGGCTGGCTTCCGATTCAACTGCGAATAACTTTAAATTTACTCGTACTGTATCATAAATAATTCATTGCACCACGAAGTACTCAATTTGGCCTACCTGCCTAATATGTGAACGACGCCCTGATGATTTTGTATCTACAATGTATTTATTATTATTATTATAGGTTTTCCCGGCCAATTTCATACATTTATCATCCGTTTTCATTTAATGTGTATTCAAATTCGTGTGTTTGATGCGACAGACTGACTTTAATCAAACAATTTCGTGTTCATGCTCTCAAATTCGTTTTTAGGCAGACAAAGTAATGGTTGCTAAGTTCAAATTCGGATATAGGCATTTAATTTCATTATTTGTGCATTCAAATTAGTGCGAATTTGAGTATATAGGCCATGGCCTAGGGTCGAAACCCTGCACCCCCCTGCAACTCATGTCCATGGGTATCCTCATGTAGCTATGGGTCTGGTGAATCGGAAAAATGAGTTTAACAAAAAAAAACACAAAAAAACTCATTCCCGAGGGACCCCCCATGGAGTTTTTTGACCACGCCCACTTTCCTCACTGAAATGGTTTATATAGGTTTTCCCGGTCCATTTCATTGTTTTGTCAGTCAATTTCATGTTAGAGACATTCATTTTCGTAAAAATACGCTGATGCATAGAAATATTTTCATTCAAAATCGTATTCAGTCATCATAATTAACGATTATTGTAACCGATTTCGTATTTGTGCATTCTAGTTCACATAATAAGCATATATTTTCGGCAATGTTTATTCAAATTCGTGTGCCCTCTCATTCGTCTCTTCGTTTATAGACAAACAAGTTCATGATAGAAGCATTCAAATTAAACATGTAAAGTACCAATTGAAATTTACATTGCTCATGCAGTCTTTTTAATTAAATGTCAGAACATATTATTAATTTTAAAAAGTTTATAATAATCATGCCTTGTTTTGAACAAAGATGTAAAATGAAGCCCATAAAAAAAATTGCGATTATAACGATGAAAATAAATATCGACAATGAAGACACTTCAACATAAGAATCATGATAATGGAAATTGATGTTCACAAATGCAATACACTAATAATGGCGATGATTTATTTTTTCATCAAATGACTTTGGAGGAAAAGAGAGGTGTTGAAATTAAAAACGAAGACGATAATCACAATTATGATAAAATCACATTTAATGATAAAATGGTCAAGATTACCTATTCCTTATCATAAATATGTGTACATGTATAACGGATTTGGATGCTGAATCATGGAAATCGATCGCTTGAAAACGAAATTGAAAGTGTTTTTAAAGAGCTTACCTTGCCATCACACTAATGTGAATGCATTAATAATGAAATTGAATGATTATATCCGAATTTGAACTTCGAAAGCATTAATTTGTGTGCCTAAAAATTATTTTGAGAGCATGAACACGAAATTGTTTGACTTATTGTCAGTCTGCCGCACCAAACACACGAATTTGAATACACATGATATGAAAACGAATGGTAAATGTATGAAATTGGCCGGGAAAACCTATATTAAGGGTATGTAAAAGAAAACCATGAATAACTTTCCAAGATATCATTTTTATTAAGCAAGTGACCCCTCAAAATGTTGGTCTTGAATAGGGCTACAAGGAGATATACACATTTTGCAAATTAATGTTACGTAAATGTCACGAGAGGTCAAAAGGTCACAGAATTTGACCTCTGGCAGAACGCTTTTCCGGTTAAAATATGATTAACAAAGTTTCAATTAATGTCAACTAAATTTGATGAGCATTTAGCCAAAGTTAATGTAACAGAGCTCAAGAGAATTTATTCCTCTTTTATTTGACATATAACACATCACATAATTGTCACGCATGACCGCGCAGCGTTCATTTTTACGAAAACGTTACATGACCATTTTTACCAAAAAGTAGCCATTTCCTGTATTATGTCTGCCTACTGTACGACGTGTGCTATGGCATGTGTAATGGCTACAAACAGATCAACTTATTTTGATTTAGAAATTTGTAAGAACATAATAAACAATGTGCAATGATTCGTCAGGTCACTCTGATGGCACACATGACCGGCAATATGTAACACACATATATCTTAGCAACGGTTGCTAGGTAACTTATTCTCCCTAGCAACAGGTTATTAAGATCTTGTTATTTCAGAAAAGATTTCAATTAAAAGTTTCTGAGCATCAAAATAGTATTCCATTGTGCAGTTCACTCCACTGCACTAAAGTTTAGGCTGGTAACGGTTGCTGAGCAACATATTTTTAATATCAATTTGGCATAGCAACCCATTATCTTCTAACTGACTACACCACAAAAAATTGAATCAAAGTTACATGATAAATGTGTTAAATTGACCTCCATGACTTTTGAAAATTATATCCGTATAACCATGGGTCTGGTGAATAAACACAAACACAAGCTCACACACACCCTCAAACCCTTGCACACACCCTCAAAAACACACCCAGACACACACACACACACACACACACTCATATTTTATTAAGTCTCCCTAATCCCCTCCCCCTGTCCCAGGCACGGGAAAATCAACCAACATAAATGAGAATATTTTGTAACCCTAATTAGCCAAAACATACGGTGTGTAATAAGCAATATTATTTTGTTTTGCTCGTGAGTTATTGGTATTTGAATCAAGTTAGCCCGACCACCAGTGAGTTTTGTAAATGTTATTATCATTATTAGTATCATCATCATCATCATCATCATTGTCACAGCAATGAGTCAATGAGACTGTCCAAACAATTTGTAGTGAATTTTGTTTCTGTCTTTATTACTGTCGCAAGAAACATAGGTTTTACAGGCTTATCCTTGAGTTGGAAATCTTTACAGTATGACGTTAAATCTCGTTCCATCCGTAAATCGATTTAAGTCATTCCAATTAAGTCCAATTAAGTCGTAAAAACTGTGGAAGCAAAGGGAAAAGAGAGGAACACTGTATAAGTTATATGCCCTTTGACTAACTAATAACTGCCTAGTTTAGTAAAGCAATGAATTAAAGATACTAAGTTGAATAAACATGTATGACAACTTTCCTTCAATTATACAATACAATACAATACAATATTAATATTTATATAGCGCTCTTACTATGGGTAACCTTGTATCACAGCGCTTTGCAATCAGATATAAAATTAACAAAGAAAATGAAATAATATACAAACAATCAATAGTACAGGAAAATTACAAATTACCATAGTATAAATACGTAATCAATAATTAACTATCAAAAAGAAATGTCTTCAGGGTTTGCTGAAAGACAGCTAGAGAAGGAGACTCTCGGATACGTCGGGGGAGCTTGTTCCACATTCCAGGTGCTGCCGCTGCAAAAGACTTATCACCTGCACGTGATGTATTTCGTGGTGTCGCTAGCAGGGTGACATCCTCGCCAGAACGAAGGCCAAGGCTCCCGGACTCATAGCGAGGAATCAAACTCATTAGATATGAGGGTGTTGAATTGTGCATACATTTGTAAGTCAATGTCAGAATTTTGAAGGAGATCCGCTTCTGGACAGGTAGCCAGTGTAACTCCCGTAAAAGAGGAGTGACGTGATCCTTCTTCTTGGCAAGGAAGACTAACTTCGCCGCACGGTTCTGAGCACGTTGAAGGCGCTGGATGTTGGCTGACGAAGTGCCAAAAAGTAGTGAGTTAGCATAATCAATTCTTGAAGTGATGATAGCTCTCACAGCATGCTCACAAGCGGTCTGGTTAAGGAAAGGTCGAATACGAGCTATATTTGAGAGATGAAAGTGCAGCGAACTAGAAAGTGAAGAAACATGGGGGTTCATCTTGAGGGAAGAGTCAATAAGCACACCCAGACTTCTCACTGAACTCGACGGCCGGATGACAGCATCCCCAATGGTTAGAGGAGCATCGGCCACAAGTCGGTGAAAGCATGGATTGGAGACAAACAGGAATTCCGTCTTGTCACAGTTCAACATCAACATGTTCTCTCGCATCCACAGCTGAAGTTCCTTGACACACGCAGATAGTGTCGTCAAAGCTAACTCAACAGCTTGTCTGTCCTTGGGATCTACCGAGGTGTAGAGCTGCACATCATCAGCGTAGCAATGGTACTGAATGCCACGATGGTGTTGGATTATGTTAGCCATCGGTTGAGTGTAAAGACTAAAGAGTTGAGGACCGACCACTGATCCTTGAGGAACTCCAAATGCAAGGGGAAAGGATTCCGATCGCTCAGTCGCAACTTTCAACCTAAAACTACGATCAGAGAGGTATGACTCGAACCAGGTTTTCACACTTCCAGTGATGCCAAATTGACTAGTTAAACGAGTCAGAAGGATGGCATGATCAACAGAGTCAAATGCCGCTGAGAGGTCCCAGAAAACTACGAAGGTAACTTGCTTGCTGTTTATCGCTCTGAAGATGTCGTTCTGAACCCTCAGGAGAGCAGTTTCCGTACTATGCCAACGTCGGTAGGCTGACTGGTTCTCAACATAAAGACCGTTCGTGTCCAAGTAGTCAGAAATTTGACAAAGAGCAGCTCTCTCAATGATCTTGGAAATATATGGAACATTTGACACTGGTCTGTAGTTCTTCAGATTATCACGATCAAGGCTAGACTTCTTGATAAGTGGGGTCACCACCGCTTCCTTTAATGCTTCAGGGAAGGCTCCACTATTCATTGACGTAGCAACGATTGAGGATATATACGGCAGAAATGTGTCAATGTTCTCCTTCAAGAGCCATGTCGGCAGGGGATCCAACGAACATGACTTGTTAGGTGCAGTGCGGATTAACTTGGATACTTTCTCAGCAGTAGTAATGTCAAATTCTGAAAGCTTGGACAAAGATGCATCAGGTTGTGACCCGTTGTTACAGACTCCCGGAGATGCTGCATTCCCAGCTCGGAGATTTGCTCTTATCCTCTCAACTTTCTGAACAAAGAAGGTGGCAAATCTTTCAGGTAAAGAAATAGCCGAGACACCAGTAGGTAGAATGGTCGGGGACCTATTTAACAGTGTATTTAGAACACGGAACACGTTCTTTACATCTGCGCTACATAACTGGTCAGTAAAGTACTTTGATTTCTCACTATGAATTAGGCTTCAAACAGCATGAACCTGAGACAAGTACAGCTGGCGGCTCTCAGCTGTTCGCAGCTTTCTCGAGCACCTTTCCAGTTTTCTCCGCAAGCGTCTTGCTTGGTGGATTACATCAGTATACCAAGGAGGATGCGAGCGAAACCGATGGACACGTCTGGTGGAAGGACATAGTAGGTCAAGGACATCCAGAATAGTTCCGTTATAGAACGCAACCTGATCATTAACATCACCTTCGAAAGGAAAGTCACTGAAGGCTTGTCTTATGCTTGTGATCAAGGAGTCCCTGTCTAAGTCACGAAAGTTTCGGCATTGAGATGTTGCGGCAGACTGATGAGGTTTGGCGACATCGATAATGCAGCTAAGAACGTAGTGATCAGAGTAAAGTTTACTTCGAGCTTGACAGTCGGCTACAAATTGATCATCAGGCCTCGATATTATGAGGTCAAGCGTGTGGCCCAATCTATGCGTTGGGGTGTTGATGTGCTGCTCTAAGCCTGCTTCTGCTAATATACCCAGAAAACATGCCACATCTGGTTTGCAGGGAGTATCTACATGCACGTTGAAATCACCTAGAATAAGGAGCTTCCATGAACGTGTAGTCAGCTCAGAAACAAGTTCCTCAAACTCGAGAAGAAAATCTTGAGTTTTTAAGAGCCACTGTCTGAGAGAATCAGGCAGATTTGAAAAAAGTTGGAAGATGGGGTCGGCGGATTTCTTTTATATTCTGAGGTTTAAGTACATAGAGGGTAGGTCCCCGAAAATGGGGTTAAAAATTTCGATCATGATTATTTCATAGTTATCCGACCCCCCTAAATTGACCCTTTTTGGGTGATTTCAAAGCCTTGCATTTTTCAATTTAGGGTCATTTTCATGACCTATTAAAAGTCATTTGAAATTATTCGATTCAAATAAAATTTGCAGGGCTTTAAATTTAATGTTCTTTTTTGCAGGCATGTAAATAAAATTGAAAACAAGGATTGAAAGGTACCATTTTTGCAATAGGGATGTTGCCATTTTTTGCATTTTCAGGAAGGAGAAAAATGGGAAATTTTGGCAATATTCATGGAAGTGTAACAAAATGGCCAACTTTTTTCAGGCTGATTTTTTCACAGAATGTGTCCCAACATAGGTCAATCAATTATAGGTTTCAAATCCGTGGAGTGTCTTCAAACGTTTTTTGTTAGAAGCTGCTTAAATAGGTCTTTTTCAAAAAAACATAAAAATATGGAATCTTGTACCTGCTGCCAAATGTACTATAATTACTTGCAATAAACCCCAAAAGTGTTTGAAATGCACCTCATACCAAGCAGATATGTCCTTATAAAATGCAGGCAAATTAAATTTTAGGTATTTCATTGGTTAAACACCCCCATATCGCTAATGGACTGTCCCTGTTAGAAAATATACATCTAATATTACAATAAAAACTCTTGTAAAATAAATTACTTGTATCACATAGGAATATGATAATGAAGGCATAATGACAAATAACTTCAATCAAATGGAAATCAATGGGTACATGGATTTTCTAGAAACAGTACAAATCTTAAAATAACATTTAGGCCTTTGGTCTCACATATCGATTTTAGTACGATCCATGCACATAATCTAATGTCCAAAGATGACTACATGAAGTTACATAACAACGATAAAGATGAAAAAAATCTGGTATTTGTATATCGCTTTTAATTGAGTTTCTACTGGTCAACACAACGATTTATATTAAAATCATTATAGACGTCAGAAAGAGAGGGCCAGGGACTACCCCAACTTAAATATGTGGAGGTAGGCCTAAAGGATACCCCCATGAATATCTTTTTGGGTTGTAATATACCCTGTCAGGATATTCAAGGAACAGTGACTCCTGACTCCTTTGTTTTGTTCCTTATCTAAAGAAATTGAAGATTTTGTGTTAGTTGTATTCAGATATTTGCAATTAGTTATCAGGAAAATAAAGAATTTAGTAAGATAAACTTTTTTTAAGTAAAAAAAAATATTGGAGGGGGGGGGGGGTTCACTCGGATATCAATAAGCCCACTCCCTCCAATATTGTTGGTACCGTATAGGTATCAGCGACGTCTTAATGATAATAATTTTGCTTGACTCTGATAATATATATGTAAATGTTCTATAATAATTTGGGGCAGATTTATAGTCTCTTCTATACTCTTTTTGGCTCTCGGATTTTATTGAGCTTCCCCAACACAGCTCACAATATTTAGGTATCTACTGACAGGATTTTCAGCTCGCGCTGTACGCTCGCATTAATTTTAAGCTTCATTTTTTTTTCTTCAAAAGAACAATCGCTGGGGTTACCACCCATGTTTGCGGAAAGGTGCTTGGAAATCATGGAGCCTTCCCCTCTCGTCCTTATTGATCTACTCCAAATTACTTTAACACAGCTCACATTTCAGTTTCTATAGGGTACATGCAGGTAATATGGGAGCAGGTAATATGGGCCACCTGAAACAAATCATGTCGTGACTGTCGACCGGTGACCGGCGTGTGAGCGCCATAATGTTGTCCATATGAACTGTATACGAAAATCTATTGTCGTGAGAGGCATCTGATGCCGAAATTTCTCTAGAAAATTGCTGAAAACCAACAAGGTAGGCAAAACTTCGCATTTTTTTACCCTGATGGAAAATATGATATTTCACAGAATGTGATCGTGAAAGGGTGTTTGAGGGGGTAACCTCAATTGTTTTGTATATTTAGTAAGCTATATAGTTTCATTTTGATCATACTAAGCGTGTACAGGTCAATTTGTTTTAGTGAAGGGTGCAATGTTGTATTGAATCTTGCCTGACATGAGCAACATTAGTGCAGGTAAGATGGGCACTCCAAATGGCGGAAATGATTCTGGTACTTAGCATTGGGATGAGCATCAATCTCTTTCTACGATTTTTTGGGGTATATTCACAGTATGTAATTAATATTCACAATAAAAAGTTAGAGCAGTAGTTATTGATTCATAAAAACAAAAATTAGACTGTGTGTCATTTTATAATTATATGCAAATTAGGCAAATGAGCTTAGGGGCCCATATTACCTGCATACGTAATGACATTTTCAGCCCACGCCGCCGCTCGCATTTTCCCATCTCTCATAGGCCTATAAACAAGATCTAGGGGCTAAGTGACTATAAAACTGGATTTAACTTAAAGAACAATGACAACTCTACACCTCAGACGTGTTTCCTTGGGGTAGGACTGAGGGGGCCTTGGTGGGTCGCGTAAACAAAAAGGGGCCCAAAAATAAGGGGAAAAAAGTTTTGGGAAGAAAAATCCCGGGAAGTGTTGAGGGAACAACCAAGATATTGCCAGGATCCCGAAGATTGAAAGTGGTGACGAACACATTCAAGAAATAAAGCCAAGCAACATAATGTCGCCGGAGCCAGAAAAAAATTATTCCCACTATTATGACAACAGTGTATTATTGTTTTATTTTGTTTGCAGACGCCCCAACTTCTGGTGAAGGGCGTGGGTCTCTTTATTTGTTGCATGTCAGTGATCAGTGGATTTTAAGTCTCAAATGAAAAAATTATTATGTATTTTCATTGCCGTTACATTTTGTTACATCCATTTTGTTTCTTTCTCTTTTCAGAGTGAAATTTTGAAGAATTTTATTAGTAAACGCCCTCTCTTGGAGGAATTGGAAAAAAATTAATTAGAAAAAAAAAACTCTACTTATATTCCATAACTCAATATCTCGAATATTGAAAAAAAAAGCTTAATTAAACCTAATTATTATCGTCATGATTGACTTCCAATAATAACATTGCCTGTTACACGTATGTACATGAAAAATTTCTAGGATCATTGTTCCCGTGGATCCGTCTATTTCATTATGGGTATGATTCAATAACTAAATTTAAAACATTGTGAAGAAAACAAAATAATATATTAGTTCATAGAATGGCTCATTCTACAAAATTTTGAATGCTTTTCAATGCAATATCAAGATAATAGAAGATTACACATTGACACCAAAACTACACTTTTTTGCCATTTTGAAAAAGAGCATACTTTAAGCGGTGCGTGAACAAAAAAGTAAAAGACACTCCACGGATTTGAAACCTGAAATGACTTCACCTGGGTTGGTCCTATAGCCCACATTAAAATCAGCTCAGAAAATTTGGGCATTTTTTTTATAGCACGTCAAAGATAGCCCAAAATAGGCTATTTTGGAATTCCTGAAAAGTCAGGAAAATTGCATCACCCTCCTGAGATAATGGAATGATTCAATTACTTATGTAAAATATCACCTATACAGCGTTATAGGGATAGGTTTGGAGAAGTCAGCCATTGAATTTCAAATGATTTGCAGAATTTTAAATACAGTTTTATTAGTGTTGAAAACAGTGCTAAATTGAAATTTGCCAATTTAAGTAGTACCGAAAAGGCATTTTAAGGGGTTGTGAATATTATGAAGATAATTATGATTATAAAATTCTAATACTATTTTTCTAAGTTTTAACCTAATGTATTAAAACTTCAAAGTATGAAAGAAAATTGCCGACCCCATGTTCCACCCCCTGCCTGATTCTCTCAGACTGTAGCTCTTAAACCTTTCTTTGCAGAGGGTGGGGGCCTTGTGATACGGCATAACATACAGACTGTGTGGAATCTGTAAAGGCTGCAAGTTCAAATGTGTTATGCGAAGACAAATTTTGGCTGTGGAAGTTTCAATCCGGTTTTGTGGACAACTGCAATCCCGCATGAGCTCATTTCCACTCTAGGCACATTTCAGGAACGTTAACCTGCCGGTGTTGCTCTCACCAACCCAACAGGATCCTCATACGTACCAATCTCAGTAGAAACATTATATCGACATTATTATCAATAATATGTTCGTAGAGAAGGCTGGCTTGTTTCCTCACAGAGTTGCAATTCCATAATTTGAACATTAAGTTTATCATTCAAGTTGGCGAGGGACGTCAACAAGATTACCAAGATCCCTGCGATGTGTCATAAACCACTGTCATTTCGTATCTCGAAACAGTCCGTGTTGTAGCCAAGACTGGCTCTGGATGATGAGCAAACTTGTATTTGTCTCTGTTTCCTCGTTTCTCCGCGTCTTACAAACGATGTCTTCTCTGTCGTTTCTGGGCAACCATGTGCTTGGACTTTCAGAAGAAGATTTACAGGCTCCTGCATAGGTAAATCAACATCTCTGCTATATGGATTTAGATTCAGCAGAAATTCTCTACTCGTAGACAAGTCGTATCCATCATGTTTGTACAGTCTGAGCCATATCAAGTGTCAAGTCCGGTTTAGGAGGTAGCATTAAAGCCAACACAATGAGAACAATGCCGTTGACCAAGGTACTCTCCATTGTTAACCAGTGTATGAAAAGGCACACTTAGACATGAGTCCATTGTGGCATGGTTGACCGAAGATGAATGCTTGTACACAAAGCTGCAATATCAACCAGCCTGTATAAAATGGCTGTAGAGAACTCAAGTATAGTTGATCCTCTCAACAATTAGCAAACCTTGTGTAAGACAAAGTAGATCTACAATCTCTATGACCAGAGTATTGTCAAATATCACTCCAATGAGTAAGATACACTGCAATCAATAGTTAATTAATACAACAATCATTCCAACATTATCCATATTATCGACTTTTATATACTTATTAATGATTGGGAGCATTACTATTCATTGTTTGTAACTTATAACATGTTACACATGTGAATTCCAATGCAAACAAAAGTATCAATCATTTCAAGATAAATCCTTATTTTTATCATTATTTCAACTAATCATAGAAATCAATTAAACAATCTTATACTGACCTCTATGTCTTCTTTTAGAGCTACTGTCTGAGAGATCAGGCAGGGGGTGGAACATGGGGGTCGGCAATTTTCTTTCATACTTGAGTTTAATACATTTAGGTTAAAACTTAGAAAAATAGTATTAGCAATTTATTAATCATAATTATCTTATAATTATCACAACCCCCTTTAAATGGCTTTCGGGTACTACTTAATGCATTAAAATTTAAGCACTGGTTTTCAACACTAATAAACTGTATTTAAATTGTTGAAATCATTTGAAATTTAATGGCTGACTCTCTCCAAACCTATCCTATGTACGCTGTATTTAGGTGATAATTTTGCATAAGTTATTGATCATTCCATTATCTCGGGGGGTGACCGCAATTTATCCTGACTTTTAGGATCCAAAAATAGCCTATTTTGGGCTATCTTTGACGTGCTATATAAAAAAAATGGCCCAAATTTTCTCTGAGCTGATTTTAATATGGCTATAGAACCACCCAGTAAAGTCATTCTAGGTTTCCAAATCGTTGGAGTGTCTTTTTTACTTTTTGTTCACTAGCCTGCTTAAGAGTATGCTTCTTCTTTCAAATGGCAAAAAGTGTAGTTTTTCAGTCAATGTTGTAAATCTCTTCTATTACTTGGATATTTGCATGAAAATCATTCAGAATGTTTTGTTGAAATGAGCCATTCTATGAACTAATTATTTATTTTTGTTCGTCCTTTCACAATGTTTGTAAATTTAGTTATTATCATACCATATCATAATAATGAAAGACGGATCCGCAGAGACATGATCCTAGAAATTTTTCGTGATCATACGTGTAAAGCAACTGTTATTATTGGACTAGTCAATCATGACGATTACATAATTAGGTTTTTATTAGAGCTCTGTTTCAATATTCAAGATATTAAGTTATGGATATAAGTAGAGTTTTTTTTTTTTCTAATTATTATTCAAATTCCTCAAGAGAGGGCGTTTACTAAAACAAATCTTCAAAACTTTCACTCTGAGAAAAAGAGAAAGAACAAAAATGGATGTACACAAAAAGTAAATGGAATGAAATTACATAATTTATTTTTCATTTTGAGACTCAAAATCACTGAGATGCAACAAATAAAAAGACCCACGCCCTTCACCAAAAGTTGGGGCGTTTGTAAAAAAAAAAAAAATAGAATAAAATAAACAAAATACACTGTTTGTCATAATGGTGGAATAATTTTTTTTCTGGCTCCAGCGACATATGTTGCTTTGGCTTTACTTTCTTGAATGTGTTCGTCACCGCTTTCAATCTTCGGGATCCTGGCAATAGCTTGGACGTTCCCTCAACACTTCCCGGGATTTTTCTTCCAAAAATGTTTGTCACCCCTGAAAATGGCCATTTTTGTCATTTTTTCGTATTCGTGGGGCCCCTTTTTGTTTACGCGACCCACCAAGGCCCCCTCAGTCCTACCCCAAGGAAACACGTCTGAGGTGTAGAGTTGTCATTGTTCTTTAATTTAAAACTAGTATTATGGTTACAGGCTAGATTCTTTTGTCTTGGGGAGGAATGAACCTCTGTCAAAAAAAATAACAAACAAACAAACAAACAAAAAACAAGGGGGGCTTAGCCCCTAGATCTTGTTTATAGGCCTATGAGAGAGGGGGAAAATGCGAGCTCATTAGCCTAATTTGCATAAAATTATAAAATGACACACATTCTAATCTTTGTTTTTGTATGAATCAATAACTAATGCTCTGACTTTTATTGTGAAGAAAAACAATTATCACCAACCCCCCTGTCTGCAATATTCAAATGTTGACGTCATCACCAAAGTGCCCATATTACCTGCATGTGCAGGTAATATGGGCATATTATGTCTTTAATGTATTTTTTTTAAAAACTACAATGACTCTACTATGTCTGGAATTTGCTTAGTGTTGAAAATTATTAACTTTAAGATATCATTTGAAATTATAAGACCCTTCAGTAAATACTTTTACTATATATTTCTTTTTAAAAATATTATTTAAATATTATTTTCATTATACAAATCAATATAGGTCTACAATAAGTTATTTATACTAATTATATACTGTGAATATACCCAAAAAAAATTGTCGCAAAGAGATTGATGCCTCATCCCAATACTAAGTACCAGAATCATTTTCACCATTTTGGACTGCCCATCTTACCTGCACTAATGTTGCTATGTCACGCAAGCATTCAATACAACATTGCACGTCCCCTTCACTACAACAAATTGACCTGTACACGCTAGTATGATCAAAATGAAACTATAAGCTTACTAAATATACAAACAATTGAGGTTACCCCCTCAAACACTCTTTCACGATCACATTCTGTGAAATATCAAATTTTACATCAGGGTAAAAAAATGCCGTAAGTTTTACCTACCTTGTTGGTTTTAAGCAATTTTCTCAAAGAAATTTCGGCATCAGATGCTCTCACGACGATAGATTTTCGTATACAGTTCATATGAACAACATTATGGCGCTCACACCGGTCACCGGTCACGACGATTTGTTTCAGGTGGCCCATATTACCTGCTAGCCCATATTACCTGCATGTACCCTATAGAAATGATTTCCAATCACCTTTCCGCAAACATGGGGGTTAACCCCCCAGATATTGTTCTCTTGAAGAGAAAAAAACTGAAGCTTAAAATTAATGCGAGCGTACAGCGCGAGCTGAAAATCCTGTCAGGAGATACCTAAATATTGTGAGCTGTGTTGGGGGAAGGGGGGGGG
>CALNVZ010003432.1:28104923-28172104 GCA_940671915.1 Paracentrotus lividus
TTCTAGAAAGTCCATGTATCCATTGATTTCCATTTGATTGAAGTTATTTTGTCATTGTGCCTTCATTATCATATTCCTATATACATGATAAATGTGATACAAGTAATTTATGAGTTTTCTGTATAATTTAGATGTATATTTTCTAACAGGGACAGTCCATTAGCGATATGGGGGTGTTAAGAAATGAAATATCTAAAATTAAATTTGCCTGCATTTTATAAGGACACATCTGCTCGGTATGAGGTGCTTTTCAAACACTTTTTGGGTTTATTGCAAGTAATTATAGTACATTTGGCAGCAGGTAAAAGATTCCATATTTTCATGATTTTTTGAAAAAGACCCATTTTTAGCAGCTTCTAACAAGAAAAGTTGAAGACACTCCACGGATTTGAAACCTGTAATGGATTGACCTATGTTTGGGACACATTCTGTGAAAAAATCAGCCTGAAAAAAGTTGGGCCATTTTTGTTACACTCCCATGAATACTGCTAAAATTTCCCCTTTTTCTCCTTCCTGAAAAATGCAAAAAATGGCAACATCCCTATTGCAAAAATGGAACCTTCCAATCCTTTGTTTTAAATTTTATTTACATGCCTGCAAAGAAGAACATTTAAATTTAAAGCCCTGCAAATTTTATTTGAATCGAATAATTTCAAATGACTTTTAATAGGTCATGAAAATGACCATAAATTGAAATGTGCAAGGCTTTGAAGTCACCCAAAAAGGGTCAATTTTAGGGGGGTGGGATAACTATGAAGATAATTATGATCAGAAATTTTTAACCCCATTTTCGTGGGACCTACCCTCTATGTACTTAAACCTCAGAATATAAAAGAAATCCGCCGACCCCCATCTTCCAACTTTTCTCAAATCTGCCTGATTCTCTCAGACAGTGGCTCTAAAAATTAGTGGCTTCTAAAGATTTAAAAATCTTTAGAAGTAATGTCCATATTGCAAAGGATTGCAAAGATTAAAACAGATTCAATCTCATCAGCTCAGGCTGCTAAATGTTGACTGTTCAGTTTGAAGGTCAATGGTACAGTGAAGAGAAAGTGCAAGTCATGTACACATACACATGTATTAACCTATCAGTGCATACAATTTTGTATAAACATTAAACAGATACGCAATTCAATGTATGGTACTACAGTAAGCAAGTAAGAATATCCCTCTATTGGTAGATCCTGGGAATGGATGTCTGGCAAGAGCTAGTTTTTACTCCAGACTTGCAAATAAGTAAATTAAATGGCCAGAAGCTAGTCTTGCATCAAACCTGACAATTAAGCAGAAATTACAAATTATCACTAGGATTCTGACAACTTCAATCCATTTTCACCACAATCATCATCATCATTATTTCTACCTCCTTCCCTTTCCCACTCCTCTCGAAAAAGGAAAAACAAAACATAACAAATACATTATTATGTTAAGACAACAAAGTGACAATGCATTTTTAAATGTGTTAACCACAGATCTTGCAATGGGTGAAAAAGATGTTGGAAAAAATCATTTACATTCAGTTCTTAATTGGTCTGTAATTTGCATCAGGTAAAGTGTGAGTTCGTATCTTCGATTCAATATTTTTTGGTTAATGAGCATGATTTTGCAGTCCTCTGCTGTCTATATTAAACTTTAAAAAGCCATTGGCACATTCACAGCCACTTTCTGAGCCAGTCCTATCAATAAGATCGCATTCACTGAGTTCACTATCAGGGTCGGATTCTGAATCATCTGTATTGACAATTTCTCAGGCATACACTCCATCCGTCTAACTTGGCTTCATGATCTCGTTTCTATTGCCCAACCGTGTCCATATATTGGTCTAGAGAGTTCTGGTGTAGGTATGTGTGATCTAGGTACATTTGTGCAAGCTTCCAGATTCTTGCCTGAAAGCTACATCGACACACATGCTACTTCAAGACGCTTCTACATGAAGGCAGTGTTGCCAAATCAAAGTGTTTTCTTTCTTCTGTAGTACTTGTCCACTACACTTAGCCTGCAAAGTTATATTATTATTTTATTATAAAACAAACTACTGAAAGTTTCAGATCAAATGGAAGTCATTTACTACCTTAAAACACTGTAACAAGCAATGCCAAGCATACAGCTGAACACCAGTACCCTCTGCTGCTAGCTCAGCAGGCTGCTAGGAACGGGGACTATACAACAGGAAATGGGTGTATGTTGTGCTATGTGGAGAAGCACAGGGTTTTATAAACCATCCGGGGTTGGTTTATAAAATTTGAGTATGAAATCATTGATATCTCGAAGGTAAAGCAAGCAATTAGCTTGCAATTTTGAAGAGATACCAGACTGACCTACATGTAAGTGTTTATAATTATATTGGTAAAATAAGCTAAATCAAATAAAATGTGATTTGAATATCATTCAATGTTACTGCATCCCAATAAGACTAATAGGGCAGACCATTAACCAGATGTAAGGGACATGGCTAGGGTGATAACATCAATACAACACCTTATGTTGCCTTTACTGGTCTGGTAGATCATGTTGTTGATCCCTTCTAAGACTATTCTAACGACGTAGTATAATGGAGGAGGATGAAGAAGATGTCGGGATCGGGGATCCTCTCCCTAACAAACTTTAATATATGCTTCTTAGTGTACACGATATACAGCACTACACGGGAGTAAGTTTCTTCCTGTGTAGAATGCAACACATCTAGTAGGACACAAGTTTCCTTTTCCATCAGGCGTTAGTTGAAAGACCAATTTGTCGCAATGATGATAACTTCATGACCTGACAGAGTTTCTGCTGAGGTACAACTACTTCAATCTCATTATAGAAGTCTTACAAATTGCACCTTGTTGTCATCATTGGAAGAAACTGTTTCCAGTCGTTTAGCCTCTTTGTTTCACCCAAATCAAGTTTGTTACTGACGCACTGTCGGATCTTCTCTACGCCCTTCATCGACTCGCTCTTGTACATGTCAGTACTAAGCACAACTATTGACTGAAGGGGCAGAGATGCTAGTTGGGAAATTTCCCTGAAGGTGGCTGAGATTTCACGTAGAGTATTGGATACAGCATTGCCATCTTCAGTGAAGATAGCCTAACTTGGATCAGGTAACTTTAACAGATTGATTTCTTGCCAAAAAGACAAATCCAAAGGTTTCTCTTCCTTCATGATGCAAAGTTACCTGATGATCCCAGGGAGGCTAAGTTCACTGAAGATGGCAATGCTGTATCCCACACTCTACTTGAAATCCCAGCCACCTTCGGGGATATTTCCAAAAAATAGTATCATCTCTGCCCCTTCAAGCAACAATTGTGCTTACAATGTAATACCGACATCTACCAGAGAGAGTCTGTGAAAGGTGTAGAGAAGATGCGACGAGGCGTCAGTGACAAACTTGAGTTGGGTGAAGACAAACATTGACAAAGATGCCAAAGGATTGGAAACAATGATGACAACAAGGTGCAGTTTGTAAGACTTCTCTTACGAGATTGAAGCAGTTGAACCTCAGCATATAAACTGTGGCATCTCATGAAGTTATCATCATCACAACAAATTGGTCTTTCTATTAAGTCCTGATGGAAAAGGAAACTTGTGTCGAAATAGATATGTTGCATTCTACACAGGAAGAAACTTACATGCTGCACGTGCTGTACATCTTGTACGCTAAGAAACGTGGATTCCAGTTGTTAGAGTGAGGAGCCCCGATTCCGACATCTTCTTCATCCTCCTTCATTATACTTCGTCATTAGAAGAGTCTTAGAAGGGATCAACATGATCTTCGAGACCGGTACAGACAACAGAAGATGTTGTATTGATGTTACCATCCTAGCCATGTGCCTTGTACATCTTGTTACTGGTCTGCCTTATTAGTCTTTAATGCATTTACAGGCTGTAATAGCACAAGTGCATTAAAGGAAAATATGAATGTTCGAGGAATCAAGATCATGCAGGGTAATTCAAGGTGTATGTCAACGTGATGGAGGAGCTTGCGCAGTTGGCAATGAAATGAGAGATGTAATCAACAGATTGTATGGGAACAAGAATATCGTGAAGCTGAATAATGTGGTGGACAAGTATTACACAAGAAAGAAGATACTTTGCTTTGGCAACACGGCCTTTATGCAGAAGCGTCCTAGAACAGCATGTGCGTCAATGTTTACTTTCAGGCAAGAATCTGGAAGCTTGCACAAATGTACCTACAATAGAACAGACAAAATTTGTCTGTATTGACAATTTCTTAAAGTATATCCACAGATTTCTCAGGCATTACACTCTTATCCCCCACTTGGGCTTTAAGATCTGGTTTCTATTGCCCAGCCAAGTCCATCTATTTTTAGATGGACGTGGCTGGGCAATAGAAAGTCCATCTATTTTTAGATGGACGTGGCTGGGCAATAGAAACCAGATCTTAAAGCCCAAGTGGGGGATAAGAGTGTAATGCCTGAAAAATTTGTGGATATACTTTAAGAAATTGTCAATACAGATGATGCAGAGTCCGACCCTGATAGTGAACTCAATGAAAGTGATCTCAGTGAAAGGATTGGCTCAGGAAGAGACTGTGAAAGTTAGAATGCAAAAGCATGCACTACCCTTTTCCATGTGCCTATGGTCAATTTACAGGCCGGTTTGGAACAATAACCTAAAGAAAGATACATCACATCGAAGATATGAACCTAAACTATACCCGATACAAATTACGGACCAATTAAGAACTTAAATTAAATGATTTTTCCAATATCTTTATAACCCATTGCAAGATCTGGGGTTAACACATTTAAAAATGCATTGACACTTTGTTGTCTTAACATAATGATTTGTTTGTTATGTTTTCTTTTTTCCTTTTCAAGCGGTTTGGGAAAGGGAAGGAGGCAGAGATATGGAAGATCAGGTGACAGATCGCTCAAATGTGAAAGAACCCTGAGGGTATTCAAACTAGGACATTCCTTTGAAAAGGGGTATGAAATCAATGATGACAAAGTGATGCCATCCCTAGAAATGGTAGGAATTTTAATATAGGTTTTCCCGGTCAATTTTAAACTCTTTCCAATCGAATTCGTTAATGTCTATTCAATTCAAATGATACCTCATGTCATGGGGCGGAGCTATCAGTCAATTGAATTAACGTGTAGATTTTTAATCGCGATCACATTTCGGAAGTAAGTGCTTATAAGAAATGTCAACATTTACAAGGGGCTTAATATTGTTGTTCATAAGAACACTGATGGTCGGGCTAACTTAGTTTTTAAATATCCACAAACTCACGAGCAGAACAAAATAATCTAAACATTTTTCCGTGCCAGAACAGGGGGAAGGGGATATGGGTGACTTCATAAATATAGTGTATGTGTTTTTTTTTTTTTTTTTTTTTTTTTTTTTTTTTTGGGGGGGGGGGTTTTTGAAGGTGAGTGTGAGAAGGTGTGAGAGATAGAGAGAGAGTGTGTGAGTGTGTGTGTGTGTGTGCTTGTTCTTTTGTTTATTCACCAGACCATGGTTGCATGAACATAATTTTCAAAAGTCACGGGACCTTATAAATATGAGTGTGTGTGTGTGTGTGTGTGTGTGTGTGTGGGTGGGTGTGTGGTGTCTGTGGTGTGTGCAAGTGTGAGAGGGTGCGAGGGTTTTTGAGGGTGTGTGTGGGCTTGTGTTTGTGTTTATTCACCAGACCCATGGTTATACATGGATATGAATTTTCAAAAGTCATGGAGGTCAATTTAACACATTTATCATGTAACTTTGATTCAATTTTTTTGATTGTGTAGTCAGTTAGAAGATAATGGGTTGCTTATGCAAATTGATATTAAAAAAATGTTGCTTAGCAACCGTTACCAGCCTAAACTATGGTGCAGTGGAGTGAACTGACAATGGATACTATTTTGATGCTCCAGAAACTTTTAATTGAAATCTTTTCTGAAATAAACAAGATCTTAATAGCCTGTTGCTAGGGAGATAAGTTACCTAGCAACCATTGCTAAGATATATGTGTGTTACATATTGCCCGGTCATGTGTGCCATCAGAGTGACCTGACGAATCATTGCACATTGTTTTTATTATGTTCTTACAAATTTCTAAATCAAAATAAATTGATCTGTTTTAGCTATTACACATGCCACAGCACACGTCGTACAGTAGGCAGACATAATACAGGAAATTGGCTACTTTTTGGTA
Organism: Paracentrotus lividus; assembly: GCA_940671915.1. Taxonomy (NCBI): domain Eukaryota; kingdom Metazoa; phylum Echinodermata; class Echinoidea; order Camarodonta; family Echinidae; genus Paracentrotus; species Paracentrotus lividus. The sequence continues at coordinate 28,111,069 of CALNVZ010003432.1, forward strand.
AAAATGGTCATGTAACGTTTTTCGTAAAAATGAACGCTGCGCGGTCATGCGTGACAATTATGAGATGTGTTATATGTCAAATAAAAGAGGAATAAATTCTCTTGAGCTCCGTTACATTAACTTTGGCTAAATGCTCATCAAATGTAGTTGACAGTAATTGAAACTTTGTTAATCATATTTTAACCGGAAAAGCGTTCTGCCAGAGGTCAAATTCTGTGACCTTTTGACCTCTCGTGACATTTACGTAACATTAATTTGCAAAATGTTTATATCCCCTTGTAACCCTATTCAAGACCAACATTTTGAGGGGTCACTTGCTTCATAGAAATGATATCTTGGAAAGTTATTCATGGTTTTCTTTTACATATCCTTAATATAGGTTTTCCCGGCTAATTTTATACATTTACCATTCGTTTTCATTTCAGTGAGGAAAGTGGGCGTGGTCAAAAGACTCCATGGGGGGTCCCTCGGGAATGAGTTTTTTTTTTTGTTAAACTCATTTTTCCGATTCACCAGACGCATAGCTACATGAGGATACCCATGGACATGAGTTGCAGGGGGGGGGGGGTGCAGGGTTTCGACCCTAGACCATGGCCTAGTAGCCTTTCTTTATTGCTTCTGTAGGGTCTTTTCCACGTGTCCTATGGAAAGCCTCCAGGCTGAGTCAGGTTGCATGGTCTTTGAACCATCCTGTGAGTCTTTAGCGCCCTGACCCCTTTCTGGTGATCTTCTTATCAGAAATTTGAATTTTTCACTCAGGAACATCATATCGATGTTATTTAAATAAAATAAACACTCTACTCACACTTTCTGATCCCTGATGTAACACTTAAGAGCTTCTTCAATAAGCACCAGATGTAAAACACTTTGGAAAAAGCTTACCTGGGCATGATAAACATTGCAAGGTGTCTCCTCAAATTGCCAAAAAGGTACACTGAGAAGCCCACAATAACCCCCAGGTCACGACCAAGGTCCGAATTGGCACCTTTGACCATCCAGAGACGAAGGTACCAACGAGCAAATACTGCATAAAGGAGATCTGTACAGACACTGCCCAATACAGACTCCAGTTTTTAAGTCAGATCTACTGGGAGGCCTCTGGACAGTTCGTGAGTTCATTTGAACCGGGAATTTAACTTTTGGGCCATAATTCTATAAGTTGATGAGAGAAAATTATAATTTAGGAGTAATATGGACTTTCTTTAATTTGGCAAAAGAAAGACGAATCCTTCCGCCTAAAGTACAGTGTCCTGATTTTAGCACATGACATTGACATCGAACTGTTATGGGAGATTTTCGTTCCTGGTAACATGGGAAATCTCTTCAAAATAAGATGCTTCCCGGAGAAGACATTTTGAGTAAGATCCTGGATGAAATCATGCAGAATTATGCATGTAAATGTCACCTATGACAGCATTGGACATACCAACAGGACGAATTTCAGAGGCATACGGTCGGATTAGTCAAGAAGGGGTTCAGGGACAATCAAAATGAATGACCAGGAGAGGAAAATTCGATGACCAGGCAAGAATCCCTTTCGAAATATGCCTGGGAAGTTGAAGAATCACATAATGGCCCGAAGACCATGCAACCTTACGCAGCCTGGACGTTTTCCAGAGGACGCCATGGTCAAAACCCGTGGAGGACACGAATGTTGGCTCCGGGCATCGAAAAAAGTATTTTGTGTGGTAATTTGAAGAAAAAGAATAATCGAGGTGATTAATTAAAACAAATAAACTGATTACCATTAGGGTATGAATAATTATGAACATGGTGTTAAGTAGCGGATGCAGACCGGAGTCTCACAATGAACTTACCGGGCCCATGCGTAAACATAATAGAGCCACTTTTGTCCCCAGACAATTGGGCCCCCGAAATGCATTCAATTCGATTTTCTTGGATCTGCGCCTGGTGTTTTTCATAAATCTTTCAATAAAATATCCCTGGAACACCAAATTTCTCAAAATTTCACATTTTCCTCTTTGTCTAGTTGTAGGTAGCATATTGATCACAAAAAAAGTTTGAGGAAACGCATTCAGTTAAAAGCACGAATAAAAAAACTAAAAAATCGACAGGGGTATGAACAATTTTGCGGACAAGTGTATATAAAAAAGAAAAAGAAGGGAAACTACAAAAAAGTTCAGTAAACCAGAATGGCCAGAATGACCTGCAATGTGGGGTGATAGAAGAGATGAAATATACTCTGGAGCTAAATCATTAAGCGCACGGTAGGTCAAAAGTAATATTTTGTACATTACACGTTGTTGGACAGGGAGCCAGTTGAGAAATTTCTCAAAATAGTAGTTATGTGCGATGATAAAATTGATTCGTGTTGTAGATCGCTTTGCCAGATTGGCAACCAAGAACAATTTTTGGTATTAGCATAATTAGAATAATGATATATGCTGCTGATCTTAATCCAAGAACCAAAAGAACATGGATGAAACATTTTTAAAAGGTTTTGCATGGAAAGGAAATCATTCATCATACCTTTGTTTATTTCGAAAAAATTCTATATTCTTAACTAGCATAATAATCACAATGACCTCATTATGCTAGTATTAATACAATGTATGTAAAATATTTAGAGAATATAAGAAAAAATGTGGTTAGTTCGTGCTCTATATTGGTATTCGAGTAGATCAAGCTTGGTTGCCAACCTTGAGAGATAGTTGTATTAGCATAATTAGAATCATAACTTAACTGCAATATGCTGCTGATCAAGTTTATCCAGAAATCATTAAAATATGAACGAAACGACTTTTTTTAAATGATTATCCCTTACGTGGAATTTATTTATGACACTACACAGTGATTCAATAATAATGTCCCATCTTTTTGAAGTTGTCTTGAGAAAAGCATAAAGATTAATCATGGGTTTCAGGATATGTCTTGGTAGAGTCATTCGCCCAGCCTTATTGGTACCCTTTTATTTTGATCTATTCACGCATTACTGAAGGACAGATATATCTTCAAAAGACGGTAAAATCCCATCTGCGCAAATGGCTGGGCGAAGAATAAACAAATTTAGAATTCATTACTTATTTGGACGTAAAAAGACACACACCCAAACGTACCCTTATTTACACATGTACAAACCACATACACACCCACATCACACACCCACATACACCTTCCACATACACATACTCACGCAAAAACCTTATCTCATCCACACCAGCACATGCATATACACACCACACCCTTAACAAACACACACACACACACACACACACACACACACACACATACCCTCACTCACACTCACAAATAGTTGTAAGGGAATTACTACGCCCCACACATTCAGTGATTGTCTTGGTAAACAAAATATCAAAGGAGAAATATTGTGAACTGTTTACTATGTGTGTGGGTGCGTGTGTTATGGTGTGTTTGTGTGTGCGAGGGAGTATAGTTGAGGGTGTGTGTGTGTGTGTGTGTGTGTGTGTGTGTGTGTGTGTGTGTGTGTGTGGTGAGATGATGTGTTTGTATGTGTGTACACATATTCTTTCAACATTTTTCTTTTTAATCTTCATCCATTTAGTTGGCGCAGGTGAGATTTTACCGTCTTCTGAAGATTGGCTGTTACTCAGTCATGTGTGCAAAAATCCTAATCAAAAGGATACCAGCAAATGCTGGGAGGATGACTCTACCAAGACATTTAATGAAACCATTGATTAATTGTTCACGCTTCAAACAAGACAACTTGAAAATAATGGGACATTTGTTTTTTACTCACTCTGTAGTGATTGTTTTCAATTAATTCTATTGTATCACATAGCATAATTAGCATAGCAAGATTATACCCCCACTTACCATAAGGGCACTTCCATGATTAGTTTCTTTACACTTTATTGTACGTTGTACTCCAAGGTTACTTCTTTATGAAGATGCTTTGATATTTTCCCCCCATTTTTGTAGTGTCGATACCTGCAGATATAACCTCACATCATAAAAAAATATGAGGCATGTTTCAGTAATTAATTACAGGAACTTTCGTTAGTTACGTTACCTAAAGTGGACATGTTTTGTTTGGCACAGAATTTGTCCTTAAATTTTCCGCAAACTAGGTTCAACTAAAACGAACTGTGACAATTATGCTATTGCCGATGAGCTGGCAAGTGATGTAGTGTATAATATTACACGACTAGCTTGATATTTTTCTATAGAAACAACAGATACATGGCACGTTTCGTTACATTTTGTCCGTGAACTTCTAGAGTTCTTTTCACTCCCTTGTAACCTGCGAAATATCTTATGGCCTCTGAAATATGGGAATTCTCTCGTCCAGTGAAATTTGTAAAAAAAAAAATAATAAATAAACAAATATTAAACAAACTATATGTAATTGCATTTCAGTGAAATTTATTGTCCAAAATTCACACATGCACTATTTTTATGATAATCTAAGATCTTGAAGTTAATTAAAATGATGACTTTTTAAAATTAAATTTGAAAGACCTTTGTCATTTATGTACATCCATGACAGGGGCCGCGGAGCGATTTTGAAAGTGGAGGGGCTGAGCCAAAGTGGGGGGGGGGGGCTGAACAGGCTAAAAATCACAAATGTATGGTCATTTTTGCATTTTTTGTACACATTGGCTGAAAAAAGTGGGGGGCTGCAGCCCCCCCAGCCCCCCCCCCCCGACTCCGCGGCCCCTGCATGACATAAGATTGGTAATAAATTAATTGATCAAGTCAGGAGACAAACGTCTTTTTGTTGTTGAAAAATATCCAATAATTCATAGAATTGCCCGTAATGCAACATAGCTGAAATATTCAATTTTTCAATTTTACAAGTCTTTTAAATGTTGTTATATTTCATTCATGGCGAAAGTATTTTTGAAATGTTTTATATATTCTGAAAGAGGAGACTTGTCCCTTATCGTTCGTTTCTGAGATTAGTAAATGACCAAACCCGGTCATCTTTGCATCAAAGGGGGAGACAAAGGAACAAACACCCTCAAATGAAATTTGGTAGGTAGGGCCTAATCAGTGAATAAAATCATGAAAAATATGTCATATTTTCAAAATTGTTTACATGACTGTCTAGTTTATCCCTCTGTCTAATGAATAATGGCCAAAAGTTAGCACTACAATGACAGATGATAAAAGCGATACTTAGCGAAGATAAATTCATTTCTTTCGGTGCCATGGAAAATTTAGTCTTGCATTTCAAAGACGCTTTTTTGTTTATACCCAATTTAGTTATAGCGAATGCATTGCAGTTTAATTTCAGCAATCACAATTTTATACTTTCATTCCATTTTGCTGGATAATCACGACTCTGGTTTTGGTAGGCAAAAGTTTGTTTTACTTTAATTTATGGGTGATGAAGCGAAATCGGTAAACAGTTTTCACAGAAATATGAAACATGCTATTATGTTTTAATCACTGATAAGGCCCCCTTTAATTTTAGGGGTTGTGTTCCTGTGTCTCCCTCTTTGTTTCGGAAATTACGGGGTCTGGTTAATATCCACTTCTATATTAATAATTAATAATATATTAATTATATTAATAAGGGACACGTTACCTCTTCCAGAATATACAAAAATGGTCGAAAATGCTCTGGCCAGAAATATAACGACACATAAAAGACTTGTGAAAAAAAAAAACGCTTTAATTTCAGCTATGTTGCAATACTTATCGCAAATGAGACATAGGTCTATACTGTATGTACAATATAGAGTCATTATTTCCTAATTCGCATGCTCAAACGGAAATAAATATTTTTTTTCTAAGCCATGTACTTTACAATATGAACAAAATAACATTAACATTGAATACATAACAATGTTACCTTGAGAGGCATTTCAAACCAAAGTTATGTAATTTGAAAAAGAATAGCATAAATTTTCTAGCGTGTCTTGCATCGCTTGCAAACTTGGCCAATGACTACGTTCTTTCTTTCCCATGTGTTCACACTATTTGAATGTCTCTCTCTAGTACACTGTTAACGTAGTGACTTTTAAAAGAGCATTTTTTAGAGGGAAATTCGAGTGGATTTGGAGTGAAAATACACATTTCACTTCACTCGAATTTTATGTTTAATTCACTTCTTTCTGATATTCACTCCTTCAAGAGTGAGTTTTTTTTTTTTTTTTTTTTTTTTTTTTTTGGGGGGGGGGGTTGATTTTTTAAAGAGAGTACCACCTTATTTGCATAATCGTTGTACAAATCTCCTGCTATTTTGTGAAGTTCTTTACCGAGCGTAGGAAAGTCCATTATTTCCTAATCCGCTTGCCCAAACGGAAATAATATTTTCCTAGTAAGCCATATACTTAAAACTGGGAACATATTGCATATAATGAAATATATTGTAACTATGTTACCTTGGGTGGCACCGGCTCTTGATTGCGAGGATACGACATATTTTTTGTTCTCTCTCATTCAAGATTAAAGAGCGGATGTAAAGTTAGAAAATAACAAAATGTCCTGTCAGTGACATAAATTTTGAAGTAATGGCATGATTGCTAATTCTCATGTGAATCCATGGTTACAATTGATATAGTATTAATGTGCTGAGATCAACCTTGCCACAACATAAAGTTAGATGGATATACAGAAGATAAATGCTTACGACTCGTGCCATTAAACTTCAATATCATTTGCAGTTGATTTTGATATGCTTTCAATATTTACATATGATAATCAATTCTTATGAAGGGAAACATTATTCCTCCTCAATGCAAGTACCGAACTTTTCTGTTTCAATTATATTCTGGTTTTGCAATACCTCAATACTTTTCTCACCATTCGGGAAAAATATTATTTACAATCACATTTCCAAAAGGCTGTTACCTTCACTTCACCTCTAAGGAAAATATCCTGTATTGATCTAAATCTCTTCTTTATAAAACCATTATGAATCAAAGATCCTGCAAAGGTCTATTACAAGTCATGAATGTACTCTAAATGGAGGATAGCTCTGGGGAACTTTGATTTGAGCTACGTCAGCTATTATTCTCTTCACCCATTTCTTTCAAAATTTAAATAAAAAGAGTCGCCCATTGGCTGTTGTACGTGTATTGTCTTACACTTATATATATATATCTCAGCTGATATCTTGAAAAATAAAGAGGTGTTTCGAAAATTCAAGAAAATAAATTATTGGTTGGATTTAAAGCATGACGTTTACTACCTTCTTTTTATTGTGTGTGTGTGTGTGTGTGTGTGTGTGTGTGTGTGTGTGTGTGCGTATATATATATATATATATATATAAACACAACAGAAAAAGAAAGTTCCCCCTATTTCAAATATCAATAATTTTTGAAATAGGAGGAGTTAAAAAAAATCTAATTATATGTCCATGTAAGGAATTTAATTAGCTACCAGGGGAGCGAATTTTAGGATAATTCATGAAGTCATGCTTCAGTGAGCAATGGTTGAATGCAAAAATGTCATTTTTTGAAGTTCACAGGCCTAAAATCACAACTTTGATTCAATGATATCGGACCAATTTTTAGATTTTTAACATTTTACGCATCAGAATGTACGCAAAACATGCTTCCAAATATACGGAAAGGACATTTGCGTAAAATTTCACGGTTGAGTGAGCATGCAGCAAAAAATGCCAAAACTGCGATTGTTACTTCTTTTTCATGGTAAAATTGATAAAATATGATGGGATTCATGTCTAGGAAGAGTGTTTGTAACTTTTGCAAAAAGTTTAAATCAATTCACGGTTGAATGAACACCATAAAATACCATGTGAAAAACACTAAGTAAGTATTCTTTCCATTTTGTACACTAAAAATCATGTGAATATCTGTTTTTGTATTATTTTTATGACCGTTGCACGTGTGTACATGATTCTATTGCATTTATGTAAAAATTCATGCTTCAGTGAGCACGTGGCACTGGAAAACCTGTTTTTTTGTTTAGAGACCAAAATTAAATTGCTTACTTTGCTTAACCATAACAATTCGTTTGAAAGTATTTCAAAAATTTCATTTTCGCAAAAATCCCGATTTTTTATGCTTCAGTGGACACAAGATATGAGATAAACATGAAAAAAAGGAAGAAAGTTTGCGGCCCTGGCACGGCCTTATGGCACGTCCGATTCTTAATTTGACCTAAGTTCCTGTTAGTTAATGACCTCTTAAAGATTCTCTCCAAGTTTCAAGAATTAACTCACAGTATAACGAACAAAAAATTGACAATGAAAATGGGAAATATATGACTTTTGTTCACTATTGATTTCCCCCCATTGACTTTATGTATAGAGTTTGAACAAAAAGTGGACAAAAGTCAAATAATGCCCATTTTCATTGTCAATTTTTTTGTTTGTTATACTGTGAGTTAATTCTTGAAACTTGGCTCAAATCTTTAAGAGGTCATTAACTAATAGGACCTTAGGTCAAATTGAGAATCGGACGTGCCATAAGGCCGTGCCAGGGCCGCAACTTTCTTCCTTTTTTCATGTTTTTCTCATATCTTGTGTTCACTGAAGCATAAAAAATCGGGATTTTTGCAAAAATGAAATCAAATGAATATTTTCAAACGAATTGTTATGGTTAAGCAAAGTAACCAATTTAATTTATGTCTCTAAATAAAAAAAAAAACAGGTTTTCCAGTGCCACGTGCTCACTGAAGCATGAACTTTTTTAGTAAATGCAATAGGATCATGTACACACGTGCACCGGTCATAAAAATAATACAAAAACAGATATTCACATGATTTTTAGTGTACAAAATGGAAAGAATACTTACTTAGTGTTTTTCACATGGTATTTTATGGTGTTCATTCAACCGTGCATTGATTTAAATTTTTTGCAAAAGTTAAAAACACTCTTCCTAGACACGAATCCCATCATATTTTATCAATTTTACCATGAAAAAGAAGTAACAATCGCAGTTTTGGCATTTTTGCTGCATGCTCACTCAACCGTGAAATTTTACGCAAATGTCCTTTCCGTATGTTTGGAAGCACGTTTTGCGTACATTCTGATGCGTGAAATGTTTAAAATCTAAAAATTGGTCCGAAATCATTGAATCAAAGTTGTGATTTTAGGCCTGTGAACTTCAAAAAATGACAGGCGATCGTTGTGGCGACAACCTATGCATGCTAGAACCTGCCAGAATCGTGTCAAAATCGTAGGTGACCGAAGATCATTTACGAATCTACGACTCTGTCTACGATAGGCTACGACAACGACTTGCTTCCACGCAAACAATCGACTAACAATAGCTTGTATCAGATAATACAATAACCTCGACCTTCGCGCATCTCGCAGCTCGACTTCTCTCGTCGCAGCTTAAAATCAACCAAAATATGAACTTGCGCACTGAGGCGATCCTTGCGACTGACACAGGCGATCTAGTGTTTTCTACCTGATGGCGGCCTGTCGCCTTTATTTTCGTGATAGTCCTCTCAGTCGCGCATTGTAATTTGGGTCGTGAGTGATTTTTGAAAATTTCAAAAATCAGCGGCGACTGTACAGTATCTGAATGGGAGGCCGATTCTGATTTTGGTGCATGTAGGTGGCGACAAAGGCCGTAGCGGCTTAAATTTCACTGGCCTTTCGGTTAAGCAATGCGTGCAACGTACGCTGGAGCGCGGCAACCTTCAACTGGCCGCCGTTCCGCTCTGCTAAACATGTTCTATCTGGCGACAATCTACGATAGCACCTTGTCGCGACAAGAGAAGACAGGCTACGGTCATTTACTTCAACCCAACTGACGCCGGCTATTGTTTAACTTGTTGAGAAACTAGCGGCGAACAGAATTTTGTTACGTATTTGTTGGCGACAGACGCGATAATTCACGATCTTGTAGGCGATTGAACCTGCGCATGGTGGCGATGGGTACTAAAAAGTAGTTCGCAGGTTGTCGCCACAACAATCGCTTTCTGTGGGACAGGCCCTTAAGGGGGTATCTCACTGGTTGCGAACCCAGGCGAATTTACAGAGTGTTATATATAGAGAGGATCTACCAATGTTCTTTTGTGCTGCTTTGTTAGACAAGCATAAAGGGGTTATCTCGTTGTATCAGAATGGCATGTTTTCTTTAGCGATGCTTTGTAAGCCAAGCTCAAAGGGGTTATCTCGTTGTATAAGAATTGCATATTTTCTTTTGTGCTGCTTAGTTAGGCAAGCTCAATAGGGTTATCTAACTGTAGGGGAGACCGGGGACAATTGTAACAGTTTTTTCCAAATTTGACCTATCAACTTTATTAAAGCTAAATACTTGCTTAAAACTAAACAAAATGAAATATGCATATCTTAGCTTGACATATGAATAGGTTTGGGTTAAGTACAACAAGTTATTTTGAAGCCATTACCATTTCAAAACAAGAGGTCGAGTGTTACAATTGCCCCGTGTCCAGGGGACAATTGTAACAGACGTACGGGGCAATTGTAACACACGAAATTGTAACATTTTGTTTTTCTTTATCAAAGCTATACACTTGACAGAGCCAAGATTTAAACATCATTATCCACATAAACTAATTAAAATGAAACATGACAATGCTTGACTCATTTATATTATATTTTCCACTTGCATGATACGGCGTAAAAGTTATGATATTTTTATTTTTTTATTTTTTTTTATTTTTTTTAGGTTTTTTTGGCTTCACCCTTTAACTGTAGAACTATAGAACCTTCATCAATTCATATTTTGGTTCTTTATCTATTTTGTACCTACCCAACTGACAACTGTGGTATAACACTTTATATGTACGCTTTTTGACTTCAATGCATTTTTTTCCAAATAAAGTGATACATATCTGAGAAGAAGTAGAAAATGAGAGCTTTTTTTTGTAAAAATCAACCTTCAAAATTTGCGCCAGTTTTTTTTCTTCTTGCAAAATAAATATTTCTTTGCCCTGTTAACAAAACGTATTGGACATATATTTTCAGGTATCATATTGAAAATATATTTTAATCTTTTATGGGGGCTCCTAACCCTTCCCCCCCCCCTCTCTCTCTCCTCTTTCTTTCTTTCTTTCTGTCTTTCTTTTTTCTTCTTTCACTCCCTCTTTACCTTTTTACTTTCCTATATGCCCTTCCTCCTCTCTGTCTCTCTCTCGGGCTCTCCCTTTCCCTCCCTTCCTCTCTCTCTTCTTTCTCTCTTTCAATGTGTGTGTTTTCGTTAATAACAAAAAAACAAACAAACAAACAAAATCGGAGGGAGGGAAGGTTCCGTAACTTCTTTCTCATTTTATAGGACCCTATTGTAAATAAGCCTTTTTGGATTTCATGGGCTATCCTGTCAGTGTTTCTTTTATGTTTTATACCATGTACACTCGACGAATAAAATAAAATTAAACCAAATCAAATTATATGTTCACAGTTATTTAATTCTCATGTTTGAGCTCATAAATAAGGTTGCCTATTGTCCTTGTAAACAAAGCACTATAATTGACTATACATTCAAATTATTAAGTTGTGAAGTTCTCTAGTAAAGTGATGTAAATTATTAAAACAACAAGAATAATTAAAAAAAACAACCTGAGGCTCTGATTACAATGAAATTAATGTTAAACACACTAAAGGCACAAAATCAATATTTCTTTGCCTTTCTAACAAACGCATTGGACAGATATGTTCAAAGTAATTTAATTCTCATGTCTGAGCTTATAAATAAGGCTATTTTTCCTTGTAAATAAAATAAATGATTGACAGATACGTTCAACGTTGTGCAATTCTCATTTCTAAGGCCCCCACTTTCGTCAGCAAACGTGTACAAAAAGGGAAAAATGACCATACATTTGTGATTTTTTAGCCTGTTCAGCCCCCCCCCCCACTTGCCGCTCAATGCCTCCACTTTCAAAAATATTCCGTGGCCCCTTACTGGTTATAATTTATATTAGCTTGGTGTTGATGCAGCGGAAAGCTGCTTAATACCGCGCTCTACGGGAGTTACTTTAACAGAAACAGAACAGTCCTTTAGGGGCAATTGTAACAGCTTGTTACAATTGCCCCTGACAAAGGCGACCGTATTTGGAGAGATTTTTTTCTATCTTAGCTTAGGTATTCATCGTTGAAACGTTAGCAAAATATGGCCTTAGAACATAATTTCTAAATATATAAAAATGACAGCCGTAGCTCATCCACATATTTGTCCAGAAGAAAAACAATGGGTTATGTGAAATATTACTTTCCTGCTCAAAAAACGATATTTCTGCTGTAGAAAGTTCCACGAACCGTTAAATCTGCTAAAACTTAAACAGCATGTGGAGTGATGAAATGTGCATGCTCTGTACAAATTTGAAGTTTCTAGCGTGTTTCTGCTAGGAATGGGAGCCTCTGTTACAATTGCCCCGTGTTACAATTGTCCCCGGTCTCCCCTACTTGCTGTCCCCGATCATTGAATAGAATTGCGTGCGGTGATGTGTGACTCCTTTGAAAGCATCCACTCAGTCTTTCATCCTGTGACAAAAACTCGGAAAAATTGGATTTTGTACCGGACACCTTCATTTGCAATTCATTCAATTATGCGTTAGAGTTATGATTCAAGAAAGGTATCCCTTTTAAAGGTAAAGAGTCCGTCTTTATTTATATGAAAGAAATAAATATCCAAAAGGGATGAGCTGGGAATATGGCCCCCTCCAAAAATGGATTACCTTTTATTTGGAACACACTGTATAACAACGCAAAGCTATCATATCATTTAATATCATGTCAAGGAAACGGATGTTTCCTTGCGGTGCAGACACTCTTTCATGGGGCAAGTCTAAGCTATTTGTTCCCAAGATAATGATTTTTCTACTTTTTGACCATTTTGGTATCATGTGAGTAAAAAAAATTAGATTTGCACAGGTATATATAATGTGTCATATATCACCATAAAGGGTAGGAAATAAACTTTATGCAAATGGGGTCGAAAAGTCATTTCAAGGTCATGTGACATCACATGGAAAAAAATAACATTCATGAAAAAATAATAAAATGCATTAAAAGTGCTATATTCAACCATTTTTTTAAAAAGGTTTGTCACAGGAGTACAACTAAAAAGTACGTATTTCCTGTTTTAATATCATCTCGGCTACCTCTGGTGAAAATATCACGAATCTAGCACATAGCTTCCTATTTTTTTAATCTTAAAGTATTCTTCTCTGAGATATAATCTCAAAACTATTGCTGAGCAAATGTAAAAAAGCAGTTTTATTACTCGCCCTCACACCTTTATACCCCCGTCACACTGAGCTCGTTCCTACTACGTCCTTGCAAATTTTGTCGAACGGGCATAGTCTGTGTGTAAACTGAGTGGACGTAGTGAATACTTCTTACGATCTGTTTACAAACTTCATGGACTAGCTCGGTCGGATTTTCAAAAAGTGTTCAAAAAAAATCGGGCGCCCATCTCGTCCTAAAATTTAACGGGGTGGCGACGTACCTGAAACGAGATGGACGTACTACAAACGAAATTGCCGTACTTAAATCGTTCTAAAGATGTGCTAGGACGTCTTACAAACGAGCATTGTATATTCATTATCAGCTTGAAGTTACGAAGACGCATGAGGTCTGGCAAAAACGGGCTAGGTTTTTTTTATTGGAAACGGGCACGCATTTGCGTTCAACACGTTCTAGCCACGGATAATGACGAAGTAAGAACAGATGAACTTTCTGGAGGCCGTTTGGTCGACGTAAGAACGAGTAAGAACGGATTTTAACGGATTAAAAACGACCCAGAACTAGTTAGGGCCGGGACGAAAACGCATTGAAACGAGTTGAACTGATTATGAACGGTTGCAACTACTGGGGACGGATTTGGATTGTTTCAGACGGGCTCTGTTTCGTGAAACGGTCATTTCACCCGATTTTAACTAGATTACAAACGGACAGCAGACGAGCAGAACGATGGACGTATTGAGGACGCTATACGAACTGTTTCATCTTAATCCAAAATAATTAGGTCAAAGTACGCGTTCTTTTCAGACCAATGGCCGTTTTTCGTATTTATTCTAAAAGTTGTGAGATATTTCTGTAATTGTAACAATTAATGTGTGGCAATTAAACAGCTGATCTATTCGCTTATACTACTATCACACTGAACAATTTCTTACCATGTAATTGAAATTATTGCAGAACGGCTTAATCTATGTACACACGGAGTGGACGTACTTGAGACCTATTTCAAACTGCTCAGACTTTATAAGCACGGGCTGATAGCAATACGTTCAATTAAACAGAACGGCATGTCATAATTCCCGTCACACACTGAACTAGTTCTGACTGCTTCTAGTAGTCTTCTGTGAACGGGCTCAATCTGTTTACACACGGACTGAACGTAGTACAGACCTTTTAGAATCTAGTACAGACCTTTACAATCTATTTACGAACTTGACGAACGGGCCCGAACGGAAGAACGGAAAGGCATTCCGATTTTTTAAACATGTTTAAAAAAAATCGTACTGCTTAAGTTCTAAAATTAAACAGTAGTACAACGTTCCTTATAACGGGTAGGACTTACTCTGAACGAGAAGGACGTACTACGAACATGGTGCCTAACTTTATCATTGCTGCATAGGCACTTTTAGTGACGGTTTGGACGTGCTACGAACGGATATAGATGTGAACGAGCCGTTTACTCGGTCTGAACTGGATAACCACGTATGCGAGCGCGATAAAAGACGGAATGACGTAACAGAACTATTTATGAACTGCCTAGTATCGAATTCAAGAAATTATTTTTCAAAGTTATAAGTTCCAACCCGACCAAAGCCGTTCAGCAATTTTTAAAGAACGGGCAGAACGTTATAGAACGACCTAGTTGGACGGCCCCCTTAGGGTGCTATCTCAGTTCGCGGAGACGTCTCCGCGACAGAATAGAAATTTCGTTCTCCGCGACGGTATAATATATTAGAGACGTCTCCTAAATTGCGGAGACGGATTTTTTTCCCCATAAATTGTCGCGGAGACGTCTTGGAGACGTCTCGGAGACGTCTCTAATACTATTTATCCGTCGCGGAGACGAAATATCTATTCTGTTGCGGAGACGTCTCCGCGAAGTGAGATAGCACCCTTAATAATGAAACAAAATAAGTATTTCTTACATTTGTGTGTTGTATTATGTTTCTTTTGTTTTATAAGAAAGAATTTTTTACACAACATGTTTCTATACGACTTGGCTACATCAAATGTTTAATGAAAAATATTTCAGGGAATAATTGTCCCGTGTGTTACCTGACATAGGGGAGACCGGGGACAATTGTAACACGGGGCAATTGTAACAGGGGCTCCCACCTCTAGCAGAAACACGCTACAAACTTAAAATTTGTACAGAGCATGCGCATTTCATCGCTCCACATGCTGTTTGAGTATTAGCAGATTTAACGGTTCGTGGAACTTTCTACAGCAGAAAAATCGTTTTTGGAGTAGGAAAGTAATATTTTACATTACCCATTGTTTTTCTTCTGGACATATATTAGAAATTATGTTCTTAGGCCATATTTTGCTAACGTTCCAACGATGAATACCTAAGCTAAGATAGAAAAAATCTCTCCAAATATGGTCGCCCACCACAAGGGCAATAGTAACAGTGCCGTTTAGGAAATACTTTTGCCCCGTACCTAGCCCCGGGACAATTCAGCGCGCTGTCATCGTCCGTACAGAGCACAAACTTCTGCAATACGACCGTACCTTCGACGTGCAACTCCCTACGATGGATTTCGTAGAAAATTCGTGCAGCGGAGGTACCTTGGAGGTACAATGCATGTACGACGTGCAGGAAGTTTTTACAATACCCTTACTACAGAAACGCAGGAATCGCAGAAGTTGGCCCAGGACCTGTGCGTGCATTGTACATGGAACGCACACATGTTAAGCTGCTAGAGCGTAACTCGCCCGCCTAAGTGACTGATAAGTAGTCAGTTTGTTTAGAATGAACGACTTTCATCTCTTGCAGTCACGGCAATGATCGGCATTTGCTTTCTTCACAAAATTATGCTAAATATCCACAAAAGCTTGTGAATTTTATGTAGTACCTTCATACATTCACACTTAACAATATCTGAAAGTATCAGAGAAAATAGAACTTATTTACTATCTTAAAATAATAAATATAGCTGCATTGATCGCACTTCCAATTCACGAATCGTCCACTCAAACAATTATGTTTACGGCTAGCTACCACTTCTCCAGCCGACTGCGCCCGCTATACACATTCGTTGTTGACCGCCTTGCTGACGTGCAGTTGTCGCTTGTGCCCTATACCTACATATTAGTTGGTTTGATCTTATTAATATCTCTTTCAACCTATAATCTATCAGCCTATAAGGACAAAGTCGTCTCGATCCGGTTTGACCATAAGCCAGTTATTCAATTTTTGGTATTAATACTTTTTTTTTCATTGAGTTTTTAATTCAAGATTATTGAATAATTCGTTATTATAATGTATTATAATGGTATATGCAACTAGTTGATTTTACAGGAACAACGGGGTGGAGGGCTGGAGGTTGGGTTTTACCTCGCTCCCCACAATAGCGACTAATATTGGTTGTACAACATTCTTCGCTGACAATCTTCCGCTTAAAAGCCCTTCCTAATCAGTGGAGAAAAAAATTTGAAGCCTACCGTATCATACAACGATGCATTTAATGAGCAGCCCCCCCCCCGGAAAAAAAAAAAAAAGAATTTGGGGTTCAGTTGACGACATTTTCTACACTGACAATTGTCAGCTTAAAGCCTCAGCAAATCGAATCGAGAAATATCGGTCACCAAATATTATATTATTTTATTTTTCTTGGAGGGAGGGCATCAGCCTAAAAGAAATAATGTGGAGCTAGCGAATATATTTCTCTTGCACACATTTTCTTCAACCGATTCGTGGAGGGATTAGAGCAGAACAATTGTTAATGAAGCAATGTCTACCTTTATATTAAAAAAAAAAATTATTATTATTTTTTTTGGGGAGGAGGGAGTGGTAGAAGTTACATATAATTTTAATGCATCTCGATAGGTACAGCGGGAACGATCTTTCGGTCGAAGCAAATGTCAACAAAAAATATCTGAGCTGCCTTGTTTCCTTCTTGTTTTTTTTTTTTTGGGGGGGTGGACTGCAAATATTTCTATTGATATTTGGAAACAACAAATTTTCGTCAATTCGCGATTTGCCTAAAGGTAGCAGCGGAACAGCTTCGAAACAAATTTCGTGCGATATATCTGAGCCCAATAATTATTCTGGAGGGCGGGTGGGGGGGTGTGGCCAGCTACACATCAACATTTTCTCGATATATCCATGTTTAAAGCGGAACAGTTGTCGTTATTGTCTATGAAAAGAATGGAGAACAACGAATATCTGAGCCATCCCCTTTTATTTTATATTTTCTGTTGTTTGTTTTGTTTTTATTAGATGGGGGGGGAACTGCAAACTAATTTCAATTTGGTAACATTTCTCTAACCGACAGAACGTAACGGAACAATTGTCAGCGAAAAAATTGTATACAACCATATTAGCCTATATTAAGGACGAGAGGAACGGAACCCCAACACTCATCAACCCCCTCTCTCTCTCTCTCCTCTCTCTCTCTCTGTTCCTCAACCTATCAGTAGCGGATCTACGGGGGTTAGGGATATAACCTCCCCCACCCCCCCCCCCCCGCCCTGAGCTCCCCTAAAAAAAAAAATAACATATACAAAATGGGAGGGCAGGGGCGTAACACGGGGGGGGGTGGCGGAATGCATCCCCTCAACTCAAAAGATGGGATTTATTAACAATCATCCCCCCACTTTTCACGGGTAATGTGTCTTTTTGTTTAAGCTGAAATAGGTTTCCTGGCGCTTCGCCTCACACATAAATATATTATTATTAAAATCCAGAATAATTTTATATCTATTATACTTTTACATATTTAGGCCGTATTCTATTTTTATTATTTCCAGGGAAATATTTTGTTTTCCTAGAGCATGTTATTTAAGAATTTATTTTTAAATATAAAATATTACCAAAATGAACAATCTTTAACATAAAATAAAATGTCTAAAAATTACTTTAAATCTGTTAGAGGTATGTAGCTGCGTAATTACAGAAAACCCCTTTGTGTACGAAATCGGGCTCGTCCCAAAAATGCTTTTTTTCCTTGCGCTTCGCGCTCTAGAATTAATAGGCCTTGATAGGCTTAGAGGAATAAAATCCACATAAACCCTTCTATAACCATGTTTGTTTAATTCATGATAAATCAATTCATATTTACATATTTATATGCAAGATTTGCTTCATTAACCTTAAAAATTCCTCTCGCGCTCGCGCTCGCTTATACTCTGCTGAAAGTTCGGCGCAACCCCCAAAACGGCCTTCCTTGTGTGATATTATAGATCCAAAAACCTAAAAATTTTCCGCTCGCCTGGAATTGTATATTTGCTGAGGAAATTCGATGCAACACCCCCATCCCCCCCCCCCAAAAAAAAAAAAAAAAAAAAAAAAAAAAAAAAAAAAAAAAATCTTTTTTTTTTGTTGCCACTATCTTTTGTGTATAGAATTAAAAAAAAAACAAAACAACAACACATGCATCTGTGACCTCAAAATTTCCGCTTCGCGCCCGATGTATTATTGCTAGGAATTCGGCGCACCCCCCCGACAAAAACGACAATTTTGCCCTTCTGTTTGTACTGTGAGAAACGAAAAATTCCTCTCGGTTACTCGAAATTTTCCGCTCGCTGGAATTGCCTACATTGCTGAAAAAAGCGCGCACACCCCCCCCCCTCAAAAAAAAAAAATTAATAAAATAGGCCTCTCACTAACATTAACTTGAGTGTGTAAACAAGTTAAGCGGTTTTAATATTTTAGTTACCCGATACTGTAATTTGAATATCTTTTATTTTTGGCAATATGAGTCTCTGGACCACAAATCATCCCCCCCCCCACATTCGAGGACCTGTCTACGCCACTGGGAAAGGGGGTTCCAAACTCTAACACACCCATTCTTACACCAAACTCTGCATCAGATTTCACCAGTGTCAAATCGAAAAAGCTACCGTGCAAGGGGGATACCCCCCCTTCCACACCTCCCCCTCCCCCTCGGGCGCTTCGCTCCCTCGCAGTACCTGGCTACAAATTCAGATCATGCACCCCTGCCTATTGCTGTTTGTTTCCATTATAATAACGAATTATTCAATAATCATGAATAAAAAATTAGTTGAAAAAAAAAATTTAAATCAAAAATTAAATAACAGGCCTGTCGTCAAACCGAATCTAGACGCCTTTGTTCTTATAGGCTGATTGATTATAGGTGTAAAGAAATATTAATGATAAGAAATAAGATCAAACTAATATAGGCCTAGGGCACAAAACAAGTTCAAGCGACAACTGCACGTCAAGGCGATCAACAGCGAATGTGTAGCGGGCGCAGTCGGCTGGAGAAGCGGTAGCTAGCCGTAACAGCTTCCTGGTTCGAGTGGACGATTCGTGAATTGCAAATGCTATCAATGCAGCTATATCTGTTGTTTTAAGATAGTAGATGAGGTCTATATTCTCTGATACTTTCAGATATTGTTAATTGTAAATGTATAAAAGGTACTACATAAAATACACAAGCTTTTGTGGACATTTAGCATGATTTTGCGAAGAAAGCAAATGCCGATCATAGCCGTGACTGCAAGAGATGAAAGTCGTTCATTCTAAACACACTGACTACTTATCAGTCACTTAGGCGGGCGAGTTACGCTCTAGCAGTGGGTTACCCTCTAGCAGCTTAACAAACGCAGGCTACGTTGATGGCACCTGCCCCGTAGCCTACGACGAGTTGTGACCGCCGCATAACAAGTGGAAAATATAATGTAACTTGAGTCAAGCATTGTCATATTTCATAATAATTAGCTTATGTGGTTAATGTTGTTTAAATCTTGGATTTGTCAAGTGCATAGCTTAGATAAAGAAAAGCAAAATGTTACAATTTCATTTGCTACAATTGCCCCCATAGCGTGTTACAATTGCCCCTGGTTCAGGGGCAATTGTAACACTCGAACCTCGTGTTTTGAAATGATAATGGCTTCAAAATAAATAGTTTTACTTAACCCAAACCTATTCGTATATCGAGCTAAGATATCCAAATTTCGTTTTACTTGGTTTTAAGCAAGTATTTAGTTATAATAAAGTTGATAAGTCAAATTTGGAAAAAAAGTGTTACAATTGTCCCCGGTCTCCCCTATTTGGTAAAACTTGACCTTGCCAGAAAACTTGAAGTTGTATTGACATTTAAATTTGTCCTTACAATGGTTATTACATGTTTAAGAGGGTATGACTATGCAAATTTAGATCTGCTTGTTAAATTCTGAGTATCATGTGAACAAAGTCAAAAATTGAAAACACCATTTTTTCTGGTCCCGAAGAATACATTATCATAAATGTATTATGAATTGAGTTATTTCAATTATTGTATATGTTTTTGTTGAAGTTTCGTATTACTTTCAAGAACATACCTAAGGATTGGGATTTCAATTCAAGATTTATCAATGTCCCGTTTGTTACCGCGCAAAATAGCTTGGACGTGCCCTATGTCTATCTAAACTGCACTCTTCGCATAATATTTTGTGTATTTTTTCCCAATCAACACAGTTAGCATCTATTAATTTGTCGCATTATCGCTAAGGTCATGTGTCATGAATTGGGTGCAAAATGCGTTACATGTCCAAAAATTTGTAGAAATGTACATTGTCACAATCACAATCAAACATCTCTAGTTTCTTAATAGTAAATCAGACATGTATAAAAGTATATATACATTGAAAGCTAAGATTCTTGCCTGTGAAGGATGTGTCAGGAAAGCTATATAGGGTGTTACAGGAAAAAATGGTTTAAAAAGTTCCACAATTTCACTGGCGAATTATTTCTTATTTTCTACACCAAATGAAATAAATTACCTTTGATTGTGTTAATAAGACCCTATACTTCAAAAAAATATAAACTTGTAAAACAAAATTATTTCTTCCAAACGAGCTACAGGGTGTCAAAGAAAGGAGAAAAAATAGTGGGAAATGACAGAAATCCTGTCTTTTACAATTGGATTACAACTTAACTGTTATGTATTCGAACTTTGTAAAAAAAAATCATATGCAATTTAGCCATGTGGCTACGACTTTGATTTTTGAATTAATAAAACCATTATTATCAGTATTATTATTATTAGGCTATAAACAAAGTTTATTGCAAGAAATATGTTTCTACTTAATAGTTTATCTGAATACATGCAAAGAAAATGCCGAAAAAACACAATTATTGTGTTAAAATTGCACATTGCAATTTTAGATGCTTGTAATGCATTGTCTTCGAGGGTGCGTGCATGAAGTATGTTTTAATTGATTAACAGACTTATGAAAAAAAAATCTATTCCACATTTATTTAAAACCAGATAAATTCCAAAGAGAATGATATATCACTTAATCTATAAGACCGATTTGGTTAAAAAATATAACGCAAACAAGAATAAGAATGTAACAAAAATTAGCCGAATTCCCTTTATACTTAACACATGCCTCCACCGTAGGATCCTCCATCGTAGGATCCTCCCCTCCCTATCCTACTCCACTTAAATTATCTTGATATTAGAACTATGAGCAGGAAAAAGTTGAAACTTCAGAGACATGTAGCCTGATAAAATATCTACGATTTGAGACATTTGACAGCTCATGAGTGTACATTATTTTCATGCTATGTGAAATAATGTGATAATTTTGGGCAATGCGTTGTCTTGCGCCGGCTTGTAGCTGACATTCGACACTCACTCGTCGAGCGCGCTAGATGAACGCTTTTTGATTCGTCGTTGTGCGCAATTGTGCGTTTGAAAATTTTGAGCATGCTCAAATATCTGCGTCGAGCTCGACGCATGGATGTAAACGCCGGCAGAGCGCCAGATATGCGCAGAGGGCGCAGCACCAGCGCCAGACATTCATGCGTCGCTTAGCTGTGACCGGGCCATAAGATCCGATTGCAACAAAATTGCAGTGTG
The DNA here is from genome assembly GCA_940671915.1 of Paracentrotus lividus. Lineage (NCBI taxonomy): Eukaryota > Metazoa > Echinodermata > Echinoidea > Camarodonta > Echinidae > Paracentrotus > Paracentrotus lividus. Next base: position 28,132,956 of record CALNVZ010003432.1, read on the forward strand.
TGCGCCAACCTGCAACGTGCTGCAACTGCGATGCGATGTGGTGCAGAAGAATCGCAGACCAAATCTCAGACATTTGACATGTCAAATCTTCTGCGATTTTCCTGCGATTTTGATAATTTCAGCCAATCAGATTGGTTAGAGTTGGAGGTTGTATTACTGCGCGCCTGCGCGTAAAAGAGGGGTACCATGGTGATATGCAGCGCCTGTTGCAATGTGTGCGCTGGCCTGCGATGCAATTGCACTGCGATGCGATTGGCAATTTGTTGCAATCGGATCTTAGTGCAATTGCATCGCAATGTGTGCGCTGGGCTTTATACACTGTCCGTCATAAAGGTGGAATATTGTTTTGCCGCTAGGTCGACATGGTTTTGCTCTGACTTTAATTTCTTGAATATGTTTGTCTCTGCTTTTACTTTTTGGGACCCTGGCTATATCTTGGACATTCTCCCAACCCTTCACGTGGACTTTTTTCCAAAAAAGTTTTGTCAACCCCCGTGATGCCCATTTTTGTCATTTTTTCTCATTTTGGGGCTCCTTTTTGTTTTCCCGGCCGATCAAGCCCCCCTTAGTCCTACCCCTAGGAAACGCGACTGAGGTGAACTGTTTTATGTTGTTCTTTAAGTTAAATCTATATTTCTGGGGACAGGCTAAGGTCTCTTGTCTAGGGGAGGGGTTGAAGTAAAAAACGAGATTGGTGAAAATTCAGAATATTTTATTCCATCTTTATGCTGAAAACAAAAGAAATGAAAAACCACCTTTAACCCTTAAATATCATCATTTTCCCCTTAAATTTTGTTTAGCCTTGATGACAAGGCTGTGAATAGTCATTATTGATAATGTTTTATTTTGATTTATGTTTGAGATTTTACAATACAATTTAGGGAAGATAGAAATTGCCATGGTGTAAAAATGAATAAAATGAATGTTGAACCCCAATCAAAATAAATTTTGACCCCTCCCCTAGACAAAAGAGTCGAGCCTGTAACCATAAATCTAGATTTAATTTATAGAACAATAACAAATCTCCACCTCAGACGTGTTTCCTTGGGGTAGGACTGAGGGGGCCTTGGTGGGTCACGTGAACAAAAAAGGGCCCCCAAAATAAGAAAAAATGACGAAAATGGTCATCTTCTGGGGGTGACAAACTTTTTTGAAGAAAAATCCCCGGGAAGGGTTGAGGGAGCGTCCAATGTATACCCAGGATCCCAGAAAGTGAAAGCGGTGACAAATACATTCAAGAAATAAGTAACGGAGCAACATAAAGTCGCTTGAGCCAGAAAAAAATATTCCACCTTTATGACGAACAGTGTAGTAAATAGATCCCGAGATCTTTGACTGAACCTAATCTGGTTTTATCTTTGCCTAAAGTTTGGTTCTAATTAAGCTATTATGACGTAGATATAGTTGCTCTGTGTATCCATTGTTATAAGCTGTTGTGCGCAAAATTTTACTGTTATTAAGCGCTTGCACTGAGGCGCACGCACCTGGCAAACGATAGAATCGTGACTCCCCATTCATTTAACACGGGCTTTCCCGTCCAAAAACCGAAAAGTTATATTGTACATATGTACAATATAACAAATTGAAAGTAGGTCACGTGGTACTGATTTATCCAATCACAACGCGTATATTTCTAGCACTATTTACTATACCCCAATATGTGACACGTGACCCTTAATTCGTACCATCTCTTCTGCCATACACTAGCTCTTTATTATTGTTCGCCGAGGAACCAGCCATTGGAATAGGCACATTCCCCAATCACCTACACAATGACACACAAAGGAACTGTCTGTGTCCATTACAAAAGACAGTCTCTTCAAATGCAATGATTAGCATTCTAATGCATGATAAGGCAAATTCTGCCTTATGCGGCGGTCACAACTCGCCGTACTTCAACGTGCTACTCCTACGATGGATTTCGTAGAAAATTCGTGCAGCGTTGTCAGGCGCGGATCCAAGAATATCGAATTGAATGCATTTCGGGGGCCCAATTGTCTAGGGACAAAAGCGGCTCTATTATATTTACGCATGGGCCCGGTAAGTTCATTGTGTGATTCCGGTCTGCGTCCGCTACTGTATGTACCATGCTGGCACGTTGCCTGTACGACGTCCAGAAAGTTTTTCTAATACCCTTACTACAGAAACGCAGGAATCGCAGAAATTGACCCAGGACCTGTGCATGCATTGTGCCATCAACGCAGGCTACGTTGATTGCACGTGCCCCGTAGCCTACGATGAGTTGTGACCGCCGCATTAGAGTGCTATCTCACTTCGCGGAGACGTCTCCGCGAAGTGAGATAGCACCCTTACATATCTTTTTTGCTCACGTGTGACATGCTGCATGATTAAATGCTCATTTGCATAGAAACCACTGCACGTTGCATTCTCCCTGATGAGATCCTGTCTAGGCATGGCCCACCAACAGATCGATTTACACAGTTTTGTTGGTAAATTCAGGTCTTAGAGTGGATTTTATAACAAATCATTTTGTATACAGAGGTTATTTGAGGTGTTAATTCATATTGTTCTGCTATGGAAGTAAGACAGAAAATCTGTTCTCCCAAAACTATAGATGAGCTTTAAGTTCAAAAATAGAAACTTCCCACTTATCCTCTGGCCTCTGCATAAAGATTGAAAAGATCAGATATAATCGACGACATATAAGATTCTATAGGATGATAATCTATTTTTAGCCTCGCCGAATTTAGAAATCTGATTCAGTTATCAGTCTGCTTTTATTAAAACAAAGATAAAAGAATATTTTCAGAGGTGTTCGAGGCAAGTCAAAACTAGAGCGAGATCCATTGCTCATCCCGCGGCCTAATATCCTGGGGCGGAATTCTGGGGAACTGTCATAACTACTATTTTATCTTTTGTCTTAGCTCTGAGAGATAAGACACCCTTAAGATTGTCATGAATCGGTATTCTGAAGACTTTCTTTTCTCTGTCTTATCTCTGAAAGTACCCGCCCATCTTTTCTCAGACAAACCAATTAAAATCACTCTTAGTTACTCATTAAACCCTCTTAACCAATAGGAAGGCCCGAAGACATGCAGGGGTGTGTCCGAAATACAGTAGATCGCAATGCGTGACTGCGCATATTAATTCGCTTATTTACGCAAAGTTGAGGAAAAAGACAGAAAGAACTCAGAAGAATTTTTTAAGATAAAAAAGAGAGTAAAAACAGAGAGGAAAAATGGCAGTTAACATGTAGTGCTTAACTTCTGGCAGTATAAACGAATTTTGTTGAAAATTTTCACATATGATAAGTAAAACTAGTGAAACATTGTAATCAAAAAAATATTATCGTTTGATTACAATAAAGGGGCAATTGAACCTGGGTATCATGGTACTTGAACTTCGAGAAAGATAAGACAAAAGATAAGACAGCTAGACCATGTCATCGTCATATCTGTTATCTTATCTTTTCTCCGGTTTCGCGTAAAAGTTGGCTTTTGCGCGTTTATTAAACAGCGTATTTCTTGTGTGCCCCAATAATTCATGACAATTATTTATAAGAAAACATAAGACAGCTCCCAGAATACCGTTTTTTTTCTTATCTCTGAGATAAGATAAAATACCGAAATAAGGCACTGCCCAGAATTCCGCCCCTGGATCGGTGCCTGATTATTATACTCACCATGAATATCAGATGTGGATGTCATAGTCGAATTGGTGGTGGATTGAACGGGTTCGATTGTCCCTTGTTGCAACATGTTTTGAGGAGTGGGATGCTCTTGGGATGTGATTACATGTATTTCACAAATAGCTCCTGCTCTGGCATATTCACAGTAATTGTCTTTCATTGTCCAGAGTAAAGGCCAATAATAATACGTCATAACACAATCCCTTGGGTAGTTTCTGCGGTCACCAAGCGGATAACCAAAACGCCAATCTATCATAAAAACGAAATGGGATGTTAGATTAATAAAGACAGAAAGGACGTGTTGGGATGAAGGTAAATCTGGTAAACCAAAGTTATACTGATATAATTGATATGACGTCAAACAACGGACATGATTAAGGGCCTGTTTTCTCACTTTAAGTTTCCGGTCAAAACCCCATTAAACAGGTTTTTAAACCGAGTCGTTAGAATAATTTACATCTAGCCCTTACCAGAGTATTGCATTGGGGTGCTTTCTCCGTTAACGTCATCACAGTAAAATGTGCCTTCATCCCTCATATCATTGCAGTTCAGCCACACATAGTCAATATTCCGCCACCAATCCACAAATGAATCGATTACAATCTGCTTCAATTCTAACATCTCATCGACGCTCTCCAGTACAAGAAGCTGAGGACGGGTGACATTCATACCATGCGAGGTTGTTACATTCATATCTTCCGCAAACGTCTCTAAGCTTCATATTACCATGTAAACCTGTTTTCCAATAATGGACATTAGTGTACTAACTGTAGTAGCATTTTTATTGCTTGTTTTCCTTCCAGCGATTCCTTCAGGACATCTTACTGCAATATGAGTATTAATAATTAGTTTTCTTTTTAGTGTTAGTTTGTTTTGTTTGTATGGTTTTTTGGTTTTTTGTATTTTTTTTTTCGTTTTTGTTTTTTGTTTTTTGTTTTTGTTTTTCTTTTTTTTTTTTTTTTAATAGTACGATAACATAATAACTGTGTTGTGTTGGCTGAGCTAGATAACCGCCCTTATGTATTTTGTTAATATACATAATTAACATACTGTTACGCATGTATGTCATACTTGATTATCGACTGCATTAAGCCGATAAATAAACCGAAGGTTGGTATCTCACTTCGCGGAGACGTCTCCGCGACGAATCGTTTCCACGTCGTATAAAAAGTCTTAGAGACGTCTCCGTATGTCGAGGAGAAGTTGCGGATACGTCTCCGCGACAGTTTTCAAAAACTTGTAACAAAGCAATATAAAAAAATCTTCTCAAGTTGTTTCCGCGACTCATGAACGTCTCGGAGACGTCTCAGGAGACTTATTCATGAGTCGCGAACACTTTGAGACGGTTTTTTTTTAAGTGCTTTGTTACAGTTTTTGAAAACTGTCCTGGAAGAGTGCGGAGACGGATTCTTTGTCCACGTATAAAGGTATTAGAACTTCTTCCGAAATTTAGAAATTGGGGAGAAGAGGTAGACTGATGAGACTGAGCTAATGGCAAAACCATGTTGACTATCCGTCTCAAATTTGTTTCCGCGAGTGGATACCACCCTAGAGACTAAAAACTCTCTGGTCCATATTCTTGCTATGAGACTGAGTTTGTATGGTCGCAGTTTGTACAAAGCTATTGTGCGATCCGCGTTAGACAAAAGATCGCACACCGGGCACAATAGCTTGCACGAACTTCCGACGCATACAACTCAGTCTTCATGGCAGAATATTGGGCCTCGGTGTCTTTTTGATATATTTTTGTTATAGTCACGACAGCGGAAAGCTGCTTTACGAGTTCCCACGGGAGTTACTTTAACAGAAAAGAAACATGTTCTCTCTTCTCTCTCTCTCTCTCTTTTTCAACACCCACACACACACACACACACACACCCTCACACACACGTACGCACACACACACTCACAACATGCACACAGACACACATCCCACACCGACACGCACACACATATACACACACCCTCACGCACCATACACACACACACCACACACACCTATCTTATAACTCACTATTACATGCACACTTCATATACTTATACATAAACTCCACACTTAATTCTTTAAATAGTTGGCAGGGATTTCTTCTCTGAGTGGCAATATTTTTAAAAGTTTTGTAAGGAATGTTTTCGAAACACACGGTTTCATTTCCCCTTAGCACGATTGCTTGCGAACGCAGCAAATTGGTGCAGTCAATTCTTTGGAGTTCAACAGGGTTCGTAAAGATTTGCAAACAATCGCAAACAATTCTTTCCGTTTATATTTTGGGAAATTCATTTTCGCAAACAATTTCAAAACAGTAAATTTAAAGTCTTTGCAAGTAGTTCCAATACTAGTAGTTTTTTAATTCATCGCAATGACAAAGTCTAACCGGGTCGACCCCGATTTTCATTCAATCGTTGGAAAAGATGTCAAATTGTCGAAACCACAGGTTACTACAACGGTATCAAAACGTAATTTCTATACTGGCAAACTAAAAAAGAAAAATGCGATTTTTTTTTTTTTTTTTTTTTTTTTTACGAACATGATTCGCGACTTTTACACCCCTCCTGACGAACCCTGGAGACTCCCAAATTCGCTACGTTGGCAAACATTTGCCGCTTAGTGAGATAACCTTGAAATATATTTCTCAGATTCTCACCACCAGGTTCAGGAGTGGTGATGTAAGGAGATCACTCTCTGTTGTTTGAGGCAACTGTCTACTGTTGTTGCACCAAGTGAGTGACGATGTATCCAGTTTTTGTCTCCTCGCACAGGCCATTGGACAGGGTTCTTTCATACAATCTGCAACATGCAATCTATGTGTAAGAAGTGTAAGATCATTTAAGAATTTATGGGCATTTCCGTAATTTGAATACTTTATTTTGCGTCTTTGAGTAATTCCATTAAATATTTATTGTGTAGATGCTGTTCTCGTCTATACCACTAAGTGTAACCCTTTATAACCAATAACTCTTACTATACCGCAGAGCGTAGCAAAAAAAACACCAAAAAACAAAAATCAAAACTTTGATATAGCTGCCAAACAAGGAATTTATGATTCGAGGGGGAAAGTTTCAAATGTATGGAAAGCTGATAAAGTCAACTTTTATACGCCTCCGAAAAGTCCGAAAACAGTTAATACTTAGTTGGACACTGCTTACTTTGATGAAGGGTCTGGAAGTTAGGTGGCACAGGAATTTGCTATTCCTTGAGGCTAAATTGATTAGTTATCCACGGGCCTGTTCCTTGAAACCGTCATAAGTCCAAGTTCTTGGACAACCCAGAGGACATGTTTTGTAGAATTAAAACGCGTTTCGATGGAATGTCGGTGAACGGACACTTAGGACGGTTACGAGAAATGGGCCCTAGTTGAGAAACTTCAGATCGCCTGGAGATGTTATGATGATTTTAATAACACATTATGTAATGCTTCAAATGCTTCAAATGCTTTAAACATTGTACATTTTTTTAAAATGTTTTTTTTTGTGTGTGTGTGTGTGTTTTGCAGAGAATGACATGGCTTATGAATTAATAAATATCTTTTTTTGATTATTAATCACTATCTTTTTAACCACAATTTCGTCATGGAAGTTCTGGGAGATGCTTTTTTTCAGTGCTTCAAGTCCATCTGTACAAATCTTGCTCCATTCTATGGTGAATACTGTGTAACCTCATTTTCGTGCTCTTCACAGATTAAGGTGAGCAGCTTAACAAAGTTGATTTTGTGAACTTTCTATACTATATATATATCTCCAAGAATCATGTAATTTGTTAAAACTACCTGTGCCTAAATTCAAACAAGAGATCTTCCACTTACAATGCCCGTATCATAACTGGTGGAGGACCTCAGGGAATAGACCTACAGAATACAGGGTATTTTATTCTGGACACATAAGCAGTCGCATGGCATAACTAGGGGGTGGCATAACGGTCCAGTTTTACAACTACCAATTGGAATTGCGTAAAATAAATAAGTGGTGGAGCAATGGAGCACTCTGAGTGTTAAAACATAACGGTCATTATTCCAACAATTGAGTATGATATTTTTTGTGTATTTTTTTTATAGGTCTTCCCGGTCAAGTTTAAACTATCTCCGATCAATTAAACATTTCTTACAAGCACTTTCGTCCGAAATGTGATCGCGATTAAAAATCTAAACGTTAATTCAATTGTCCGATAGCTCCGCTCCATGAGATATTGTTTAAATTTAATGATCCTAAACGAATTCGATTGCAAGGATTTTAAAATTGATCAGGAAAACCTATATTATTTCGTTGGTGCACAGCACGTACCTGGAATGCGACAAACTCTTTGTCCTGGAGGGACACCGAGTTTGTTCTGCCTCCTGCATCGGATATCTTGGATGGGAGAGGCAGGGATAAGCTTAGGAATGGTCTGTACCATAGACCCACCATGCTGCGTCTTACGACATACGTCGAACATGGGTAGGGTATAGTTGAGACCATAACCGTCACCGCAGCAGCTCGGCTTCATAGGACTCAGTTGCGGCAGTGCCTTCACTAATTCTTACATTCAGAAAAGACCGAAAGAAAACAATTGAATAGAAAAATAAAATGAGTAGAGGGTCCTAAATCATTGGTTGATCCCACAATTTTGAAAAATACTCACATGTTCATTTTTGTTTCTGAAGGTCAAGGTTGAAAGGTCATTAGCATGACTAGTTTCATTCAAAATATGCCAACTTTTGTATTAAAATGTATCATGCTGTTATTGTTTTTCTTCGTTTTTCCAAAATATGCAAATTCGTATGCCTTATACACATGTACATAGAGCTTAGAATATCTTGTCTCCAGAGAACGTTATTCCCAACTATTGTATTGCTCTTTAACTTTGTCCATATCGCGTTGACCTTTATGATCTAACTTACGTCTATAATAACCCGATCCTAAAGAAAATAACCCGATCCTAATGCACATGTGTAGCATAACTTAGTTGCATATTGTGGAAATGAAACGTCCAATAATGATACCGTTATTAAAAATTCCTATTGAAAATTTAATCATTGTTAATATTTCTCTACTCTAAATAATTTCACAGAATTTACCGTGAAAAATGGATTGAAAGCATGCAGAAAATTAATGTGGAAGGTAGCCTAAGAACACTTCTCATTTATATCTCAACCATTTCTTATATCTAAACAAATTATTTTGCAAGCAGAGAGCTGTAATCCAAATTAACAATTAAATGACTGCATTAAAACTGAATGACTGCACGTACAGAATACCGTATCACTTGGTGATTTACAAAGAAATCAAAAGAGGAGTACGTCAGGGATACGTATTGTCCAGATCTGTATTCAACATAACAGTTAATATTCCTAAGAATTTTAGAAATATTTTGAGTGTTAGAGTGGGTGTGTATATATCCTCCTTTCAAATGAGGCACAACATCTACATACACAACATCTGAGGTGTGTGTGTGTGTGTGAATTGAGTTGAATTGAATATATTTATTGTCCATTTTAAAATTCTTTGCCCACATATTCAGAATATTGCAATGTTCTGTGCCTAGCTAAACAAGTGTTTTTGTCCAACTTACCAGTTGTCATCTCTAGGGCTACCAATGTCAAGCATGATAGAGAGATTAGTCCATTCGAATGCATCCCCCATATTCCGGCTCTCTATATTACGTTAACATTCAGTATTAAAACTAATTACTATTCAGGATTTCATGGTTGTGCACATAATTGATCCAACCTTATCGAACTTGATTAAGTCCATTAGACCAGAACTGTGATACGATACTATTAGATATACTACGATTCACTTTTTAAAAAAAAGGAGAAAAAGAAAAAAAAAAAGGAAGAAGAAGAAGAAGAAGAAGAAAAAAAAAAGAAAAAAAAAAAGAAAAAAAGAGAGGCCTTAAATCAAATGGGAAGGGTGTACCCAGAAGCACATGTGAAGACAGGGGTGGTATTCTCAAATCTTTCAATTAACTTTACTTTGCACTTAACTACTTAAGTCCACTATTTAATAATCCACCAATAGAGGGGGTTATTTAGGCGTAATAAACACAATTGTCATATTTTCAACACTTTTTTTGGGGGGGGGGGTGGAGAGGTAACAGGTATTTGAATGATTTCATAACGCACAAATTTAAAGAATAAACAATGATATTTTGAATCATTAAAAACATGCAAAATCCTACTTTGCCTTTTTAACATGTCCTTCTGTCATTATTATTATCATTTATTGCACTAAATTTTGTGTCAATTACTTTAATTGATTATTTGTGTAAATTTCTTTCATGTAAATTGTAAATATGAAATTATATGTTATGATGATGAAATCAATGATGCAATAAATTCAGTTAAATACAATGTGGCTACTTGTGTGTTCGACATGACAAGAACTAATATAATGTATGTAAACAGGGTGTCAAACATTGTAGTTCATTCTTTAATAACAGATTTCTTGAATACCTCGCTAGTATGTCGCCAACTGTGATGTCACCAGGAAAAGATGAAAAAATCCATTAATCATAAAACCCACATATTCATCCTTATTTTTGTATTTATTCTCAAAAGCAATTTTCTATGTTTCTTTTGTCAATTCTTCTTTGTTCGTAGGCTCTGGGGGATGTAAAGGAGGGCCATTGTTCCCCTTAGACAGACGAGGATCCATGGGGCCGAGCACCCCCCTCCCCCCAAAAAAAAAGGGGGGAATTGATGGCCTGCTCGATTGACCAATAGACCGTACCCCTTTGATACATGATGACATTCTTGATGCCCGAAGGCCGAAAAAAAAAATGAATACCTACCCCCGCCCCCCTCCCGCCACCCGGTCAATGCACGGCCATCTTGACGTTTTCCCGGTGTGATGGAGAAAAAATTTGGGTAAACCCAAATCTGAAATTGCAAATTTGACCCCCCCCCCTCTTATGAAATCCTGGAATACTGTTGAATACTCTCCATAGCACTTTGTTCACCTGTCTAGCTCTAGCGCCTATAAAGTAATTAGTACCTGCCCCTAATGTGTAATTAATTGTGATTCATCATATCAAAAGGAGACACAAGTCGCCGAGGAAAAAGTTGAGGAAATGGGCAAAATAATCAACTTTTCAATAATTCCCCTTATTGTTTTCACTCATTTTTTTCTAAAACATAGTTTAAACCCTATAGATTCAGACAATAAATCAAAATGTTCTAACGCAAAAGTTGACATTTTCGAAAAAGTGTTTTGCGTATTTCCTTGACTGAAAGTGATCACGGATTGGCAACTTGTGTCTCCTTTTGATATGATGAATCACATTTTATAATATAGTATTTTGTATCGGTTGTCTTTTGGTCTTTTACATGAATATGTGAAGAATTCCATTTTAATAAATCCTGCCCCAGAGGCATATCTAGACATGACCGACGGACTTTCTTTCTTCTTCATTTCTTTTCACTCTTTCTTCTCTTTCTCTGTCAATATTTATAATCAAAGATTCTTTTGTGTGTATATACTAGATATACTGTTTTTAAACTTTCTATGTGTTTTGGGAAATATACTACACTATTATTATACTACTACTAATAATAATAATAAATAAATAAATAAAAAATCAGTATAAAGTAAATAACAGTTTATTATACATAATTCTATTTAAAAAAATGAATTTCTCAAAAGGTTAAAGTTTTGCAAAATCATTTTACGTGATAATTTATGTTTTCAGGAATTTCAGCAATCTACGATTCTACAATTTAATTCCAAAAGTTAGAAATTTCCATGGTGTATAAATGAATAACTCCAGTTTTTTTTTTTTTTTTTTTTTTTTTTGGGGGGGGGGAGGGGCGTTGGGGAACGTTAAAATGTAGTCAGGTTCCCAAAAATTGAAAGCGGGAGCCAGAGCAAATGATAAAGCTGGAGCAAAAAAAAACAACAAGTAAACCAGACAACAAACAAAATATTCACCTTTTTTATTTTTACCAACAGTGTGTTAAAAAATAGAAAAAATACGGTTGGCTGTAATTGGATTATTTGGTGAAAGAAAGTTGAATTATATTGTCTTTGCGATGGTTTCGACAATAATCTGGCCATGAAGGAAAAGTAACAACTAAATTTAGAAAAGAGTCTAGTTGAAAAAATCTATTAAAAAAAAAATCACTAATAATTTAATACTTTTGGTTGGCAAGTGAGGGTGTGTTTTGAAACTCCATCCATATCTGATACAAATTTGAAGGAATACTGAGATAATACTACACTGTTCGCCATAAAGGTGAAATATTTTTTTTTCTGGCTCAAGCGACATTATGTTGCTCCGGCTTTAATTTCTTGAAAGTGTTTGTCACCGCTTTTACTTTCCGGGATCCTGGCTATATTTTGGACGTTCCCTCAACCCTGTCCGGAGAGTTTTCTTCCAAAAAGTTTGTCAACCCCTGAAGATTGCCATTTTCGTCATTTTTTTTCTTATTTTGGGGGCCCATTTTTGTTTACGCGACCCACCAAGGCCCCGTCAGTCCTTCCCCAAGGAAAGACGTGTAAGGTGTAGTGTTGTTATCTTTCTTTAAGTTAAATCTAGTTTTATGGTTACAGGCTCGACTCTTTTGTCTAGGGGAGGGATCAAAATTGATTTTGATTGGGGTTTAACATTGATTTTATTCATTTTTACACCATGGAAATTTCTATCTTCCCTATATTGTATTGTAAAATCTCAACTAAACATAAATCAAAATAAGATATTATCTGTAATTACCATTTACAACCTTTTCATCAAGGTTAAACAAAAATTGAGGGGAAATGAGGATAATTAGGGGTTAACGGTTGTTTTTTATTTCTTTTGTTATCAGCATAAAGATGGAATAAAATATTCCGAATTTTCACCAGTCTCACTTTTTACTTCAACCTCTCACTTAGACAAGAGACCTAAGCCTGTCCCCATAAATCCCCATAACTTAAAGAACAATATAAACAATGGACCTCAGACTCGTTTCCTGGGGGTAGGACTGAGGGGGCTTGATCGGCCGGGAAAACAAAAAGGGGCCCCAAAATGAGAAAAAAAATACAAAAACGGGAATCATGGGGGTTGACAAAACTTTTTTGGAAAAAAGTCCACGTGAAGTTTTGGAAGAATGTCCAAGATATAGCCAGGGTCCCAAAAAGCAAAAGCAAGGACAAACAAGAAATTAAAGCCGGAGCAAATATGTCGCTACAGCGGCAAAAAAATATTCCACCTTTATGACGGGCAGTGTATAATACACCAGCTATGGACTGTACCATACTGGAAGGATACGAAGAATATTTTTGCAATAAACTGCAATGAAGTTATAAGTCATCATGGGATTTCAGTAATACAAGATTAGATAGAAAATATATTTACCATTTTCTGGAATGTCAAAGATGATTTCTTTGCAGAAGAGAGTTCAGCATTTACAGCTATCAAAATATCTTATTACTCTCAGCAAGTCATGTACACAACAGGGTTGACAATTTTGATGATCATCTTCTTCGGGAGGATAAGGAGGAAATGACAATAGCAGCTCATAGTCGGGGAAACTTCGCATGCGGCTCCATAAAAAGTGTCTGATGGTCGGGAGGGCGTTTCATGAAAGGACTTGTCGGACGTTTTATCCGACAAGCTGTTATAAGCCACTGAAATGCTTGCATCTCCTTTGATGAAATGCCCCCCTGTTTCAGGCTGCGGAGTCGTCGACACTTCAGCTTCAATCGCCCTGTTAATTAAAACAGGGGTGTTTTCAGCTATCGCCATCGAGGGACCGTGTTTACGCTATAATTTAGATATGTTTTTTCCCCGCTGTGACGTTAAATAGGGGAGTCAATTTAAAGGGCCTGTCCCACAGGCGGCGATCGTTATGGCGACAACCTGATAATTTCATAACTATAAGGAGTTAATCTTAAAAAAGGCGATTATAAACCTACATACGACTCTGTCTAAGCTAGGCTGCAACAACAACTTGCTACCACACTCACAACAGCAAGATCGCCAGTTGTCGCAGCAACGATCGTCTCCAGTGGGACAGCCCCTTTATCCATTCATATAATGGGGCAATACCCCCAGAGCAGAACACTCTTCTAAATTTACCGTGTTGTCATTTTCATGATATCAGTGCAATTAAAAAATGTCACCCAATAACCGGCACATCTTGGAGCATGACACAACCAAACTAGTATTGTGACCTTTAAAATATTTTTTGTATACCAACAGTTGTCTATACTAAATCATATGTATACATGATTTATTGAACAATGTTTAATAAAAGTTAATTAATGCGTATGGAATTCAGAGCTCACAGACATCAGAGAGGAAGAAAATGTTTATTCAAATGTAACGTTAGTAACCATTTAAAATTGTCAATATGTGTTGGAATGGCAAGGAACATAGATTTCCCTTCAGAGGCGGCGGAACCAGGGGGTAGGGGGGGGGGGCACTGTGTCCCCCCACTTTTTCCTCCACCTTAAAAGTGCCCCTTTTCTTGAGTAAAATGTGCCCCTTTTCTTAGCTAATAAAATGCCATTTTTATACTAAAAAGGGGCACTTTTATCACTGAAAAGGGGCACTTTAATACAAAAAAGTGCCCCTTGTTACTCCATAAGTTTTTAAAATCCAAATTTTCGGCTCGCGCTTCGCGCTCGCGGACACTCAATTTTTCGTTCAAAATTTTCGGCTCATCTTTCCAGCTCGCAAATACTAAATAGGGTCTCTAATGCAGCAATAAACTACATATGTTATGAGCTCATAATTTTCAGCTCGAGCTTCGCTATCCTGGATATTAAATAATGTCTATGATGCACAATTAACTCCAATTTTGAGCTCAAATTTTCGGCTCACGCTTCGCGCTCGCAGATACTAAATAGGATATAATGCACAATTAACTCAAATTTTCAGCTCGCGCTTCGCGCTCGCGAATACTATGAATAAGGTCTATAATGAACAAATATCTCAAAATTTTCGGCTCGCGCTTCGCGCTCGCAATTATTTTGTTTATCATTAATAAGATACAAAGCCATTAACATTTTTAAAAAGCTCAAGTTTAAAGGAAAATTCTCTGCGCACCCCTACTTATCTGAAATTACTTTATCTTAAAGCCCCTGGTCTCAAGTGCCCCTTTTCAGAAAAAGAATGCCCCTTTTCCATCGTGACCCCCACTTTCAAATTCGTTCCGCCGCCTCTGCTTCCTTTGTCTGTTTGTTTCCCACCCCTTCTCTCTCTCTCTGGCAGTAGTCATGGAGATGCATTAAATGGTAAGCAAAAAACAAATAAATAATACCTTACTGAGAAAAGGTTGTACGAAATTATTAAATGTAATTATCAAATGGTTTGATTTCCTCTATATCATAATGTGACACAGCAGCAACAAAGTATTTCTTTGATCCGAACATGACATGAACACAATGTATTATATGTTAGATGCAATTAATCAGAATTTATATTACGATACACTTGAGCCTATTCATACGAATATTTTTTTTTTCTAGAGGTAAAAATATCAATTGGATTTTATATACGCACTAATGCGTTGCTGAGCCATGCATCTATTCATTATTCATGTATTGATTAATAATTACAAAGTTTCTTTTCACGAGGGTGTACATCATGTTGTAGGGTTTAATTAAGTTGACAGAAAAAAACCCCAAGAGTTGATTACAGAAATGGTGATTACCCAGACGCTTCACTAACTCATTTGATATCAAGGTCATTCCTTTGGAGTCTGGAAAATATAATACGAATGAGCCAAGTTCCTTGTCTTCACAAACCGATCAACTATATTATTAATATATATTGTTGATCGGTTTGTGAAGACAAGAAACTTGGGCTCATTCGTATAGAATAGTGATAAAAATGATGAAATGATAAAAATATTAATAATAATACGACTACTACTAATAAATAGTAGTAGTAGTAATAATAATAATAACAATAATAATAATAATGATAATAATAATAATAATAATAATAATAACAATAATAATGATAATAACAATAATGATAATAACAATACTAATAATGAAAATAAAAACAATAAGGCGATTCCACACTAGAACTTGAAAAAAATGGCAAAATTAAAATATTTTTTCAACTAATCATAAATATTGTAATATTTTAATCTGATACCTAAATTTTATGGAAATTACAAGTTTCTTCCAAAGCGAAGTCGAAAATGGATTTTTATTGGGGAAAAAGGGGGAATTTTCAATTGTCATAAATCTTACTGATTAACACGTCGAAAACAAAAACTGCTTCAAACCACTATAGAAAGAGCGCAACAATATTAAAAAAATCGTACAAGCCAGTGGATTAATGTATCATGGATGGCTCCAAATAATATTTAAAACATTTTTATGAGGCTTAATGGGGTGAATAATGATTATTCCGAACCTATTTTTGGCAATGTCCCGTACGACACATGAAAATGAAAAAATTTTGACCATACTTTTGATTATGATGTTGCAATCTTGCTATTTCAGTCTCTCTATCTTTGACCCATGTGTAATCAATTGATCCTATTGGGATAGAAAATCCGCCCTTCATTTTTCAATAAATGGCATTTTAAAGTTGTCCCTAACGACACACAATGTGTCGTATGGGACATGTCCCGTATGACATGTGAAAGGCTTTAGTCTCTTGCATAGGGGAGGGGTTGAAATAAAAAGTGTGATAGGTGAAAATTCTGAATATTTCATTCCACCTTTATGGTAAAAACAAAAGAATTAAAAAACAACCTTTAACTCTTAATTACTATCATTTTCCCCTAATTTTCTTTTTAAACTTGATGACAAGGTTGTAAATGGTAACTATTGATAATATTCTATTTTGATTTATGTTTGGCTGATATTTTACAATACAATTTAGGGAAGATAAAAATTTTCATGGTGTAAAAATGAATAAAATCAATGTTGAACCCCAATGAAAATATATTTTGACTCCTCCCCTAGACAAACGAGTAGAGCCTGTAACCATACACCTAGATTTAACTTAAGAACAATAACTACTCAACACCTCAGACGTGTTCGCGTAAACAAAAAGTGGCCCCAAAATGAGAAAAAAAAAAAACACAAAAATGGGCACTCTGGCAGCCCAAAAAAATCCCGATGGACTCTGCGAAGATTCACTTCGTTAGAGCATCGGGCATTTTTGCCCTACGAAGGCAATGCGAAGGCAACACGACTTCTTGATGCCCTCTCATTGTCATCGTGTAGCCATCGTATAGTATTGTGAAGCCCGCATCGCACTTTCCCGAAGTTGAGCAAGGATGGACCCACGGTCATGGATATTTTTAAATGTAATCGATCTGATCACGAAAGCAGCGGGTCATTCGTGTACCCTTCGTGTGGCCTTCGCATCGGCATGAATCCGTAAAAAAATGCTATTCATCCGTGGGATATTACATAATAATACAAAGCGTCATCCCGCTAAAGAATAGAAAGTCGCAATAGTGTTTCTGTAGGCATCGGCTGACTTCGCGCGAACCCTAATATTTCACCATCGTGTATACATCGTTGCTCAACACCGGTATGGTGTGATGCCACCATTAGAAAATGGCGTCGACGCAATTATTGTTTAAAAATACTCGAATACTTCTGAAGTAGGCCATTAAAGGGTAGAATCATGTAAGTAAATCGATAATCTATCCTTCTTTGAAATCTCTCTTTGGTACAATTTTGCTTCATGATCAATATATTTTTATAAAGCAGTAATTTTACAGTTCATTTTTCGTGTAGTAAAGTAGTTCATTTCTGTGATGGGCTGAGCGGTGCAGCGCGTAGTCTCCAAACCGTACAATTTCGTACTTCAGTTCAGATTAATGGTGAAGGACCATGGCTTTTGTTCTTCTGAATATAGATTGAGTAAACACTCGTGTTAATGGTTTAATTTTGTTAGAAAGAAGACATATACATGATATACAACAAATATACCAAGCATGTAGTTCAAAAGTTTAGTGAAAATTATGTATCTTCGGAGGGACTGTCAAGTTACTGTTTTCTCCTCGGGGGCTTAGTAACTTATTCAGTCCCTCCTCAGATAAATATTTTTTCACTAAACTTTTTTTATAGCTTGGTATTTTTGATAAATATAATATAATTGATACTTATTTGACCTGATAATTTTTATTAGAGAAAAAAAATAAAGCCTATGCAAACGTCCTTGGAGGTAATTGTCCAAGAGGATGGTTATCCTGGAGTGATCGTCTACAACAAATAGTCTAGGAGGTAGATTTTCAAGAACCCTTTAGCAGCAAAATGCCAAAAGTTTTGGTGTGTGTGTGGGTGTGAGTGTGTGTGTGGGTGTGGGTGGGTGTGCGCGCGCGCACTTGTGAATGTGTTTACATTTTGCATTAAACCAGCGCAAAGTGGGCCATGCGTCAGCAAAAGTGCGCCAAAACTGGTTTCTGGTCACGTAACCAATTTTGTTTTTTTAATATTCTCAGCAAAGAAAGCAACCTCTAGAACATCTCCATAAAATATTTCATCATGAAATTCATTTTTAGTTGGTTATTTTTCTTTGAAATGACCAGAAAATGACTTGTTAGTGGTACACCATGTGTAAATGACAAATTTTCGTTATTTGGGATTTTTACTAAATGGGTAATTCAATATATTTGAAATTAAATTGCGGAAGTAATTTTTGGAGAAACCACTAAATAATGGG
The DNA here is from genome assembly GCA_940671915.1 of Paracentrotus lividus. Lineage (NCBI taxonomy): Eukaryota > Metazoa > Echinodermata > Echinoidea > Camarodonta > Echinidae > Paracentrotus > Paracentrotus lividus. The sequence continues at coordinate 28,151,198 of CALNVZ010003432.1, forward strand.
GGAAAATTGCATTTTTTATTCATACGCATAAATTTTCAAAATTGCTGCCGATTGCTGCTCTAAAAATACAATGAGAGTCTTTGGTATAGTTAAGGCTTTACATTAATGATTCGTTACTTTGCATTCTTAAAGCCACTTTGCATACTCACACCCATTTGCATACCCACACACACTTTGCATAATTTTACATTCCCATGTTCAATACACCCGATGGTATTCCAAGACAATGATCATCTTAATCTGAATGTACATTATAATGAATATATATGCCTTATTACTTTGTGGTTGCTTTGAACTCGGGTTTAATGACATTCTGTGAATGGCAAGTGGGCGTGGTCATTTTGCAGGTTAGATGATCAGTGCGTGATTCGTTACTCTCCATTCTTATGCCAATTTGCTTACTATGTCCACCCTGTAATGTTCCTTGACAATATTGATCATCTTTACTTACATGTAAGATGAATTTGCATTGTATGCTCTGTTACTCAATTGCATTGTTGAACAGTTTATTACAATGCTGTTCCCCCTTACTTGAATTTAAATTCAAATGTCACATTTATTACTTAAGCTATTGATGGCCGGGCTCCGCTCGGTTGCACCCAACACCAGGATGGGTCTTGTATTTGCTTTTATAGTTTGCATCGAAAGCACATTCGCACTACCTACACAATCAAGTAAACCATGCACTTTCGAACTCACTCTCACCACTTGCACATTTGCGGTAGACATAGCAGATCCCTCTCCTAATCTCTTGTTTTCAATACTTTTAATTCCTGACTGATGGAGTCACACGTTTTTACCCCCGACAGTTTTCTTGATAATCCACCTGAAAGCAAATACTACACACCCCAAGAATTTAATAACTCATTTCATGACAATCCATTAAATTTATCGCTTCTACATGCGAATGTACGAAGTATCAATAAGAATTTTGAGTATTTTAATAACCTCTTAGACTCCTTAAATTACTTCTCCTTTTCTGTCATCGGCATAAGCGAAACATGGCTTCATGAAAATTCTCCAGATATGTTTAATTTACCAAATTACAAATTTATTAGAGCGGATAGGAAGGGAAAAAGAGGTGGTGGTGTTGCATTTTACATTGGTCAAAATATAAAATACAATATCCGTTCTGATATTAAATTTTTAAATGCAGAGACTTTGTTTATAGAAATTGACAATCTTAATTCTAAGAACGTCATTATAGGCTTGGTTTATAGACCCCCCCCCCCGACTCTAACTTTGAACTTTTCTACGACGAACTCGATTTACATCTTCATAAAATATGTGATGAAAATAAACATATTTTTGTGCTTGGTGATTTTAATATCAATTTCCAATATCCATCTGACAATACAAACTCAACCAACTTTTTGAAATTGATGTACTCATTTGGCTTCCTTTCTATGATCAACAAACCCACCAGAACTAATACACGCTCTTCAACTCAAATTGACAATATTTTCTCGAATGTGCATAACGAAAAAGTCATCGGAGGGATTTTGTGCTCTGAGGTTTCCGATCATCTACCTATATTCTCAATCTGTGACTTCAAATTATCGTATCCCAAAATTTCTAATCAGAATTCATATCGCAAAGAATCTAAACGTAATATACCGAGTGAGTCAAAAAAAACTTTACACCTAGAAAAATGTCAATAAAAAGAAAACCCATTTATGAACCCTAAATTATTGTACATATTCTGAAAGAGTAATACTCCTCTCGCATCTTCTGGTACCATTTTTGTGTGGTATGTTTTTACGCTGGGATGAACACGACGCATTGTTTGCGAACATGCAAATTTCGAATTGTGCCAGGTTGGGGATGAAATTCAAACAACAAAAGCTGACAAAAAAGGCAACTCCATCATGAATAAAATATCATAACTTTTTAACGAAAAAGTTTTCCGCTTAATAACTTGGCAGGGGTCTTGTTACACATATTGAATACATTTTGTATGAAAATTAGATCGACTCGTCAAGTAATGCACGAATGAGTACTCATCAAAGAGTAAATTGCAACTGACGGACCTAAAAGGCCTCCTAATACTTTTGAAAAGGGATTATTTTGTCTTTGACGTGTGCTCACTCATGCCTGACTCTACAGATTTATCTCATTTTCATACAAAATGTAGTCAATATGTGTAACAAGACCCCTGCCAAGTTGTTAAGCGGAAGATAGTTTCGTTAAAAAGTTATGCTATTTTATTCATAATGGAGTTGCTTTTTTGTCAGCTTTTGTTGTTTGAATTTCATCCCCAACCTGGCACAATTCGAAATTTGCATTTTCGCAAACAATGCGTCTTGTTCATCCAAGCGTAAAGACATACCACACAAAAATGGTACCAGAAGATGCGGGAGGAGTTACTCTTTCAGAATATGTAAAATAATTTAGAGTTCATAAATTGGTTTTGTTTTTATTGACATTTTTCTAGGTGTAAAGTTTTTTTTGACTCACTCGGTAGAATTATTGAAGCAAGATTTATTTTTAGAGGAATGGGCTGACGTTTATAATGAAGAAGATGTCAATGCTGCATATATTTATTTTAATACCAAGTTACAACACTCTTATGAAAAGAATATTCCTATTGGAAGAGCGAAAAACAAACGAAATAAACCTAAGAATCTTTGGATAACAAATGGTCTTTTAAAATCAATTCGGACGCGTAATCGCCTTTTTAAATTACATTTACGAAACCCGACCGAAACTTCTTTAAACACATATAACCTACAGAATCAAAGTTCCTAAATTGATCCGAATATCGCTAAAATGCTTATGCCACTAAATATAGGAAACAATTCGAATATAACTGCAACTTGGAAATTATCAAAGAAGTTATAGGAAAAAGAACGGATCCCCCACCTACTGAAACTTACTTTAAATGGTACTGAAATACCCGACACTTCTATTTGTGCACCACTTTGAACCATCGTTTTTAGGAATATCGGACCGAACTCGCCACAAAATTAATAATCCCACGCACATTTTTCCGACTTTCTTTCGAACGCAATCGAGATTTCTCTTTCTTTTTTGAATCCAAGACCCGACGCGAATTATAATTATTCCCGTTCTCTAAATAATTCAAAATCTTTTGGCCATGATCGAATTAAGTATGGTTGTCTTTAAAGAAACTAATCCCATCACTAGCTAATCCCTTTGACTTATATATTCAATAAATCCTTAATCAAGGTGTTTACCAGAACTTATTCAGTTAGCGAATCAATCCTATCTTTAAAAAAGACAAATCACTCATGAAATCACACCATATTATGTCCTAATAACACTCTTCTCTCAAACTTTATCTAAAACCTCAGGAAAAAATAGTTTATATCAGACCTTTACAATTTGTCAATAACAGAAATATTAAATGCAACCAATTCGGACTTCAAAAAAACTATTCCAACTGGACTTAGCATTAATATCAAATATACGACATAAAATTACCAAATGCCCTTGCTCAATAAAGAAGCATGTTATTGGTATTTTTGTGATACCAGTAAAGCCTTTGATAGGGAGCTGAAATAAACGAATAATTATAATTTTCCAAACTCAATTCATTATAGGAATAACGAGGTGTACGTCCCTCTATGGGTTTAAAGATTATTTAAAAAATCGAACACAATAATGTTTAATCCCTTCAATGGTCTGATAGCATATCCCTGATACTCTCTTAGTACCATAAATGCGGCGTCCACACACGGGGTCAATTTTAGTGTGGCCACTTATTATCTTCTCTAATGTCAAATGATTAATATCAATCTTCCCACATTCTGTCTTTGTTTAATCTTTGCTGACGGAACACCAAAATATACAATTTGGCTTTTCCCATAAAAACTTCATATCACTGACTTCTATTTTAAAATCAAGAATGAATATGTATCAAATTGGTTCAGAAGCCATACACCTTTCTCTCCAATAACCAAAAAAACCCACTTTTAATGTAGCTTTAAACAGACAAATCCATCAAAATCTGGATTACAAACCGATTCGTTACAATTGCCAATTACACCATTAGATACAGAAACCAATCCTAAATTTTAGGGTAATTATTGATGATGTCTAATTGGAATGATACATCCACCATGTAACAATGCGCATTTCCGAGTATTTGGGATTTTTCCAAGCCTAAAATTTTTTCTTCGCCACAAACTTTGATTTTTATTATATATCATAGACCATTAAATATTCTCCCCTATTTTACATAATTACGAAAGCACTACTGTTTTGGGCTCAATCTGATGGTATCTATCGAAATAATTCTATCTTAATTTAAACTACGAAGAGAGCTTCCCATAATTGTAACAAGAGATCTCATTAACTTGGCATTACACCCCCGATCCCCCTAATTTTATAAATTAAAAACTCTAAAAATCTTCGATTTGAATACAGTCCAGGTAGCTACAATAATGTTTAAATACATCAATAGGCAACTTCCAGCATCTTTTGATAACATGTTTACATTTAATAGCTCTGTCCATTCTTATCCGACTCGCATATCTGGAAATTTCCATCTTACAAACCCCAAATTGCTAATTACCCATAAATCAATTCGACACCACGGTCCAGATACATTGAATAGTTTTCCTGACAATATCAAATCCTGTTCATCTATTCATTCCCTAAAAGCGACACTGAAAAGAAGTTTCATAGAATCTTATTCATCTGATACTCATGTATAGTTTAACATATACTCATGGTAAATCATTATACTGCTGTCTACTGCATTCGCACTTGCACTTGCACTGCACCCACTGGTTTAGCATTATGAGATCACGGAATTTCTTTTACGAGGCCGCCATCCATTTCAAGCCTTACCGCTCATGATGGCAGTCTACTGCGTTCTATTTATTATCACTCTTTGTAATGAAAATTATCACTTTTGTTATATTTTATGCATTGATTTTACAATTTACTCTATTATCCATATTCTATGTATTATTGATGTTTATACAGATATGTATTTATATTGTATTATTTGAACACAGAAATAAAATCAAATCAAATACCAAAATTAGCTGCAAACTCCAGCAACCTTCGGAGATATAACAAATTTTCCATCCGCATGTTCGCCTATTTTACCGTCAAAATCTGCTAAAAAGCGATAAATGCGCACGTATTGCGCACACAAAAGTCTCACCGTAAGTGGCGTAAATATTTCAATTGAAAGCCGAAAACCAAAACAACCAAAACACATGAATACAATGATTTTCATGAAATACAGACATGTGTGCTATGGGGGGTGATATATATATAGTCTTTAGACTGTTACCCCCCCCCCAACCTATCAATTTCATGACCATCTGAACTGATCTTAATCTTGAAATAGTATTAGGGCGATTCTTTGAAAAGTGAACCTTTTTTGGAAAAAATAAAGTTTGTCCTTTTTGTTTTTAAGCTGCACATTCATATAGAGGCATTGTCTGAAGTTTCCATGAAATGCATTTTTTATCTTAATTTTAACAAAATTTTTCATGCTCATGTCTGTTGCATAATTAAATGAAAAAACAATTTGACGTAATGAAAAAATGGTACGTAAATATCATTTGTTTGACCCTGACTTGATTCGATATCTGGTCTCCTTACCCTGATTATTGTCATTAATAGCCCTTTTTTAACCTTCAATTCCTTTAATTTAAATGAAAAATAATGGTGTTTGAATTGATTGTTTTAAAAATAATTAACTAAAGAAATTAATTGCCATCAAATGTCACACACGTGACCAGCCAACATGAAAAGTTAAAGCCCCCCGAAACCATATGGTTGCTATATTATTGACTGTTTTTTCTCGCAAAGCTAGATATAATGTGCCATGCATCTGCACCAAATATGAAGCCATGATAGCTTTTTAATTTAGTTATTAATTGAAATTGAAATTGAATGAATTGAAAAATGCCGACCATTTTATTTCCTTGCATAAACAAAAGTTAATACATTAATTAACATCTTAAACGGATACAGTATACAAAAATAAATTTTACAAATTGAAGAAATGAAGGGGCGACAACACCCCGAAAAGTTAGCTTGTGTTGGGACACGCAGCATTTACAAAGAAATTACAAATGGTTACTATCATTATTATAGAGAAAGGAAAAGAGAGAAGAAAGAAGAAAGATAGGCATGTCACACAAGATTCAATGAAAAGGTAACAAAAGGTAAAAAACATTGACGCTTTACGAAGCAAGAAGTGATGTTATTCGAATGAATAGGCGAGCATTAAAGAATGTTTGTACCTAACAATTGAAATAATAGAATCGAAGGAAATCCATCCAGCATAGCAGCCGGGAAAAAGACATTATGTATATTTGAGAAGTAACCTTGAAATTCGCACGGGGTTATACCAATTGCTCAGCGAAATCGCCACCTGGGAAACGTCGCCAACAGAAGCTAAACCAATGCAACTAAACATTTTTCTTTTTTTTTAAATATATTTTTAATTAAATATATGTAAGGGGCAAAGTCAGAGTTGGCAGTAAAAACGACTATGCGACCCCCGCAAATCCGCAAACTCACAAACGAATCGTGAGCCCCGGAAATTAGGAATTAAGATACATTTCATTTTAATGACAGCACAGGCTTGCAGGGAACAAAGGTTTGCAGTGGGTTGGCAAACTATTCCAATATTTAGGACCAGAATAGCGAATGTCGTAACTGAAATCTCCGAGTTCTATGTTTTGGTAATATGAATTTGGGAAGCAATCCGTGTGTTAATGCTTATGAATATTCAGAGTTGCAGTTAAAAATTAATAGAGATTACGAAATTGGATGGAAAAATATTATTTATGCTTTTGTACATGAATATAAACTGCTTTGATACAAATTATATCAGTGAATTGCAAATAATTTTCAAACTGTTTAAATAAAGGACGGCAGTATGAGCTCGAAATGCAGTCCGGAAATAATACGGATATCTTCTTTTTGTAGTATAACAACTTTTCGTAATATTAGATTTGTACGGAGTTGGCCCAATACAATATTACAATAACGAGAAAATGGAAGTTATGAGAGCAACAGTACAATCATTCGCAGAATATGATTCGAGTCAAGAGATTTTTATTCTAGATATAATTCCAAATGCTTTTTGATACCATTATTTTCAACTTCGTGTATATGATGTTTCCTGTCAAAAACTGTCTAAATATATGCCAAGAAATTTCTCGCTTTATCAAACAACGTTGTAATAATTACATTGTCAAGATAACATTTTACACCTTCAAATCTGCAATTTTTCTATTATGAAATTATCATGTAGTTACATTTTTATGACATTTAAAGATAATTTATTGGCTTTAAACCATTCACATACCAATATTAAAGATTTGCATTTACGGAATCACAGAAGAGATTTTAAAAATCTGCATTGCGCTTATAAAATATGTTTGTATCGACGCATATAAAACAAAAGAAAGATCCTTTGCGATTTAATGGAGATCATTAATATACAATATAATATAACAATGGCCCAAGTAGACCTACCCCTGGGGAATCCAGCAGGTTATTGTCTTAAGTTTCGGTATACAAGATTTATATTTAAGTACATTGTAAACGATTATTTAAATAGCTGGTGACCAATCATGCGCAATAACCACGTATCCACAACGATAATATTTAGATAAGCAGGATATTTATGAATTATTGTATCAAACGCTTTAGACAAGTTCGATAAAAACTCCTAAAGCAAAACTCATTATTTTCAAAATGCATCTATTATTTTACTGATTAGGTTTGTGAGAACCCATGCATGTAGAAATATATTTTTCTAAACCCAAATTGATTTTCAATAAATAAAATGGAATATCTTTCAAGAAGTCGTAAGTTCTCTTGTAAACAATACGGCTCCGAATAGCTTTGAAGAAAACAGACAGAACTGATATTAGCCTGTAAATTTTGTAAATTCTTTTTTATCACCAGATTAAAAATTTGAGTACACTTAGCCTCTTTAATTCGTGAGGGAAATTCCCTTTGGACAACATATTTGGAGTACACATAATGTAAAACATTTATACCAATAGTTTATAATTCGATGCCATCAAAGTAACAACGGTTCTAGTGTTTTTGACATACAATCTTATGTTAACTGAACATGCCAAAGAAAAGAGTAAGTAGATTTAAAGAGTGTCCAAAACATTAGCAGACACAGACTGGCTATGTGTGCACAAGGTACCATGTATATAGATTAAGAAGAAAATAAGATACAATCAAAAATTGTATACAGGAGTGTATTTGCCTCTCCGTGTGTTTACTCAGAATGACTGAGTAACAAACAAAATATATAATGAACTGGCCATTGGCTAAATGCTAATCAAAATTGAATAAAGGTAATTATCTCAGTGAACAAAATTTAAAGTATCAAGAAGAAAATCATTCTACAATACGTATAGTCTTTTTCAATTTACAAACTTAATGATGTATAAATGTTTTGCCGATCTTGTAGAATTGTTTGTAAAGTATAAAACCAGCTCGGCCGACGTTGTAATCAAAATCATCAAATAGTTCCAATTATCAGGACAAAAGTTATATATGAAATACAGATATTTTATAATATTTTACCAAACACGAATATTTTCAAGAAACCTGAGGTTTTATTACATTGAATCTGCTTCAATTCTTGCTGAGACTTGGAGAAAATCAAACGCAATTCCATTCCTGTGACGCCACTTTCCGGCAGTGAACTTTAGTTTGGTTCCGTGTTGATAAAGAGCCTGTACTTCCTTGGAGTACTTCCGCTTCTCAAGGAGGTCCTCCTTGGTGAGATCATCAACAAGAAAATAAATTCTCCTTTGCTAGGGTCGCTCGGCCTGCTCTCATAACCGCTACTTTATCGCGAAACGATAGGAATTTGAATAAGATGTGTCGAGGACGCGCTGATGGCTTCCCATCGCGATGTTGCCCGTTCAATGCGTGGGTCGGTTGCGAACTTTTCGTTGAGGATTCCTGTACGATCGCGAATGGCAGTCTTCACACCCGATGCTTATCGATGCCAACGAGCGGACATTATTACGTCTCGAAAACCGCTCTGCTTTTATTGATCCCTGCCTTATCCTTCTCCATCTCCTTCTCCCAGCTCTGAGATCGATTTTAAGAGCTTTGTTATCAAGCCTGTAGATCTTTGATGCGTTCGGGTTGCGAAGTCGATGCTTGCCCGCCAAATCTTTGCTCTATTCTTTTCATGGACTGCATTAATGATTCCATCGCACTCTTTATCATTGCTTCGAACTTCATTGTCATGGTGACAAAAGTATTTGTCAACATGTTCGTGTATGCATTGGAGAGCTGCCGAGCGTATCGCCAGGACTATCGATATGCAAATCAGTAGGAGGTTTCGCCGCGTTGCCTTCTAGTCCACGTACGTTCCTCTTGGATCTTGGCGTGCGCAGCCAATATTGTGCGGTGGTCACATGTTTGGATTTCCATGGTCACACACGTCTTAAGTGAAAGTTCAACTCTCCACGCCATACACAATAGAAAGTCGTAGATAGATGCAAGTTGTGTTGTGACCATCGCGGTCTATTGTCATCTTGTGCGACGAAGGGTCCGTTCATTTATGTTCGTGTTTTTTTCATGCAACAAATGACACCGAATGACAAAAGAGTAAAAAATCCACAGAAATAAACGCAAAAGCGACAAACGTTGTGAATATACACCTCTACTTTGGATATTGGTGTTTGAAAATATACTAATTAAACACACAATTTGGTTTTTCTAATGGTCACTTTTAAGAGTGCTCAAAATGACGATTTATTTTTTTACTAAACCAAATATAGAAATTAATATGTGCTTTTATAAAATCATATTTTTTAATATCCCCTCCCTTTTTGATATTTTGAAAAAAAAACATGAAATGTTAATTAGAAGTTAACTGAAGCCGAAACCGTTGTTGGTTTAAGGAGGATAGTTTTTTTTGACTTGGGGACGCCCCTTTTGAAATCAGGTAAAATCTTCTCTTTTTTACAAAATAAAACCATAGATTCGTAACAAGTACATTTTCATCATTATGTCAATCGTTTATTTATGATTTTAATGTTGATATTAATAATCGAAATTAAAAATTTGGAGTGTGGAAATACAATGTATGTCTATGTTTTGTTGATTAATGCTGCAGTAACAGGAAAAATTAATTAATATTGTATTGAAACTCGCAGAAAATAAATGTCAGCGCGCGTTAAGAGGCTATATCGCCGCGATTATCGGCCAAGTTTTCCAAGTCCCATTCCGGTGTTTGCTAATATTTCACGTGGGTTCACAAGTGATATTCCAGGATGTGTCTCCAAGTCAAAAAACTATCCTCCTTAAACCAACAACGGTATCGGTTCAGGTAACTTCTAATTAACACTTCATATTTTTTTTCAAAATATCAAAAAGGGTAGAGATATTGAAAAACTAATGATTTTATAACTCCCAAAATTCGTCGTTTTGATCAGGCTTCCAAGATGCATAAATAACTGAGGCGAAATAATTCCAACTGTTTGTTGAATTAGTTTTATTTTGATACACCAATCTCTCAAAATTCAAGATGCATATGCACCATTTTTGCCACTTTTGATGTATTTCGGTGGTTTTTTTAAATTTTGCTGTCCAACTCGTTTCTACTGCTTGAGAAAAACATTACAACAAATTACGACCGCTCGCGTTGCACACGAAAACTAGCGTGCGCGCGCACCTCAAACCAATATGGCGCCCTCCGCCAGGAGAACACACAACCAATAGACGAGAAACGTACGTGAGTCGTCTTCGGGCGAGCTCCCTCCCGGGAGGGACGGGCGTTGAAACCTTGAGGTTTGGACTGGAGTCTGCAGCATCGACGCGTCTGAAGCGTACCCTTCCTTTTCATCACCAGAAACATCCTTTTCACTTTTCTTCGACTTTTTCCTTCCAGATTTAGTCATGCTGAAGTCTTAGTCACAGTTGAGATATGATTTCGTGTTGAAATACGTAAAATATTTGTCCAAATGTATACTTATACGGAGAAGGCTTCGATTACACGTCCTACCGTCACAGTCGTCCATAGTTTTCAATTAACTTTGAAATTGGTCGCACACGTGACCCACGGGTCACCGTGTGTGACCAAACTATGGTCATGCCTTTACAAATTGGGACCAGGCTATTCGGCATTCTTTGAAAAGTGACCTTTTGGGACAAATAATTTTTGCTTTTTGTTTTAAGCTACATAATCAAAGAGAGCAATGTCTGAGTTTCATGAACTGATGTTTTTTCATGATTTTGGGAATTGTTCATGCTCATTTGCATAAATTAACATATATGAATTAATAATGGAAAAACGGTAAATAAAATATCATTTTTATACCCTGACTGGAATGGATATGCTGACTTCCTTACTTGGATTACTGTCATTATATTATTTATTAACCTCTATCCTTTTAATCTAACCCCAAAAAATAATGTTGTTAAAATTGATTATATTAAGATAATCAACCTGGAAATTAATTGCCCCTAAAATGTACACACAAGTACCAGAACACAAAAAAGTTTATGCCCCGTCTTAACCATGGCATTGGTTTATTATAATTATTTCTTCAAAGCTAGATTTAGTGTACCTTGCATCTCACTAATATGAATCCATGACAAGTTTTAATTTTGATTATTAATTAGCAAACAAATTGGTCACACACGTGACCCGCTGGTGGGGGCGGTCATAAATTCTGATTATTTTCCTTTCATTGGCTGAAATTATTTTATTTCAGCATTATATGCTCCAAAAGGGTTCTGCAATAATTTTTGCGAAAAAAAAAAAAAAAAAAAACAACAACATCAAAAAGAACAAAAACAAATAACAAGATCGAAAAAACAAGGAAATACATAAGAAATTCATAAAACAATGAAATACACAAGGAATTTAGTTCGATATCAATTTTTTTTCCAAGTACAATTGTTAGGAATCCCATAAAGATTATGCAAAACAATTAGCTTTCCAGAAGCTGTAGTTTGTCAATTAGAACAAAAAGTATGACTTCATGCAATGCGTAAATTAGCATAATTAATTCATATAAAATAAATTATTATTATTATGGGAAAATTAACAGTGCTTTCTTGTAGTTACATCACACATACCATCGTGCAAATTTTCGGCGCGCTCGCGCGATCAACAGCCAAGATCTGAGGGGGCAACATGCCCCTCCCTAACACGCCACTCCCCAGTCTTGACAGCTACCAAAACACCCCATTGACTGACTAGGGTTGAGTTCATAAAAAAAATTACCACAGCGGATATAGTATTTGCTCAAAATGTACATTTATTGCATTATATTCATTTTCTGTACAATTTGCCATAGGTCACACACGTAACCCACTAAAATGTCACACACATGACCCGACATCACGATATAAAATAATAGATAAAAATAGAAACTTCAGAGATGACTCCTATCCAGTGGTATTTTTTGGTTAACAGGTCCATAATGCATATCTCACAGCAATAAGAACATTTCATCATTTTAAAACTCACAGGAATATCAAAATGAAATTGAACTTTTAAAATCGTGCCGTTCTGTGGAAGTCACATACGTGACCCACTTCTTTTGACCTCTGACCTTGAACATGCATATTGTAAATATCCAAAAATATTTACAAATGATAGCCAACAAAATATATTAGCATGATATAAACGTTAAATCAGTATATTTTTAAAATTGTTTGAGTTATAGCCAATTAAAGTCAAGATTTTGCATAATTTCGGTCACACACGTGACCAAGAATGGTCCATTATGGTATTTAATTGGGGCTCACCTATGTCATAATATAGGTTATTATCGTTGTTTTCAAGAAATATTATGTAATAAAGTCATAACCGATCATTCTTAAATTATGACTTGTATTGATCACATTTCTGTTTTGCTACTTCGGTCAGGAGAACATGTAAGACTGCCTACTTATAACACATTTTAACTGTGTCTTTATCATTATGCTCTCTTCATTTTTATATTTATAGTTTGATATCATTGTTATTTGTCTTTCGAATTTCTTGTACTTTCTGAACCCATGGAAGATCAGCATTGTGTTTACAAGCTGAATGGGCCATGAAGCCATTTATGCTTCTTTTATTTATTTTTATTATATGTTTATATGATAACTGTATTTTTTATTGTTGCGATTTGGAAAACAAATACAATAAGTTCAATTAGAGAAGGAATCGTAGATATACCGAGTGAGTCAAAAAAAAACTTTACACCTAGAAAATGTCAATTAAAAGAAAATAAATTATAAATCCTAAATTATTTAACATATTCTAAAAGAGTAACTCCTCCCGCATCTTTTGGTACCATTTTTTGTGTGGTATGTCTTTACGCTTGGATGGACACGACGCATTGTTTGCGAACATGCATCATATGAAAACGTGAACAATCAAAAAGGACAGTGTTATTTTATACCAAACACGCACAGTTCCACTACAGTGCACTAACGACCAGAAAGAATCTTACGGGAAATGTGTGTACTGGGTAATGACTCTCTCTACGTCTGACCGTCGATAATCGCGATAACAATGCCCTGAATAAAAGACGCGTGTAAAAGGAGAGTGCAAGCTGTGCAGTCAGGATCGAAGTATTTTATCATGATATTTTTTTTTATGATATCAAAAACGCGGGGGAAAATATTGACCATCACAAAGAAGTAAAATCATTGGAAAGAGAAATTAATATATTTACTTCGCTCAGCGTAACTAGGAAATCGATGCGCTGCTGAATTTTACAGAAAGCTTTTAGTGACTGCTGTTTGACAAAATATCATTTTCACACAGAAAAACGACCAAAAATGACTAAAATGGGAGATTTTAAAGCTCAAAACGCGAGGGTTAGGGGTAAAAAAATATTCTTCCCAAGGTTTATCTTGTTTTATACATTAACCCTCATAAAAACCTGTGTAACTATGTAAATGATCTTCTCGATTTTTTTTTTCATTCCAGTATATTCAACAAAACTCACCAGTTTTCGGGCATTCCTTCCATTGACAATCGGTGCGTGAAAATGGTTTTCCTAGAAAGAAGCCCCAACGTTTTCATATGATTTCGTATTGTGCCAGCAATGGCCAGGGTGGGGATGAAATTGAAACAACAAAAACTGCCAAAAAAGCAACTCCATCATGAATAAAATAGCATAACTTTTTAACGAAAATCTCTTCCGCTTATTAACTTGGCAGGGGTGTTGTTACACATATTGACTACATTTTGCATGAAAATTAGACTGACTCGTCAAGTAATGTACGAATGAGTACACATCAAAGAGTAAATTGCCACTGACAGACCTAAAAAGGCTTCCTAATACTTTTGAAAAGAGACCATTTTGTCTTTGACGTGTGCTCACTCATGCCTTACCCTACCGATTTATCTCATTTTCATACAAAATGTAGTCAATATGTGTAACAACACCCTTGCCAAGTTATTAAGCGGAAGATAGTTTCGTTAAAAAGTTATGCTATTTTATTCATGATGGAGTTGCTGTTTTGTCAGCTTTTGTTGTTTTAGTTTTATCCCCTTCCTGGCACAATTCGAAATTTGCATGTTCGCAAACAATGCGTCGTGTTCATCCAAGCGTAAAGACATACCACACAAAAAATGGTACCAGAAGATGCGGAAGGAGTTACTCTTTCAGAATATGTTAAATAATTTAGGGTTTATTAATTGGTTTTCTTTTTATTGAAATTTTTCTAGGTGTAAAGTTTTTTTTGACTCACTCGGTATAAATTGCAATAACTATTCCGTCATAATCAAGAACAATTAGCCAAAATCAAAATGATTTTCTACTTGTTTGATGAATAGGCCTACACTGGTCTCATCAGGAAAACCGTATTTTTATGAATAAAAAAATGAGACTCCCCTTTCATTAGTTCTTAAAACCCCTCTCTCTCTCTAAAAAAAAAGGCATTTTTTCCTCGTCCAGTAAAAACAGTATGTTAATGAAGTCAGATAATTTAAAAGATACTCTAATCATGTTAACAATGTTTCCGTGGTCTATAAACCCCATACACACTTCACTTATGAAAATAATATCAGTTATGTAACTTTTACGAAGAAATGAGCTCTAACCAATCAGAAATGGGCATTTTAATGATGTCATAGACATTTGAAAATACTCTTATGGGGTATCTCATGTCTTGAAACCCCCTATAAGTCCCACTAATCAAAGTAAAATGAATATGCCTATGTGTTACTATTGATATTTGTCTTGTCCAATCAGAAAAAAGCATTTTAATGACGTCATAAATTTTTGAAATTGTTCTCATCGAATTCTGCGGGTCTGAAAGCCATAGAAGGACTTCTCTTAAGAATGTAGTTATCCGTCTTCGGTGAGGAATTAGTTTTGTCGCACTTGTAGCATGTTTAGTTCATTCTGGCCCACTGTGCAGCGGTGTGTTTTCTATAATGCCCTGTGCTTGGTCAATTGCAATGGTGAATTGCAATTTGGTGTCAACCCATTTTGACGAATGGCTGTTTGGCCTCATCCCACATTGTATAATTTCATTTAGTCTACAAGCAGTTTGTCTAATTACCTTTGAGTCTAAATGCCAATTCGCCTGTCTGTCATTTCGTATGATTCCCATTTGGTCTAACACCACTTAGTCTAATCTTGTAACAGACTGTTAAGAAACAAAATAATCATTTGGGAATTAGATAAAAATGAAATTAGACAATTTGGCTATCAGACTAAACGGCAATTATACTAAGTAGTCATTAGACCAAGTATGTATTAGACCAAGGGCAAGTGAGACCAAACTGTTAGTAGACCACAACGGTGTCGATTTGTTTTGGCGATTGGGGGGATGATATTTCCTCTTTTCCTCAAAGTGACACATACGATGGTAAATGATCGCAGTGTCCATTATTGAGGGGGGGGGGGTAATGCTTGTATACACACACGCATATAAATATTAAAACATGTATTGTATAATGCGAGCCCCATGATGCGAGCGCGAAGCGCGAGCTGAAAATTTCTCAATAATGGTGACATAAAATGGGGCATTTGTAGCATAATGCGAGCGCGAAAAGAGGAAGGGCCGGGCTTGAACTGGTACATGTTTGTTAAAGGGCAGAAGGGGGACCATGATGATTTAATGGTTACAGATAATACTCACATGCATGCATGTGAGTACTAGTATCTACTATTTTCAAAGTCATTATGCGAGCGCGAAGGGCGAGTTAAACATTTTCTCAATAATAGTGACATGAAATGGGACATTATATTGTTGAATAATGCGAACGCGAAACGGGGAAGGGGCTTTATCTGGTGTATTAAAGGGGGCCATCATGATGTAATGTTTATAGATATAAAAACATGCAAATTATTATGCATATGAGTACTAGTATATCGTCAAATTCATAGGACTGTAATGCGAGCGCGAAGCGCGAGCTTAAAATTTTCTCAATGATATTGAACTGAAGGAGCTTTAACTGATGATTAAAAGCGGAACATCATGACGTAACGCCCACAAACGGAAATATATGTAAATATGAACGAATTCCAGTTAGGGCAATATTGTGCGAGCGCGTAGTGCGAGTAATAATGGCCTCATGGGAGCATGAAACGGAGATGGAGTTTGTGTTTTAAACTTACCATCGTGACTTTAATACACGCATAAAAGATGAACAAAGTCAGGTGCAGTTTGCACTATCTTATATTATGCGAGCGCGAAGCGCGAGCTGAAAATTTACAGGCAATCTTTAACAGTTATCTGTAATTTGAGAGCAAAGTAGCGAGCAATTTGAAAAGAGGGCATTTAGCCCCCCCCCCGAGATTATATAATCAATGGTCTGAGTCCAAAAAGTTACCTTGTCGACTAACAGCCGAGATGATATTCATAATTTATTTTATAAAAACCATCGTGGATTTTTGAGGGGGAATACTTATGCCTTCAGTTTTACTTATCGAGGCACCTTTAATTCCCCTATGCACCCTGGGATCGATGCCCCTGATTATCATCGATTTGAATGTTTTTTCCAATTGTGAATCTGCGCTTCCATTATCTACACTGTGTATTATGTATTATATCATTACTAAAGTATATCAGGCACACACGAAGAATATTACCTAAAGAGGGAGACAATTTTGAATTTTTGAATGTCAGAAATATGCATTTTAGACTGCAAAATAATATAACAGTGTCATAAAAGTGTTTTATGTGATAACGAATTGAATTTGGTAGATTTATATGCATATAATATGATATTTTTTTATTTTCTTGAAATCAATATATAGGGGGATGATTGTACACACCATCCCCCGCCCCAACGAAATTATTGGGGGATGCATCCCTCCCATCCCCCCACAATCGACACCCATGGTAGACCAAATAGCCCAAGTGGTATTAGACAACCCGAGAATCGATGCAACTGTTGTAAGACCAAGTGGATATACACTAGTGGCCAAAAGTTTGAGTACACCTGCTGACAGCTATGTTGAAATCATTATAACCCTAAAAAGATCGCGCCACTTGCTGACTTTTTGCTTTCATGTCTCGCGCATCTTTTAAAACCATTTTCGCTGAAACCGGCTGTTACGACGCTACGATACCTTTTACAGTGCGTCCCAGATAAAAGTAAACCCAACTTTGAGAGCCTCGTATTAAAATTGTAATAATAAAGCGTCAGTATTTTTTTATATCATAATTATCAAAGAGTATCTACCATTCTATCCATTGAAATTAAAAACATACCTGTAGGAGCCTACTGCCAAGGATAACTGACCAGTCGAGTTCTAAAAAGATTTGGTCAAAAACAAATTGTTCCAAGTTTTATCAGAAGCAATCAAGGCTTTCTGATCATTCATTCTTTGTGTGAGGTCAGCCTTCCTAAGTCCATTCATAAGAGACAATCATTTCTTGGACTATTGAAATGCGAGGGCTGCTTCTCCTCAAACTTGGAACATTTGAATTTTGGCGCTTGCTTATTAAATCCCGAGTGCTCAGCTATCCATCATAACACAGGTGTAAGTTTGGTATCATTGAAGAAAATATGAGTTACTCTTTATTATGAAATAAATGTTAAGTTTACCTGAGCTATAAATTTTTAATACGAGGCTCTCAAGTTTGGGCTAACTTTTTTTTTTCTGGGACGTACTGTATACATGCTCGTCAGACCGAAAATGGCTCAAAAACGTGATTTTGTCCATATACAGTGTGTCCCAGGCACTTTAAATGGGTATAATATTAAAATGGCAAAATTAAATTGTTTATATCTTTACACCCGTAAACTACAATTCGTTTACTACAACTGGATGAAATTTTATGTGATATGGTCCAAGAATCACAAAGATATTTTTGTCATTACACATCCGGAAACCACTCCATCCAAGTTTGTATTGAGTAGCGACGGATGTGTCGAATAAAACAAACCCAAGTTTGATCATTAATACTTTGAAAATATTTCAGTAGTAATTATGAAATTTATATCACCGTAAAGTGCACCTCATTACCATTTTAATAATACCTCTGTAAGCTCACCAATATCATGTATCACTAAACCCCGTTGTTTTAAATATGTTTTCCAAAATTGTGAGTGGTTCAATTTCAGGCTCATTGATGATCAAAGTTGGGGTGAACACTCACAACTTTGCAATACCTTTTCTGAACAATGGGGTTCAGCGATGCGTGATATTGGTGAGCTGAGGGACATATCATTAGAATGATAAAGGCCTGTCCCACAGGAGGCGATCGTTGTGGCGACAACCTGTGCATGTTAGAACCTGCCAAAATCGTGTCAGAATGTAAGTGACCGGAGATCATATACGTCTCTACGACTCTGTCTACGATAGGCTACGACAACGACTTGCTTCAACGCAAACAATGGCTAACAATAGCTTGTATCCAAATATACAATAGCTTCGACCTTCGCGCATCTCGCGGCTCGACTTCTCTCGTCGCAGCTTAAAATGAACCAAATATGAACTGCGCACTTTGGCGATCCTTGCGACTGACACAGGCGATCTAGTGTTTTCTACCTCATGGCGGCCTGTCGCCTAATATGTTCGTGATAGTCCTCTCAGTCGCGTATTATAATCTGGGTCGTGAGTGAATTTTGAAAATTTCAAAAATCAGCGGCGACTGTACAGTATCTGAATGGGAGGCCGATCCTGATTTTGGTGAATGTAGGTGGCGACAAAGTCCGTAGCGGCTTAAATTTCACTGGGCTTTCGGTTCAGCGATGCGTGCAATGTACGCTGGAGCGCGGCAACCTACACTAGCCGCCGTTCCGCTGTGCTAAACATGTTCTATCTGGCGACAATCTACGATAGCACCTTGTCGCGACAAGAGAGACAGGCTACGGTCATTGACGTCAACCCAACTGACGCCGGCAATTGTTTAACTTGTAGAGAAACCAGCGGCGAACAGAATTTTGCTACATATTTGTTGGCGACAGACTCGATAATTCACGATCTTATTAAGGGCCTGTCCCACAGAAGGCGATCCTTGTGGCGACAACCTGCGAACTACTTTTTAGTACCCATCGCCACCATGCGCAGGTCCAATCGCCTATAAGATCGTGAATTATCGCGTCTGTCGCCAACAAATAAGTAGCACAATTCTGTTCGCCGCTGGTTTCTCAACAAGTTAAACAATAGCCGGCGTCAGTTGGGTTGACGTCAATGACCGTAGCCTGTCTTCTCTTGTCGCGGCAAGGTACTATCGTAGATTGTCGCCAGATAGAACATGTTTAGCAAAGCGGAACGGCGGCCAGTTGTAGGTTGCCGCGCTCCAGCGTACGTTGCACGCATCGCTGAACCGAAAGGCCAGTGTAATTTACGCCACTACGACCTTTGTCGCCACCTACATTCACCAAAATTATGATCGGCCTCCCATTCAGATACTGCACAGTCGCCGCTGATTTTTGAAATTTTCAAAAATCTCTCACGACCCAAATTATGATGCGTGACTGAGAGGACTATCACGAACCTAAAGGCGATAGGCCCCCATCAGGTATAAAACACTAGATCGCCTGTGTCAGTCGTAAGGATCGCCACAGTGCGCAAGTTCATATTTTGGTTGATTTTAAGCTGCGACAAGAGAAGTCGAGCCGCGAGATGCGAGGAGGTCGAGGCTATTGTATTATCGGATACCAGCTATTGTTAGCCTATTGTTTGCGTGGAAGCAAGTGGTTGTCGTAGCCTATCGTGGACAGAGTCGTATATACGTAGATGATCTTCGGTCACCTACGATTCTGACACGATTCTGGCAGGTTCTAACATGCATAGGTTGTCGCCACAACGATCGCCTTCTGTGGGACAGGCCCTTTAGGAGTTGCACTTTATGGGGCGATCACAGTACCATCCACGGGACCCGGACGGCGTATTGTATAAGTCGTTTTGATAAATTCTGGATGAGCTGCACGCGATTTTTATTTTCCGAACCGTTTACAAATTAATTACTACAGTCTGTGTCAAATAAAATGGTACAGTTGGGAAACATTTTTTTTTATAGTATGAAGATTAATCACAATCTGGTATTGTGTGGTATGTTCATGAAGCAGGAAAATCAGACTTTCTTCAGCAATTTTTTTCATCACATTTGGTGCTGGAATTTTTGAGATATGATCAGTTTTCTACAATCAAGAAAAATCCATTTTTCGCACGACTTTTTTACTCATTTTTTTTAGAGTGCATAACTACTGGAAAATGTTCCGGTGTGTACATAATATCGTAAGGGAGTCGGCCGGGAATCGCACGTAAAGGTTAAAGTGTCTTTTCCTATACTCACCGTACGGACCCCGGAATAGAAGGTTTTGGGGAAAGGAGGTATGACACAATAGTGGTCTCTATCCAAGTCGCTCTGAGGGTAAATCTCGTGCGAACAATTTTTAGAACAGCACTGTACACTCTATAAAAAAATGAGTAAAATCTTACCCAATATTGAGCAAAAAGGTAACTCGCGTGAAATTGAGTAAAAAATATTACTCATGCGGTTGAGCTA
>CALNVZ010003432.1:28193141-28205272 GCA_940671915.1 Paracentrotus lividus
TAAATTTTCAGCTCGAGGATTCGCTATCCTGGATATTAAATAATGTCTAAAATGATGCATCAATTAACTCCAAATTTTGAGGCTCAAAATTTTCGGCCTCACGCATTCAGCGCTCGCCAGATACTAATAGGATAAGTAGATGCACAATGGAACTCAAATTTTTCAGCTCGGCGCTTCGCGCTGGAGCAGATACTATAAATAAGGTCTACAATGAATACCAAATATAACGTCTAATTCTCTTCGGCTTCGGCCCAGCTTCGCGCCAAGCAATTTAATGGTGTCTCTCTGATCATTAATAGATACTCATATAATGCTATTATGCGTCAACATTTTTTAAAAGAGCCTACATAGTTTCAAAGAAAAATTCCTCTGACGCCCTACTTATTGAAATTACTTTTACTCTTAAAGCCCCTGGTCTCAAGTCCTTGTTCATGAAAAAGAATGCCCACTTTTCCATGTGACCACCCCCACTTTCAAATTACGTCCGACCGCTCTAGCTTCTTTGTCTGTTTTGTTTCCCTCACGCCCACTCTTCTCTCATCTCTGCAAGTAGTACTGGAGTATGCAAATAAATGGTAAGCAAAAAGACAAATAAATAATGACCTTACACTGAGAACAGGTGTACGAATTACTTAAATGTAGATTATCCACAATGGTTTGGATTTCCTCCTATAACATACATACTGACAAGCACGCAGCAACAAAACGTATTTCTTTGATCCCGAACAGGCGACATAACACAATGTATAGTATTACTTTTTATAAAATGCCAATATACAGAATTTACTATTACGACATACACTTGAAAGCCCTACTTCGAACTCACGAATATATTTTTTTTCTAAAAGGTAAAAAATATCAATTGGATTTTTATATACGCACTAATATGCGTGCTGAGAACCATGCATCTAATTCCAGATCAAAGGTTCTTTTGATTAATAATACAAAAGGACTTCTTTTTACACGAGGGTGTACATCATTGTTGTCAAAGGGTTTAATAAAGTTGAACAAGAAAAGGACACCAGAGTGATTACAGAATGACGATTACCCAGACGCTTATTCAATCTAAAACTCATTTTTTGATACACGGTCATTAACAAGCTTTGGAGTCTTGAGAAAACATATAAATTACAGGGAAATAGGAAGCCAAAGTTACTTTTGTCTTCACAAACCGCGGATACAACAACACAATACACTTAACCTAGTATTAGTAGAATAGTCCGATAAAATGGATAGAACATGATGAAGGACAATATTAGATGACAAAATACCAGACTACTACGTGGGAATCATTAATGAGTATAGTCGAGCTAATATAAAGACAACAACATAATAAATTAATAATAATAAATTAATCGATAACTCATGATAATAAATAATTATTCATCAATAAATATAGAAACAATAATAATGATAATAAACAATAATATAATAACAAGCAATAATGAAATAAAAACAACTAAGGTGTCGATTCCACTACTAGAACTTGAAAAAAATTGGCAAAATTAAAAAATATTTTTTCAACTTAATTCATAATATATTATGAAATATTTTACTCTGATCCTAATTTTATGGAAATTATCAAGTGTTTTTCCAAAAGCGAAAGTCGAAAACTGGATTTTCTATTGGGGAAAATGGGGAGGAATTTTCAAATTTCATATATCCTTAATCTGATTTAACAGGTCGAAAACAATAACTGCTTCAAACACCCGCACTATCACCCAGAGAAAAGAGCGCAAACAATAATAAAAAAAAAATCGTAGCAAGCCAGTGGATTAATGTATCATGATTGCTCCAAATAATTTTTAAAAAAATTTAATGAGGCTTAATGGGGTGAATAATGAATTATTTACCAAACCCTAATTTTGTGCATGTCCCGTAACGACACTATGAAAAATGAAAAGTTTTGACCATCCTTTTGATTATGATGGGTTGCATGATCTGCTATTTCAGATCTCTATCTTTGACTCCATGTGGTAATCAATCTGATCCTATTAGGGATCAGACCAGACTCCTTCATTTTTCCAATAAATTGGCTACTTTAAAGTTGTCCCTAACGACAACACATGTGTTTCGTATGGGACAATGTCCAGTATGACAAGGGAAAGGCTATTTGCGTCCTTTGGCCTTGGGGAGGTTGAAAATATTAAAATGTGTGATTGTTGAATAATTCCGAAATATTTTTATCCACCTTTATGGTAAATACAAAAGAATAAAAAACACGCTTAACTACTTTAATTATATCCATTTTTTTCCCCCTTTAATTTTTTTTTTTCTTTAACTTGTATCTGACAAGGTTGTAAAGTACTTATTGATTAATATTTTTGATTATTGTTTTGGCTGATATTTTTACTAATACAATTTAGGGAAGTTAATAAATAATTCATAATTGGTGTAACTATGATATTTGAAATTACAAATGTTGACAGTCCCAATGAAAATAGGATTTTGACTCTCCCTAGATCTAGTATTATCTGTATCAGTAGATGTCTCTGTATACAATACTGTACTAGATTTACTTTAAGAGCAATAACTACTCATCAATTCCTCAGACGTGCTTCGCTGTAAACAAAAAGTGGCCCCAAATGATGTTAAAAAATCAACAAAAATGGCTTATCTCTGGCAGCACCATAAAGATCCCGTATTGGACCTGCGAAGTTCATCTTCGTTTAGATGCATCGGGCATTTTTTGCCCACTATCGCATAGGCAATTTGCGAAGGCAACACATTCTGTTGCGCTCGTCTACTCTATGTGGTCAGTCGTGTAAGTATCCATCTGTTGTATCTGCGAGTCAATGCATGTCGCATCGACGAGCACTTATCCCGATAGTTGTATAAGGATGGATCCACAGGCTCATAAGGACTCAGATGTTTTATATTTTAGATCGACTGACACGTGAGACGCGGGCACATACGTGCGTTGTAATCTCATCTTTCGTGGTCACGTGTCCTCGCGCTATCGCGTGCATAAAATCTCGTGATAACAATAAATGCCACTAATTTTCATAGGTCCGTGTTGATAGTGTTCATATATTAATACACATACGCCGCGTCATCTTCGATCTTAAAAATCGATAGTCGCTATACCGCTGTTTCTGTTAGGCACCGGCTGACTTCCGAGCGAGCGATATCCTAAATCCGATTTTCCAACCACTATCGTGTAACATCGTTGCTAATACTAAATTCTGCACCAGGGATGGTGGTGATCGGACACCACCAATTATTGAATTTTATGTTTAAAAGTATCGACATACTTCTGAATAGGCCATTTAAAGGGTAGATATCTATGATAAGTTATAAATCTGATAATAATTCTATCATCTTACTTGGAGACTCTACTAGTTTCTAGGAACAATTAATTGCTTCATGAATCAGATATATTTATATGAGTCCAGTAATTTTATCAGTGATGCACGTTTTCGTCTGTATGTCTATGAGAGTTAGTGTCTTCACGGTCGAGTACTGAGTGTGAGCTGTAGGGACTGAGCTCGTAAGGGCAGGCTCAGGAGTTACGGACTCATATCAGATGTGTACAATTTCGTACGCTTCATAGTTCTAGATTATTGGTGAAAATTGACACATGACGCTCGTTGCTTCTTCTGGAAGTATTAGATGAGAATAATTCACCCGTGTATATGGTTAATAATTTCTGTGAAAAGTAAGTACATAGTATCATGATATTACATACAAATATACCAAGCATGTGTTCAATAAGTTTTAGTGATAAAGTATGATCTCGTGAGGACTGTCAAGTTACTGTTTTCTCCTCTGGGGGCTTAAAACTTTATTCAGTCCTCCTCAGATCATAATTTTTATATAAGTGGGACAGGCGTAGCAAATAGTTGCGCCAAAACTTTGGTTGGTCACCTAAGCCATATTTTTGTTTTTATATCTCAGCAATAGAAAAGCAAGTCCGCTAGAACATCTCTCAATAAATATTTCATTCATGAAATTCATTTATTTTAGTTGGTTTTATTTTTCTTTGTAATTATGACAGAAAATAATGTACTTGTAAGTGGTACATCCATTGTAAATGACTAAATTTTTCGTTTATTTCTTGTGGATTTTACTTCTATGGGTAATGCATATATTGAATTTTATATTATTTGTCTTGTTAATGATAATGACTTTTTTTAGTGCCCATAGAATTTAAAGACAAATATAATCCATACGAGTAATTATTGGAGAATATCTCATTTCTAAATATATTGGGGGAAAATTGCTTTTTTTTCATTTTTAACTGTTCATAATTTTCATAATTTGCTATTGCCGATGCTATGCGCTATAAAAAACAGAGGTCTTTTGGGTATATCGTGAAGTGCTTACATCTATCCCAAAATTAGCTCGCAAACTCCCAGCAATCCTTTCGAGATATAACAATTCCATCCGCATGTTCGCCTATTTACCGTCATAAAATCTGCTAAAAAGGCATAAATTGCGTCACGTATTGGTGAGGGGCGCACTAACAAAAGTCTCACCTAGTAAAGTGCGATCAATATATTCAATGAATAGCCGAAAAACCAAAACACCAAAACATGAATACAATGGATTTCCATAGAACTAACAGACATGTGTGCTATACGGGTGATATATTATATATGTCAATTAAGAACTGTTTACCCCCCCCCCACGTTTCTATCAATTTCATTGACCATTCTAGAATTGATCTTAATCTTGAAATAGTAATAGGGCGATCTTTTGAAAAGTAACCATTTTTTGTGAAATAATTAAGTTTGTCCTTTTGTTTTTAAAGCTGCACATTCATATAGGAGCATTGTCTTGAAGTTTCCAAGAATATGGCATTTTTAAATCTTAATTTACCATAAATTTTCCTCATGCAATCATCTATGCCCCATAATACCATGCAACAAATTTGAATACGATTATATATTTATTGTACGTATATCTTATCATTTGCATTTGACACCCTGACTTGATTGTATTATGCTTGGTCTTCTCTTACCTTGATTATGTCATTATATCCTTCTTTTAACTCTTCATTTTTCTCTTAAATTTAAATGAAACAATAATGGCGATCTGAAATTGGGATTTTATTTAAAATAATTAATCTAGAAAATTAATTGCCGTATCAAAGTCAACACACAGTACCCTAAAAACAATGAAAGGTTAACGACCCCCGAAAACCATTGTTCTATTATTATTACATTTTTTTCATCCAAAGCTAGAATATAATGTGCCATGCATCTCACAAATATGAAGCAATGAATACTTAATTTAGTTATTAATTAACATTGAAAATTGGATCCGCAACACGGTGACGCAGCTCACGGGTCACGTGTGTGACCAACTAATGGTCATTGCCTTACAAATTGGGAACCTTAGGCTATTCGGTATGATTCACTCTTTGAAAGCTGAACCTTTTGGGGACAAATAATTTTTTGCTTTTTGATTTTAAGCTACACATAATCAAAGAGAGCAAAGTACGAAGTTTCCAGAACTGATGTTTTTTTCATAGATTTTTGGGAATATTGTTCATGCCATTACGTTTGCTATAAATTAACATATATGAATAATTAAATGAAAACGGTAAATAAATATCATTTTTACCCTGACTGGAAATGGATATGCTGCTCTACTTGCTGATTATCTGTCATTATATTATTATTAACTCTCATATTTCTTTTAATCTAACCCTCAAATAATATTAATAGGTTTGTTAAATATTTGAATGATTTAAGATAATCACCCTGGTAAATTAATTGCACCGCTTTACACAAGTAACAACAGAAACACAACAATTAATTAAGTTTATGCCCGGTCTTAATATCCTAGGCTCTGGTATATCAGATTATTTTCTCATAAGGCTGGATTAATGTATCCTTGCATCTCACTATAATATGAATCTCATGACAAGTTAAATTTGATCTTATTAATTAGTCTAATACAATTGGTCACACTATCGTGACTCCGTGGTGGGGGCGGTCAGTTAAATTTCTCGATTCATTTTCACTTTTATTGGACCTGTAAATTATTTTTATTCAGATATTATGCCCAAAAATGGATCTCTGCACATTAATTTTTTGCAAAAAAAACATACACCTAAGATCGAAAAGAACAAATCAACACAAATTAGATACAGAAATAACAACTAACATTATATGGTTCGACAAATTCAAGTGATAATTAGCATTAGAATTCTATCAACAATTGAAGCTATTCTAGTCAAGATTTAAGTCGCATATTCAATTTTTTTCCAAGTTACAATTTGTAGGGTCTTATCTGTCTTATATATTATTGATTATCTTTCAAATCATCTAATAATTAGTCTTATTCCATGTAATGCTGTATGTTTGTTAATTAGTATACAAATTATACTTCATTGATTCTCATGCAATGCCGTAAATCTTAGGCTATATTACATCATAGTAAAATCACAATTAATTATAATTAATGGGTAAAATTAACAGTGCATTCTTGTAAAGTTCATCACTACTCGTAGCAAAAGTTGTTACGAGGTCGCGCCGGCGATCACAGCAGAACTCTGGGGGTCTGCCCCGCACCTCCCTACCGCCCCTCCCCCAGAGTCTGACCAAGCTACCCAAAACACCCATTGACAGACATGGGTGTCTAAATTACACAAGCGGATATAGTATTTGCTCAAAATGTACATTTATATTGATTGATATCATTTTCCCTGTACAATTGCCCATAGGTTCACGACAACGTGACCCGACATCACGATAATAAAAAAATAGAAAAAAAAAGAAACTTTCAGAATGACTCCTATCACAGTGGTATTTAATTTGGATTAACAGGTCCATAATGCATTATCTCACAGAGCAATAAGAGCAATGATTGTCATCATTTATAAAACTACACAGCGACATAATCAAATGAAATTGAACTATCAAAATAGCACGTCTGTGCAAGTCACACACCGTACCCACTGCTGTATGACAACACTCTGACCTTGACAGACATGATATTGCTTACATCAAATATCCCCAAATAAATTCTACCAAATGAGGATAGCAACCAAAATATAATTAGCACTGCATACTATAAACACATATAATCAGTTAAAATATTTTAAAATGTGTTTAGGCTTATAAGCCGACATTAAAATCAAAGGAATTTGCATAAATTTCGGTAACACAACCCATCACTACCACGTACCCACATTCAACAACGTGACAGAAATGACCAATTATGGTATCCTAAATGTGGGGGCTCACCCTATGTCATAATAATAGGTTATTAACCTTCGGATCGTTATTACCAGAATATCATTATATAATAAAGTCACATAACCGATCATTCTTAAATCATGACTTGATTGAAATGACATGTACTAGTTTGCTTACTTCGCAGCGAACATGAAGCAACGGGTGTCGATATTGCTTTGGCCGAATTGGGAGGGGGACGATCGTCGATATTCCTCTTTCCTCCAACTAGTAGACCACCATACGAATGGTATATGATCGCACGTGTTCATTGTGGGGTGGAGGGTACATGCTTGTATACAAATCATACTGAGTTGGGGTAAAGATTGTATATGCTTGACAATGCATACATATATTGAAATACTATTGTATACAATGCGAGCGCCGAAGCGCGAGCTGAAATAATTTATCTCATAATACGTGAATAAATTGGCGCATTTAGTAGCCAATATTCGAGCGACGAACGAATCGAGAGGAAGGGGCTTTAAATTGGGTTTGTAGTGGGACCATGATGATGAGTAATGGCTACAAAAATACACACATAGCATGCATGATCAGTATCCACCATACATATTTTCAAATTCTTTATGCGACGCGAAGCGCGCACAGCTAAAATTTCTCAATAAATGAGTAGACTATTGAAATGGGACAAGAGATGGTAAATAATGCTAACCCACGCAGAAACGGGAAGAGGGAACTTTAACCTGCTTTATAAAGGGGCCATCATGATGTAATGTCTATATATACACACCACCATGCACACATTAAACACGACATAAATAATGAGTACATCAGTCACATCGTCACGAATTTATACGAGAAGGCGTAAATGCGAGCGCGAAGCAGCGAGCTAAAAATTCTTCTCAATAATATTCAAACTGAAACAGGTATTCCTGTAGCGTTAACCAAATAGACCTACTAAGCACGACAATTGATAACAGGGCTCACGGAGGGCTTTAATCTAGTGAATTAGCAACAGGAACACTCATCACGCACATGCCAAACAAAACGCAAAATCTATAGTAGATAAACATGGACGACATTAGGGGCAAAGTATATTGTGGCGATAGCCGAGACGAAGGCGAGGCTGAAAAATATTCTCATAAGTCAAGTGACCTGATACACAGATACTGTAGAGCAACATGGGAACGGAACGGGAGGGATTTAGTATGTTTTAAACGATATCATTCGTGGCCATAATTACATGCATAAAAATGAACAAGTCAAGTATGCAGTTTGCACTATCTTATATTTATGCGAGCGCCGAAGCGCACGAGACGCTGAATAAAATTTTTCACGCACTGACAATTCTGAGAATCCAAGTCTTAATCTGATTATGTGAGAAGCAAAGTAAAGCGAATAATTGTAGACAAAGAGGGCATTTGTAGCCACGCTATCAACCACAATACCAAACACTGACCCACAACACCCAGAAGATAGCTGAAAGTGTCACACTAACTATAATCAAATGGTCACGAGATCCAAAAAGTTCAATCCTTGAGATCGAGAAGCGAGCCAAGCGTAAAGTAATACCAGACTCTATCGAATTTCATTATTAATTTTAGTCAAGACACCCATCGTGGGCTATATTGAGGCGAGATACTTATACCACTTCCAAGCTTTAAACTTATCGAGCAGCCTGTCCACCACATCTCACCCAACCCGTGAGATCAAAATCGCCCCTGAATTAAATCATTCGATTTTGACTTTTTTTTATCTAATTGTGAATAAGCTGAATACACCATCTGCACTTCCATTATCAACACAGGTGTATGTGTTACGAATAATTGTGAGATAATATACAGGCAGCACACTGCAGGAAGAAACGAAAGAGTGGAATATCTGGATTTTTGAACTGTCCAAATGCATTTAGACTAGCAAAAATAATATTAATAATGTCATAAAAGTGTTATTGATGATAACGAATTTTGTAATGGCAATTTTATGCATAAATATGATATTTTTTTATTTTCTTGATATCATATATCGGGGGATGATTGATACACCCAACACACACACCCACCAAAAAACCAGAACTTACATAACGAAAATAACCAATGCCCAGGGGGATGCAACCCGACCATCCCACCGCCACAATCGACACCCACTATATGCAAGTAAGACTGCCCATACTTATACCACATTAACTGTGCATTATACATTATGCTCCCTCTGTTCACTTTTGAGATATTTATAGGTTTGATATCAATTGTATTGTCTTTCGAAAATCCTGATCACTTTCTGAACTCCATGGAAGATCACATTGTATTACAAAAGCTGAATGGGCCAGAAGCCATTTATGCCATCCTTTTACTTCTATACTTTATTACATTTATATGATAACCGTATTTTTATTGTTGCGATTTTGGAAAACAAATACAATAAGCTTCAATTAGAGAAGGAATCGTAGATATAAATTACAATAACTACTGTACCGTCATAATCAAGAAGAATTAGCCAAAAATCAAAAATAGATCTTCTTCTACTTATTTGAATGAAATCTAGGCCTAGCACTGGTATCATCAGCGCAAAACGTATTTTATGAAATAAAAAAATGAGACTCACTTCTCATAGTTCTTAAAACCCCTATTCATGTGTTCTCTTAAAACCCTCCATTAAAGTTTCTCTGCTGAAAAACACACAAAGGGCAGTTTTTTAATCGTCCAAGTAAAAACAGTATGTTTAGACGTCAGAAATAATTCTAAAAGATAACTCTAGGATCACGTTAAATGTCCGTGGTCAACAACACCATAACACATCTCACTTATGAAATAATATACAGTTATGACTACCTTCTTCGAGAAATCGGAGCACAACCATCATTGACAATGGGCATTATTAAGATGTCATAGACATTTGAAAAATACTCTTATGGGGTTTCATCATGTCTGAACCCTAATATAAAGTCACCACTAATCAAAGTAAATGAATCATGCCTATGGTACTATTGATATTTGTCATTGTCCAATCAGAAAAAAGCATTTTAATGACGTCATAAGTTTTGTGATTGTTCTCATCGAATTTCTGACGGGTGCTGAAAAGCATAGAGAGGACTCTCTAAGAATGTAGTTATCCGTTTCGGGAGGAATAGTTTTTGTCGCACTCTGTAGCATGTGTAGTTATTGGCCCATCTGTGCAGCGGTGTGTTTTCTATAAGCCCTGTGCTTTCGAGTCAATTGCAGTTGTGAATGCCAATTATGGCAGTCACCCATTTTGACGAAGGTGTTTGGCCATCATCCACATTGTCATTAGTTTCTGCATAATAAATTATGTGAAATAGATCATTCTATTTCGAATTTTGTGTATACAAATATTTAGGAAGCCTTATTCCGTTCGGATCTATAATAATTCCCATTTCGGGGTCTCCGTTCTCCCCCCACCCCTGACCGTCATCACATGAAATCGCAGCCCCTGATGGTAGGGTAGACCGGGACAATAATTTGTAACACGGGGCGATTGTAACAGAGGCTCCAATACATGTGGTATTTGTGCCATACATGTGGTATTTGTGCCAAAAAACATACATCAATACCATACATATGGTATATGTGCAAAAAAAAAATAAAAAAATACAGCAATACCATACATATGGTATTTGTGCCAAAAAACCATACAGCAATACCATACATATGGTATTTGTGCCAAAAAAAACATACAGCAATACCATACATATGGTATTTGTGCCAAAAAACCATACAGCAATACCATACATATGGTATTAGTGCCAAAAAGCCATACAGAAATACCATACATATGGTATTTGTGCCAAAAAAACATACAGCAATACCATACATATGGTATTTGTGCCAAAAAGCCATACAGCAATACTATACATATGGTATTTGTGCCAAAAAACCATACAGAAATACCATACATATGGTATTTGTGCCAAAAACCATACAGCAATATCATACATATGGTATTTGTGCCAAATACTACAGCACTGCTGTATGGTACTCTTATGGTACCCTTTTCCTGTGTGGTATTTCCCTATGGTACTTCTATGGTATTTTATTGTACCATAGAAATACCATAGG
Source organism: Paracentrotus lividus (assembly GCA_940671915.1). Lineage (NCBI taxonomy): Eukaryota > Metazoa > Echinodermata > Echinoidea > Camarodonta > Echinidae > Paracentrotus > Paracentrotus lividus. Next base: position 28,204,363 of record CALNVZ010003432.1, read on the forward strand.
AATACCACAGGACATTCAGAAATACCATATGTATACCACAGGACATTCAGAAATACCATAGGAATACCACAGGACATTTTTGTAAGGGTAGGGAGGGGGGGGCATGATGCCCCTTCAGATCTTGGCTGTTGATCGCGCGAGCGCGCCGAAAATTTGCACGATGGTAGTGTGTGATGTAACTACAAGAAAGCACTGTTAATTTTCCCATAATAATAATAATTTATTTTATATGAATTAATTATGCTAATTTACGCATTGCATGAAGTCATAATTTTTGTTCTAATTGACAAACTACAGCTTCTGGAATGCTAATTTTGTGTTTGCATAATCTTTATGGGATACCTAACAATTGTACTTGGAAAAAAAATTGATATCGAATTAAATTCCTTGTGTATTTCATTGTTTTATGAATTTCTTATGTATTTCTTTGTTTTGTCGACCTTTTGTTTTGTTTGTTTTTGTTCTTTTTGTTGTTGTTGTTGTTGTTTGTTTGTTTGTTTTTTTTTTCGCAAAAATTATTGCAGAACCATTTTGGAGCATAATAATGCTGAAATAAAATAATTTCAGCCAATGAAAGTGAAAATAATCAGAATTTATGACCGCCCCCACCCAGCGGGTCACGTGTGTGACCAATTTGTTTGCTAATTAATAATCAAATTAAAACTTGTCATGGATTCATATTTAGTGAGATGCAAGGTACATTAAATCTAGCTTTGAAGAAATAATTATAATAATACCAGAGCCATGGTTAAGACGGGGCATAAACTTTTTTGTGTTTTCTGGTTACTTATGTGTGACATTTTGAGGGCAATTAATTTCAAGGGTTGATTATCTTAATATAATCAATTTAACAACATTATTTTTTGGGGTTAGATTAAAAGAAATAGAGGTTAATAATAATATAATGACA
>CALNVZ010003432.1:28206555-28306070 GCA_940671915.1 Paracentrotus lividus
ACAAAAGTTGGCATATTTTGAATGAAACTAGTCATGCTAATGACCTTTCAACCTTGACCTTCAGAAACAAAAATGATATGTGAGTATTTTTCAAAATTGTGGATCACCAATTATTTAGGACCCTCTACTCATTTTATTTTTCTATTCAATTGTTTCTTTGGTCTTTTCTGAAAGTAAGAATTAGTGAAGGCACTGCCGCAACTGAGTCCTATGAAGCCGAGCTGCTGCTGGTGACGGTTATGGTCTCAACTATACCCTACCATGTTCGACGTATGTCGTAAGACGCAGCATGGTGGGTCTATTGGTACGACCATTCCTAAGCTTATCCCTGCTCTCTCCCATCCAAGATACCCGATGCAGGAGGCAGAAACAAACTCGGTGTCCCTCCAGGACAAAGAGTTTGTCGCATTCCAGGTACTGTCTGTGACCAACGAAATAATATAGGTTTTCCTGATCAATTTTAAAATCCTTGCAATCGAATTCGTTTAGGTCATTAAATTTAAACAATATCTCATGGAGCGGAGCTATCGGACAATTGAATTAACGTTTAGATTTTTAATCATAAGCCATGTCATTCTCTGCAAAACACACACACACACACACACACAAAAAAAAACTTTTTTAAAAAATGTACAATGTTTAAACATTTGAAGCATTTGAAGCATTACATAATGTGTTATTAAACATCATAACATCTCCAGGCGATCTGAAGTTTCTCAACTAGGGCCCTTTCTCGTAACCGTCCTAAGTGTCCGTTCACCGACATTCCATCGAAACGCGTTTTAATTCTACAAAACATGTCCTCTGGGTTGTCCAAGAACTTGGACTTATGACGGTTTCAAGAAACAGGGCCGTGGATAACTAATCAATTTAGCCTCAAGGAATAGCAAATTCCTGTGCCACCTAACTTCCAGACCCTTCATCAAAGTAAGCAGTGTCCAACTAAGTATTAACTGTTTTCGGACTTTTCGGAGGCGTATAAAAGTTGACTTTATCAGCTTTCCATACATTTGAAACTTTCCCCCTCGAATCATAAATTCCTTGTTTGGCAGCTATATCAAAGTTTTGTTTTTGTTTTTTGTTGTTTTTTTGCTACGTCTGCGGTATAGTAAGAGTTATTGGTTTGAAAGGGTTACACTTAGTGGTATAGACGAGACAGCACTCCATAAATATTTAATGAATTACTCAAAGACGCAAAATAAAGTATTCCAAATTACGGAAATGCCCTAAAATTCTTAAATGATCTTACACTTCTTCACATATGATTGCATGTTGCAGATTGATGAAAGAACCCTGTCCCAATGGCCTGTGCGAGGAGACAATGACTGGATACATCTGTCACTTCACTGGTGCCACAAACAGTAGCAGTTTGCCTCAAACAACAGAGAGTGATCTCCTTACATCACCACTTCTCGAACCTGTTGGTGAGAATCTAGAATTATTTTTCAAGGGTTATCTCACTAAGCGGCAAATTGTTTGCCAACGTAGCGAATTTGGGAGTCTCCAGGGTTCGTCAGGGGTGGTAAAAAGTCGCGATCATGTTCGTATAAAAAAAAAAAAAAAAAAAAAAAAAAAATCGCAATTTTTCTTTTTTAATTTTGCCAGTATATAAAATTTACGTTTTGTAACCGTTGTAGTAACCTGTGGTTTCGACAATTTGACATCTTTCCAACGATTAGAATTGAAAATCGGGGGTTCGACCCGGTTAGACTTTGTCATTGGCGATGATTAAAAAACTACTGTATTTGGAACTACTTGCAAAGACTTTAAATTTACTGTTTTGAAAATTGTTTGCGAAAATGAATTTCCCAAAAAATATAAACGGTAAAGAATTGTTTGCGATTGTTTGCAAATCTTTACGAACCCTGTTGAACTCCAAAGAATTGACTGCACCAATTTGCTGCGTTCGCAAACAATCGCTGCTAAGGGGAAATGAAAACCGTGTGTTTCGAAAAACATTCCTTACAATTTTAAAAATATTGCCACTCAGAGAAGAAACTCCCTGCCAATCTACTTTAAGAAATTAAGTGTGGAGTTTATGTATAAGTATATGAATGTGTGCATGTAATAAGTGTGTATAAGATAGGTGTGTGTGTGTGTGTGTGTGTGGTGCGTGAGGGGTGTGTGTATATGTGTGTGCGTGTCGTGTGGGTGTGTGTGTCTGGTGCATGTGTGTGAGTGTGTGTGCGTACGTGTGTGTGAGGGTGTGTCTGTGTGTGTGTGTGTATGTGAAAAAGAGAGAGAGAGAGAGAAAGAGAAGAACATCTTTCTTTTTTCTGTTAAGTAACTCCGTGGGAACTCGGTAAAGCAGCTTTCCGCTGTCTGTGACTATACAAATATATATCAAAAAGACACCGGAGGCCCATATTCTGCCATGAAGACTGAGTTTGTATGCGTCGCAAGTTCGTGCAAAGCTATTGTGCCCGGTTGTGCGATCATTTTGTCTAACGCGGATCGCACAATAGCTTTGTACAAACTTGCGACGCATACAAACTCAGTCTTCATAGCAGAATATGGACCCGAGAGTTTTTAGTCTCTTAGGGTGGTATCTCATTCTGCGGAAACAAATTTGAGACGGATATGTCAACATGGTTTTGCCATTAGCTCAGTCTCATCAGTCTCTCTTTCTCCCCAATTTTCTAAATTTCGGAGAAGTTTCTAATACCTTTTATACGTGGCACAAAGATTCCGTCTCCGCGACTTCTCCAGGACAGTTTTCAAAAACTGTAACAAAGCACTTTCAAAACCGTCTCAAAGTTGTTTCCGCGACTCATGAAATGTCTCTGAGACGTCTCCGAGACGTTTCATGAGTCGCGGAAACAACTTTGAGAAGATTTTTTTGTTTATATTGCTTTGTTACAGTTTTTGAAAACTGTCGCGGAGACGCACAGTGGGCCATGCGTCAGCAAAAGTGCGCCAAAACTGGTTTCTGGTCACCTAACCAATTTTGTTTTTTTAATATTCTCAGCAAAGATAGCAACCTCTAGAACATCTCCATAAAATATTTCATCATGAAATTGATTTTTAGTTTTGTTTTCTTTGAAATGACCAGAAATGACCTGTTAGTGGTACACCATGTGTAAATGACAAATTTTCGTTATTTGGGATTTTTACTAAATGGGTAGTTCAATATATTTAAAATTAAATTTGCTTGTTTAAGAATGATCATTTTTAGTGCCCATAGAATATAAAGACAAATATTTAATCATTCGGAAGAAATTTGGGAGAAACCACTAAATAATGGGGGAAATTGCATTTTTTTATTCATAACGCAAAGATTTTCAAAAATTGCTGCCGATTGCTGCGCTAAAATACAATGAGAGTCTTTGTTATAGTTCATGCTTTACATCAATACCAAATTTAGCTGGCAACCTCCTGCAACCTTCGGAGATATAACCAATTTTCATCCGCATGTTCGCCTATTTTACCGTCAAAATCTGCTAAAAAGCGATAATGCGCACGTATTGCGCAAACACAAGTCTCACCGTAAGTGGCGTAAATATTCAATTGAAAGCCGAAAAGCCAAAACAACCAAAACACATGAATACAATGATTTTCATGAAAATAAGACATGTGTGCTTATGGGGGTGATATATAGTCTTTAGACTGTTACCCCCCCCCCCCAACCTATCAATTTCATGACCATCTGAATTGATCTCAATCTTGAAATAGTATTATGATATTTAATTAGGGGCTGACTTATGTCATAATAGGTTATTATCGTTTGTTTCCAAAAAAATATTATGTAATAAAGTCATAACCGATCATTCTAAATTATGACTTGTATTGATCACATATATGTTTTGCTACTTCGGTCAGGAGAACATGTAAGACTGCCTACTTATAACACATTTTAACTGTGTCTTTATCATTATGCTCTCTTTCATTTTATATTTATAGTTTGATACATTGTTATTTTGTCTTTCGAATTTCTGTACTTTCTGGACCCATGAGATCAGCATTGTGTGATCAAGAGCTGAATGGGCCATGAAGCATTTATGCTTCTTTTTATTTATTTTTTAATTTTATGTTTATGATAACTGTATTTTTTATTGTTGCGATTTGGAAGAGAAAAAATTACAATACAATAAGTTCAATTAGAGAAGGAATCGTAGATATATAAATTGCAATAACTTTTCGTCATAATCAGAACAATTAGACAAAATCAAAATGATTTTCTACTTATTTGATGAATAGGCCTACTGGTCTCATCAGGATAACCGTATTTTTATGAATAAAAAAAGAGACTCCCCTTTCATTAGTTCTTAAAACCCCATTAAAGTTCCAAATATATATAAATCTCTCTAAAAAGGGCACTTTTTCCTCGTCCAGTAAGAAAAACAGTATGTTAATGAAGTCAGATAATTTAAAAGATACTCTAATCATGTTAACAATGTTTCCGTGGTCTATAAACTCCACACCTCACTTATGAAAATAATATCAGTTATGTAACTTTTACAAAGAAATCCACTCTAACCAATCAGAATGGGCATTTTAATGACGTCATAGACCTTTGAAAATACTCTTATGGTGTTTCTCATGTCTTGAAACCCCCTATAAGTCCCACTAATCAAAGTAAAATGAATATGCCTATGTGTTACTACTGATATTTTTCTTGTCCAATCAGAAAAAAAACATTTTAATGACGTCATAAGTTTTTGAAATTGTTCTCATCGAATTCTACGGGTCTGAAAACCATAGAAGGACTTCTCTTAAGAATTTAGTTATCCGTCTTCGATGAGGAATTAGTTTTGTCGCACTTTTAGTTCATTCTGGCCCACTGTGAGACGCTGTGAGACGTCTCCGCAACGTCTCCGCGACATCGGAGACGTCTCTAAGACTTTTTATACGACGTGGAAACGATTCTGTCGCGGAGACGTTGAGATACCAACCTTCGGTTTATTGTCGATAATCAAGTATGACATACATGCGTAACAGTATGTTAATTATGTTTATATTAACAAAATACATGAAGGCGGTTATCTAGCTCAGCCAACACAACACAGTTATTATTGTTATCGTATTTTTAAATTTCAAATCTCATATTGCAGTAAGATGTCCGGAAGGATGGCTGGAAAGAAAAACAAGCAATAAATGCTACTACGTTGTACCTAGTCCATTTCGGGGTACATGGTATCAAGCTAGAGACGTTTGCGCAGATATAAATGTAACAACCCAAAATAATGTAAATGTCACCCGTCCTCAGCTTCTTGTACTGGAGAGCGTCGATGAGATGTTAGAATTGAAGCAGATTGTCATCGATTCATTTGTGGATTGGTGGCTGAATATTAACAATGTGTGGCTGAACTGCAACGATATGAGGGATGAAGCCACATTTTACTGTGATGACGTTAACGGAGAAAGCACCCCAATGCAATACTCTGGTAAGGGCTAGATGTAAATTATTCTCACGACTTGGGTTAAATACTTTGTAATGTGGTTTTGACGAGGGTTTTGAAGGAAAAGAAACAGGCGCTTAATAATGCCCATTATTTGCCGTCATTTCAGTTATTTCAGTATAATTTTGGTTTACCAGATTTACCTTCATCCCAACACGTCCTTTCTGTCTTTATTAACCCAACATCCCATTTCGTTTTCATGATAGATTGGCATAATGGTTATCCGCGTGGTGACGCAGCTAACTACCAAAGGGATTGTGTTTCGACGTATTATCATTGGCCTTTACTTTGGAAATTTTGGGACACAACATGTGACGGCGCCAGATCAGGAGCTATTTGTGAAATACATGTAATCACATCCAAAGAGCATCCCACTCCTCAAAACATGTTGCAACAAGGGACAATCGAACCTGTGACATCCACCTCTGATATTCCTGGTAAGCATAATACTCAGGCACCGATCCAGGAAATTAGGCCGCTGGATGAGCAATGGATATCCCTCTTGTTTTGACTTGCCTCGAACACCTCTGAAAATATTCGATTTATCTTTGTTTGTTTTGTTTTAATAAAAGCAGACTGATAACTGAATCAGACTTCTAAATTCGGCGAGGCTAAAAATAGATTATCATCCCATAGAATATTATAATATAAGATTCTATAGATGATAATCAATTTTTTAGTAGATTATCATCCTATAGAATCTTATAATATAAGATTCTATAGATGATAATCAATTTTTAGCCTCGCCGAATTTAGAAATCTGATTCAGAAATCGAATTCAGAAATTAGATATAATCGACGACATATCGTCTGTTGGGAGCCATAAGGGCGTTATTGCATCTTATAGATGCTCCGTTGAGAGCCATAAGGGCACTATTACTGTACAAAGTCAATGGTAGTAGCGCCCTTCTGGCTCCAAACGGAACATCCTTGATCTGCAATAGCGCCCTTCTGGCTCCAAGCCGACGATATTAAGTCGTCGATTATATCTGATCTTTCCAATCTTTATGCAGAGGCCAGTGGATAAGTGGGAAGTTTTTATTTTGAACTTATGCTGCAGTCACACAGACACTTACGTATAGATACGTTTGTGTTGTTTTAATCTTATTTCATCTTCTATTCTATCATTTCTTATGTATTTCTTTGTTTTACTGGATGAACGAAATTATCAATATTTCCACTGCTGACTATGACGGGTAGGCATCAGTGGGGATCCTCAGAAAAGAAAATAATTTTTGGACGCAACTCAACGTAAGTGTCTGTGTGACTGTAGCATAAAACATTAATCAGTGTTACCATGGTGGAAAGAGTTTCCACTTTGCTTCAATGTGTTAATGAGCAATAATAATCATTCAGCATGTCACACGTGAGCAAAAAAAAGATGTAAGGCAGGGATCGCCTCATCATGCATTAGAATGCTAATCATTGCATTTAAAGAGACTGTCTTTTGTAATGGACACAGAGAGTTCCTTTGTGTCATTGTGTAGGTGATTGGGGAATGTGCCTAGTCCAATGGCAAACAATAATTTGGCGCCTTCTCCAAATAAAGTGCGTCAGCTTCCCGCGTCTTTTGTACCAAAAGACGATTTATCGGCTTTTGAATAGAATCCCGAAATCTTAATACGGCTTAAACACGTTAAAAGCAGAAAGCCGATTGTTTCTCGCGTTGGATCAGGAAGCTGCGGGAAACTGACGCACTTTGTTTGGAGAAGGCGCCTAAAGAGCTAGTGTATGGCAGAAAACATGGTACGAATTAGCGACAATGTGACAAAATAATTAGATGCTAACTGTGTTGATTGGGAAAGAAATACACAAAATATTATGCGAAGAGTGCAGTTCAGATAAACATGGGGCAAGTCCAAGCTATTTTGCGCGGTAACAAACGGGACGTTCAGAGTTAAAAATAAGTTTTTTTCGATAAATCTTGAATTGAAATCCCAATCCTTAGGTATGTACTTGAAGGTAATAACAAACTTCAACAAAAACATAAACAATAATTGAAATGACTTAATTCATAATCAATTTATGATAATTTATTTTTTGGTAACACATGGGACCAGAAAAAACGATATTTTCAATTTTTGACTTTATTCACATGATAGGGTACATGCAGGTAATATGGACCCCCCTAAGCTCATTTCCCTAATTTGCATAAAATTGCAAAATGACACACAGTCGACACTTTGTTTATATGAATCAATTACTACTGCTCTAACTTTTATTGTGAAGAAAAACAATTATCACCAACCACCCTGTCTGCAATATTCAAATGTTGACGTCATCACCAAAGTGCCCATATTACCTGCATGTGCAGGTAATATGGGCACATCATGTATTTAATGTATGTTTTAAAAACTACAATGACTCTACCATGTCTGGAATTTGCTTTAAATGTTGAAAATCGTTAACTTTAAGATATCATTTGAAATTATAAGACCCTTCAGTAAATACTTTAACTATATATTTCATTGATTTGTATTTTGTATAAAATTGATTTTTTAAATATTATTTAAATATCATTTTCATTATACAAGTCAATATAGGCCTACAATAAGTTATTTATAATAATTATATACTGTGAATATACCCAAAAAAAATCGCAGCAAAGACATTGATGCCTCATCCCAATATTAAGTACCATAATCATTTCCGCCATTTTGGATGGCCCATATTACCTGCACTAATGTTGCTGTGTCAGGCAAGCATTCAATGCCACATTGCACCCCTTCACTATAACAAATTGACCTGTACACGCTAGTATGATAAAAATGAAACTATAAGCTTAACTATAAGGAGGTTACCCCCTCAAACACTCTGTCACCATCACATTCTGTGAAATATCAAATTTTACATCAGGGTAAACAAATGCCGTATGTTTTACGTACCTTGTTGGTTTTCAGCAATTTTCTCAGAGAAATTTCGGCATCAGATGCTCTCACGACGATATATTTTCGTATACAGTTCATTTGAACAACATTATGGTGCTCACACCGGTAATCGGTCACCGGCCGACGGTCACGACATGACTTGCTTCAGGTGGCCCATATTACCTGCTGGCCCATATTACCTGCATGTACCCTACTCAGAATTTAAAAAGTAGATTTAAACTTGCATAGTCATACCCTCTTAAACATGTAATAACCATTGTAAGGACAAATTTAAATGTCAATACAACTTCAAGTTTTCTGGCAAGGTCAAGTTTTACAAAATATATCAGGTAACACACGGCACAATTATTCCCTCAAATATTTTTCATTAAACATTTTGATGTAGCCAAGTCGTTAAAACATGTTGTGTAAAAAATTCTTACTCATAAAACAAAAGAAACATAATACAACACACAAATGTAAGAAATACATATTTTGTTTCATTACTAAAGGTGTGAGGGCGAGTAATGAAACTTTTTTTTTTTTTTTTTTTTTTTTTTTACATAAGCTCAGTAATAGTTTTGAGAAGAATACTTTAAGATTTGAAAAAATAGGAAGCTATGTGCTAGATTCGTGATATTTTCAACAGAGGTAGCCGAGATTATATTAAAACAGGAAATACATACTTTTCAGTTGTACTCCTGTGACAAAATTTTTTTTTTAATGGTTGAATATAGTACTTTTAATGCATTTTATTATTTTTTCACGAATATTAATGAGCCTTGTGATGTCACATGACCTTCAATTGACTTTTCGCCCCATTTGCATGAAGTTCATTTCCTACCCTGTATGGTGACATATGACACATTATATATATATAAATCCACTTTTTTACTCACTTGATACAAAAATGGTCAAAAAGTAGAAAAATCATTATCTTGGGAACAAAGAGCTCGGACTTGCCCCATTATAGAGTGTCTGCACCGCAAGAAAACACCCGTTTCCTAAACATGATATGAAATGGGTTCGAGCCCCGGCCGCGTCATACCAAAAGACGTTAAAAAATGGTAGTTGCTGCTTCCCTGTTTGGCGTTCAACAAGAGGGGGATAGAGCAACGTCCTTCTGGCGCTGCTCAGCGGCTGCCGGGCCCACGAGAAAAGGGGAAAAATAAATATCCTTTCCGGACAATAAAATTTGGAGCATTTTCATTTTCATTTTATTTTCAAGTGATATGATAGTTTTACGTTCTTATACAGTGTGTTTCAAATGAAAGGTAAATAATCAATTTTTGGAGGGGCCATATTCCCAAATTATCCATTTTGGATATATATTTATTTCATATAATTAAAGACGGACTCTTCACCTTTAAAATGATACCTTTCTTGAATCATAACTCTAATTGCAATGAAGGTGTCAGTACAAATCCAATTTTCCCTAGTTTTGTCAAAGGATGAAAGACTGAGTGGATGCTTTCAAATTAAGGCGCCTTCTCCAAACAAAGTGCGTCAGTTTCCAGCAGCTTTCCTGATCCAAGGCGGGACAATCGGCTTCTGCTTTTAACGTGTTTAAGCCGTATTAAGATTTCGGGATTCTATTCAAAAGCCGATAAATCGTCTTTTGGTACAAAAGACGGCGGAAGCTGACGCACATTGTTTGGAGAAGGCGCCTTAGGGTGGTATCTCACTCGCGGAAACAAAATTGAGACAGATTTGCCAACATGACATTGTCTCCTCTTTTCCTCGACGAAATCTTTTGTCCCACTTACAAAAGGTTAGTGGTACAAAGGACGGTTAGCCAGCATGCCATTGTACTAGATCTGTCTCTGTAGACACAAAATTTTATCGCGGAGACAGATATAGTGCAATGCCATGCGAGCAAATCTGTCTCAATTTTGTTTCCGGCGAAGTGAGATAGCACCCTTAAGGAGTCACACATCAATCGCAGCGCAATTCTTTTCAATGATCTGGGGACAGCAAGGGCAGCATTCACCCATCAGTCTTCTTTCATTCTTTTAAAAACTTGGGAGAAATGGACTCTGCACCTATACTGGTTTAGTATTCATAAATACATGAGCTAATGACGTGATGGGTATGGCGGATATGGGTGAGCGCAATGAAAATATAAATTGCTAATGGACGGTATTTTTTTTCACCTACTAAGGAAATGTCCGGAGGGTTGGCTGGAAGGAAAAGCCAACAATAAATGCTACAATGTGGGTCGAGTAGACACTTGGTATCAAGCGCGGAACGCATGCGCAGATATCAATGTGTAGTAACCCAAATCGTACGAATGTCACCCATCTCAGCTTCTTGTACTGGAGAGCGTCGAAGAGATGGTAGAATTGAAGCAGATTGTCATCGATTCATTTACACAGTGGTGGTGGTGGTATCATCGCAGGACCTATGGTGTATGGCTCAACTGCAATGACATGAGAGATGAGGGCACATTTCTCTGTGAAAGTAACGGTGAAACCGTACAATGAAATACACAAGTAAGTTCGCGTTCAACCAGGCCAGGGCAGGATTCAGTTGGCGACTGTTTCTTCTCCCCTACCCATTTTAACACCAGACCAGGCTATTTACCCTACCTACCCCCCCCCCCCTCCAGCCTGCACTTTAGAAATAATTTGGGTCGAAAAAAGGACCTCCCATCCGCGGAAACGATTTTTTTTTTTTTTTTTTTTTTTTTTATTTATTTTTTTTTTTTGGGGGGGTTGCAAATTTAGCGCATAAAATTATATCCCATCTCAATTGAGTGCATTCTCAACTCCCCTATGAAATCCTTAATCCACTTTAAAGTGGAAATATTAAAGAAGAGGCCATTCTGTTGAATTCAATTGCATTATCAAGTTTAGTACATGAGAAACAGAACACAGTTTATTTGATCCCTTTGCATATTGCATTCACGAGAAATGCTGCTTTGAACATTGTAATATACAATCGGGTTCAATTGAAGATCCGTGGATATTTTTAAGGGCTATTTGATGACGTCAAAAGTGTGAGGAGCAAACCCGAAGTGATGCATGAGCATATCTATACTATCTATAAATGCATAATAGAAAGATAAAACAATCGAGACAGAACAATAAATACCATTAGGAATGAGAGAATCAATGAATAAGAAGATAGAAGCAACAATAATTATGTTTAGGAAATAGAGAAACAAATAAATAACATAAGGAAAAACAATGAATAACATAAAGGAAAAAGAAAAAACAATGAATAATATAGAAGGTGAGAAAACAATGAATAACATAAGGAAGAGAAACAATGAATAAAATAAGGAAAGAGAGAAAAACAAGGATAATATAAGAAGTGAGAAAAACAATGAATAACATAAGAAAAGCGAGAAAACAATGAATTACAGTGTACATAAAGAAAGTGAGAAAAACAATGAATGACATAAGGAAAGTAAGAACAAACAATAAATACATAAGAAGAGAGAAAAACAATGAATAATATAAGGAAAGAGAGAAAACAATGAATACATAAGGAAAGATAGAAAAACAATGAATAACATAAAGAAAGTGAGAAAAACAATGAATAACATAAGGAAGAGTGAGAAAAACAATGAATAACATAAGGAAATTGATAAAAACAATAAATAACATAAGGAACGAGAGAAAAAACAATGAATAATATAAGGGAAGAGAGAAAAACAATGAATACATAAAGAAAGTGAAAAAAACAATGAATAACATAAAGAAAGTGAGAAAAACAATGAATAACATAAGAAAGTGAGAAAACAATGAATACATAAGGAAAGATAGAAAAACAATGAATAAACATAAAGAAAGTGAAGAAACAATGAATAACATAAGGAAAGTGAGAAAAACAATGAATAACATAAGGAAAGTTTTTAAAAAAAAAGAGTAACATAAGGAAAGTGAAAAAAGACAATGAATAACATAAGGAAAGATAGAAAACAATGGATAACATAGAAATTGAGAAACAATGAATAACATAAGGAAAGTGAGAAAAACTATGAATCACATAAGGAAGTGAGAAAACAATGAATAACATAAGGAAATAGGAAAAAAAAACAATGAGTAACATGAGGAAAGTGAGAAAAACAATGAAATACTAAGGAAAGATAGAGAAAGACAATGAATAACATAGAGAAAGAGAGAAATACAATAAATAACATAAGAAAGCAGAAATAATCAACACCTTGGGTATGAAGGAGATACAACGGATTACATCAGGAAATAGAGAAGAACAATAAATAACATAAGGAAAGTGAGGAAAACAATGAATGAAATAAGGAAAAGGATAAAAAGTAATGTCATTACAATACATGTAATAAGGACTTGTATACATAGTGCAGCATTGAAACTGTGCAACTTTCCCTCACACTTGTGACGTCATCAAGAACCCCTCCAAATTTTACTTGATTTTTAAGATTTCCTCTAACTCCACTTCAGGTTGTCCGTTTTTCACGAAATAAAAAGCAAGTTGTTCTACACACCCCACTGATTCGTTTCGTATATGATAATAAGTCTTTACCAGTCCACTTTAACTATTAGACTGTCTTCTTTTCGCCCTCATGTTCGCCATGCACCTATACTCCTATTCCTCTTCTACACGTTCAAATTGCGCGTACTAGATGTCGTCATATTATTATTTTTTATTGTTTATTTTTGGCTCTTACTTTTACTTCATTATCCTCTCTTAACCATGAACAAGCCCCTCCCCTCAGAAATACTACACTGACTGGAAGACAGGTTTGTATAAACCTTTGTTATGTATGACTGCTGAACACCAATAACAAATATCCTGCCTTGTTTTACTTCTCAGAAACTCAGCACACTTTGTTGTACCAAGCCATTGGTTGTACACTATCTACTATACGGTAGTGTGATGTGTTTCAGTTTACACTTGATTACTCTTAATTTCTAGATGTTCTTTATAAAGCAATAACTATTGTTTTGTCCTCACCTTAGACTGGGATGATGGAAAGCCGAATGATAACATCACAGATAACCGTCCAGAAGACTGCGTTGTGACAGTGGGCGTTTGGCCGTTTATCTGGACTTTAGATGACACTAGGTGTGATGGCTACGGCTGGACTATTTGTGAGATTTCACATTTAGGAGACTAATGATGATTACAACATTTAATTGGTAATGGTGGCATCTCACCTGACATGAGACAGCTTTAAGACTAGTTTGCAACTCTACCTTGGAGACGTCTCCGAGAAGTTTCCTGAGTCTCCGCCACATCTTTTGAGTCTCCGCGACGTCTCATAAATCTACGCGACGTCTTATGAGTCTCAGTTACGTCTCATGAGTCGCGGTAAATCGAAGATATTCAAATTGAGTGATATTTTTTCCAACTTGGAGACGCGTCCCTGCGATGTCTCCCGAGTCTCGGAGTCTCATAGACATCTCATCAGACGAGATACCACCTTTATGCACATGCATCGGTTTAGTGCTTAGTGAAAAGCTGATATCGTAATATAATAAACAACGAGGCGTGGCTGTGTTCATGTCGATGTGTAAAGTGACATAGACAAACTTGTTAGAAAACTAACTTTGTGTTATGCTTTGTGTTGTGGAATAGTCTACGAAGTAAAAGCAGTCACCTCAAAAACTTTAAGCAATTTTCCCCCACAAAATTCCGGAGTGTAAAAAATACACTCTAAAAAAAATGAGTAAAATCTTACCCAATATTGAGCAAAAAGGTAACTCGCGTGAAATTGAGTAAAAAATATTACTCATGCGGTTGAGCTAAATGTTACTGAGTAAAAAATATTACTCATGCGGTTGAGCTAAATGTTACTCAGAAAAGAGTAACTTTTAGTCATCTATGTATCATTCCTAATCCTAGCTTCGAAAGGAGTAAACCATTAACCATTAGTTTACTCATTTTCTTGCGAGTTACCTTTTGACTCTGTTAAGAGTAAACAAAATTTACTCCGTTAGGAGTAAAGCATTAGTTTACTCCGTTGGGAGTAAAACATTAGTTTACTCATTTTCTTGCGAGTTACCTTTTTTTTTACAGTGTACTAATAAAGATCCGATATAAATGCAACATAATTTGGGGGTTTTAATATTCATGATACATAAGTTATCTGTGTTAAGCTTGTTTTGAGTAGTTTTACGATGTTTATTATAATGGCGACCAATGAATGTCATAGAGTAACACATTTATTCAAGAGAGAAAGAGATTTTGTTTCCGATGTCGACTCTCTTTTACGATAGCGATATTATGAAGACTCTTTCGAGATTTGAAGACGTATAGGCCTACACCCAATGGATGTTGGAAGGGACGCTTTAGCTATGAGTCAGTGAAAGATACTTAAGCATTCGATCGTAAATGCATCGTTATTTTGGATAAGAACAGCTAGATCCTTATCTTTGTAAATAGTGGAGATGGGCGTGGTGATGCTTTTATGCAGATTAATACTTGTTTCATTCATTGTTGAGATTATTGAGAAATATTTTAAAACATGAAGATATATATATATATAGTGAAAACGGGCCCCTTGAATAACGTGCTATGCAGTGAACCATCTTTTATTT
This sequence comes from Paracentrotus lividus, assembly GCA_940671915.1. Taxonomy (NCBI): domain Eukaryota; kingdom Metazoa; phylum Echinodermata; class Echinoidea; order Camarodonta; family Echinidae; genus Paracentrotus; species Paracentrotus lividus. The sequence goes on from CALNVZ010003432.1 coordinate 28,221,346, forward strand.
AGTATAGGCGAAATGAATGAAACAGATGACTCGAAACGTAGCTCTCAAATTCCTTTAATTCACAAGCTTTCGGCCAGCATGGCCTTCGTCAGGCTACAAAATAAGACGAAACAAAATTTGACAAAACATGAGTGGTTTATTTAATCGTGACAGATTATATAAAAAACAAATATCTGTTAAATTTTGTTGATATAGCAGATTTTGCCTGTCAACCACTCATGTTTTGTCAAATTTTTTTCTCTTAATTTTGTAGCCTGACGAAGGCCATGTTGGCCGAAAGCTTGTGAATTAAAGGAATTTGAGAGCTACGTTTCGAGTCATCTGTTTCATTCATTTCGCCTATTATATATATATAATATATATATTAATATATATATATATATATATATATTAATATATAATATATAACATACACACACACACACCCAATAAAAGAAGGTAGTAAACGTCATGCTTTAAATCCAACCAATAATTTATTTTCTCGAATTTTCGAAACACTGTTTATTTGTCAAGATATCAGCTGATATATAAGTATAATATATAGAATGGTAGAAAGATTGATAATGTACATGTATGTATGTATAGATAGATATATAGATAGAGATGTTTATACTTGGTCTACGAAGAAGGTTGAAGTTGTGGAGATATAGGTGAAATCTGACCCTTAGAGTATGTTCATGAATTGTAATAGACCAATACAGGATCTTTGATTCATAGTAGTTTTATAAAGAAGAGATTTTTAATAGATCAATGCAGGATATTTTCCTTAGAGGTGAAGTGAAGATAACAGCCTTTTGGAAATGTGATTGTAACATAATATTTTTCCCGAATGGTGAGAAAAGTATTGAGGTATTGCAAAAACAGAGTATAATTGAAACAGAAAAGTTTGGTACTTGCATTGAGAAGGAATAATGTTTCCCTTTATAAGAATTGATTATTATAAGTTTAATGGCACGAGTCGTAAGCCTTTATCTTCTGTATATCCATCTAACTTTATGTTGTGGAAAGGTTGATTTCAGCACATTAATACTATATCAATTGTAACCATGGATTCACATGAGAATTAGCAATTATGCCATTACTTCAAAATTTATGTCACAGGACATTTTGTTATTTTTTAATTTTACACCCGCTCTTTAATCTTGGATGAGAGAGAACAAAAAATATGACTTATCCTCGCAGTTAAAAGTCGGTGACACCCAAGGTAACATAGTTACTATATGTTTCATTATATGCAATACGTTCAAAATTTTAAGTATATGGCTTACTAGGAAATATTATTTCCGTTTGGGCAAGCGGATTAGGAAATAATGGACTTTCCTACGATTGATAAAGAACCTCACGAAATAGCAGGTTATTTGTATGACAATTATGCAAATAAGGTGGTACTCTCTTTAAAAAATAAAACATAAAATATAAAATAATAAAAAAAGCGAAAAAACTCACTCTTGAAGGAGTGAATATCAGAAAGGAGTGAGTTAAAAGTAAAATTCGAGTGAAGTGAAATATGTATTTTCACTCCAAATCCACTTGAATTTCCCTCTAAAAAATGCTCTTTTAAAAGTCACTACGTTAAAAGTGTACTAGAGAGAGAGACATTAAAATAGTGTAAACACATGGAAAAGGAAGAACGTAGTCATTGGCCAAGTTTGCAAGCGATGCAAGACACGCTAGAAAATTTATGCTATTCTTTTTCAAATTACATAAATTTGGTTTGAAATGCCTCTCAAAGTAACATTGTTTTCAATACTAATGTAATTATGTTCATGTTGTTAAGTATACGGCTTATTGGGGAAATACTTATAATCCGTTTGAGCATGAGAATTAGGAAATAATGACTCTATATTGTACATACAGTGTAGGCCTATGCTTCACTTGCCATAAGTATTACATCATAGCTAAAATTAGAGCGTTTTGTCTTTTTTTTAATTAATATTTTTTTTATTTTTCAAGTCTTTTATGTGTCGTTATACTTCTGGCCAAAGCATTTTCGATCATTTTTGTATATTCTCGAAGAGGTTACGTGTCCCTTTTTAATATTGAGAGAAGTGGATAACCAGACCCCGTAATTTCCGAAACAAAGAGGGAGACACAGGAACACAACCCCAGAAATTAAAGGGGGCCTTATCAGTAATTAAAACATAATAGCATGTTTCATATTTCTGTGAAAGCTGTTTACAGATTTCGCTTCATCACCTATAAAAGTAAAATAATCTTTAGCGTCGTTGCTAAGGAGAATGCGTACCAAAACAAGAGGCCGTAAATATCAAAATCAAAATGGAATGAAAGTATAAAAATGTGATTGCTGAAGGTAAACTGCAATGCATTCGCTATAACTAAATTGGGTATAAACAAAAAGCGCCATTGAAAAGCAAGACTAAAATTTCCATGACACCGAAAGAAATAAATTTATCTTTGCTAGGTATTGCTTTTATTATCTGTCATTGTAGTGCTACCTTTTGGCCATTTTTTAGACAGAGGGATACACTAGACATGTGAACAATTTTGAAAATATGAAGCATTTTTCATGATTTTATTCACTGATTAAGCAGCCCCATCTACCAAATTTCATCTTTGGTCTTTGCTCATTTGTCTCCCCTTTTGATGCAGAGATGACCGGGTTTACATTTACTAATCTCAGGAACGAACGATAAGGGACGAGTCTTCTCTCTCAGAATATATAAAGCATTTCAAAAATACTTTCGCTATGAATGAAATATAACAACATTTAAAACACTTGTAAAATTGAAAAATGCACAAATTTCAGCTAATATGTTGCATTACTTATGGGCAATTTCATGAATTATTGGATATTTTTCAACAAAAAACAAGACGTCTGTCTCCTTACTTGATCAATTAATTTATTACCAATCTTATGTCATGGATATACATAAATGACAAAGGTCTTTCAAATTTAATTTTGAAAAAAAAATAATCATTTTAATTAACTTCAAGATCTTAAATTATCATAAAAATAGTGCATGTGTGACTTTTGGACAATAAATTTCACTAAAATGCAAATTACATATAGTTTGTTTAATATTTTAATTTTTTTTTACAAATTTCAATGGACGAGAGAATTCCCATATTTCAGAGGCCATAAAATATATATTTTGGAGGTTACAAGGGGGTTAAAAGACCTTTAGAAGTTCTCGGACAAAATGTAACGAAACGTGCCATGTTGCTGTTATTTCTATAGAAAAATATCAAGCTAGTCGTGAAAAGACCTCCGGAAGCTAACCGGACAAAATGTAACGAAACGTTCCATGTTTCTGTTGTTTCTATAGAAAAATATCAAGCTAGTCGTGAAAAATTATACACCACATCACTCGTCATCGGCAATAGCATGAATGTCACAGTTTGTTTTAGTTGAACCTAGTTTGCGGAAACTTTAAGGACAAATTCTGTCCCAAATATAATATGTCCATTTTAGGTAACGTAGCTAACGAAAGTTCTACTGAAACATGATTCGTATTTTTTTTTTATGAAGTTATATCTACAGGTATCGACACTACAAAAAAATGGGAAAAAAATATCAAATTCGTCTTCATGAAAAAGTAACCTTAGAGTGCAACGTACAATAAAGTGTAACGAAACTAATCATGAAAGTGCCCTTATGGTAAGTGTGGGTAAAATTTTGCTATGCTAATTATGCATTGTGATACAATAGAATTAATTGAGAAAAAAAAACACTACAGAGTAAAAAAAAATTAACCCATTCTTTTCAAGTTGTCTTGTTTGAAGCACGAACAATTAATCAATGTTTTCAATGTCTTGGTAGAGACATCCTCTCAGCATTTGCTGGTACCATTTTGATTAGGATCTTTGCACGCATGACTGAGTAACAGCCAATCTTCAGAAGACGGTAAAATCTCACCTGCACCAACTAGATGGATGAAGATTAAAAAGAAAATGTTGAAAGAATATGTGTACACACATACAAACACACCCTCTCACAACACACACACACACACACACACATCCACAGCTACACTCCCTTGCACACTCAAGCACACCATAACACACGCACCCACACACGTAAACAGTTCACAATATTTGTTTACAAGACCATCACTGAATGTGTGGGGCGTAGTAATTCCCTTACAACAATTTGTGAGTGTGAGTGAGGGTATGTGTGTATGTGTGTGGATGTGTTTGTTAAGGGTGTGGGTGTGTATGTGCGTGTGCTGGTGTGGATGAGATAGGGTTTGTGCGTGAGTATGTGTATGTGGAAGGTGTATGTGGGTGTGTGATGAGGGTGTGGGAGTGTATGTGGTTTGTGTATGTGTAAATAAGGGTACGTTTGGGTGTGTGTCTTTTTACGTCCAAATAAGTAATGAATTCTAAATTTCTTTATTCTTCGCCCAGCCATTTGTGCAGATGGGATTTTACCGTCTCTTGAAGATATATCTGTCCTTCAGTAATGCGTGCAAAGATCAAAATAAAAGGGTACCAATAAGGCTGGGCGAATGACTCTTCCAAGACATATCCTGAAACCCATGATTAATCTTCATGCTTTTCACAAGACAACTTTTAAAAAAATGGGACATTTTTATTGACTCACTGTGTAGTGTCATAAATAAATTTGTCGTAATGGATAATCATTTTTAAAAAAGTCGTTTCGTTCATATCTTAATGATTTCTGGACAAACTTGATTAGCAGCATATTGCAGTTATGCATGTCAAGTTATGATTCTAATTATGCTAATAAAGATATTGCTCAAGGTTGGCAACCAAGCTTGATCTACTCGAATACCAATCTAGAGCACGAACTAACCATAATTTTTCTTAAATTCTCTCAATATTGTGCATACATTGTATGTAATACTAGCATAATGAGGTCATTGTGATTATAATGCTAGTTAAGAATATAGAATTACTTCGAAATAATTAAGGTACACTGAAAACCTAAACGGGTAGACCGACTAGCTTTAAATGTAATTTCATCTCTTCTATCACCCCACATTGCAGGTCGTTCTGGTTTACGTTCAGCTTATAATGTTATGCTAAAAGAAAAACGTACCAAAAGAAATTGGGGGATAGAGCATTTGCATCTGCAGCTCCTTTTTTGTGGAATAGGTCAGCCTTTTCTATCCAAACGGCCAACACCCTTTCTACTTTCAAAACGATGTTAAAAACTCACCTGATGCTACATGCATAGGCCCTACTGATAAAGTTTTGATGTCATTTTGTTCAGTAGTAGTCCAATCTAAGTTTTAATCTTTATCTTGTTTAATTTCTTACAATAACTTCAATTTGGTATGCACCGTGAGCATCTCAAGAGATGGATATGCTGAGCGTTATGAATATTGTCATTATTATTATTATTGTTATTATTATTATCATTATTATTATTATTATTATTACTATTATTATTATTATTACTATTATTATTATTATTATTATTATTATTATTATTATTATTATTATTATTATTATTATTATTATTATTATTATTATTATTATTATTATTATTATTATTATTATTATTATTATTATTATTGTTATTAACTGAAACACCTTCTTCACTTGTTAGTGTCCAAATGTTTTTCGAATCATTCTAGTTGTGCCGAGAATCGCTGCTTTTTGGAAATCGTAGATCTGGAGGTTTGGGGAGATTTTGTGATATTATTATTATTATTATTATTAATTATTATTATTAAATGAAACACCTTCTTCTTGCCATCTTTTCCTGGTCTTTACATGGCCTATGTTATTGGACCGTCTAGCGACAAGGCAATTCAAATCCTCAACAGTAGAATACGAATTTTCTAATTAATCATTATTATATTTATAAAACAAAAAAATAATCATCATTATGACGTGAAAGGGTAATATGGAAATAAACAAACTCAAATCTGTTCAATGCTTATTAATATCGGTGTAGTAAACATGGACTTGATGAATGACTACGTCCCTGACGCCAGTTTCGTTTGGGTCCAAACGCAAAATGTAATGACGCACCGCATTGATCCATGATTGGCTTGATTTCATCCATTTTTCATGAGAGTCTTTTCACTGGACGATTACGTCATTTGGCTCTTTGATATAAGGAAGTTTATATAGGCGCAACCACTGTGTATACGTTGTCAATTTGCTCCAAAAAAAATATTAGCCTAACAAGACTCGTGTTTAAATCCGACTAGCGATTTCCTCTCAACAATTTTCCTCCTGCAAATGGTAAGTATAAAACTCAATCAAAACTTATTGTTTATTGAATCTCAATTATATCACAAGTTGTAAAATAGGAAACGAGATAAATGTTATGTCACGAAATATTGTACAAAAAAATATGCAAAATGTGTGCATTGATGCTACATAGAAACTGAGGTATATTTATTATGAATATTACTGAATAAGGTATAAAGATTAGCATGTAGTGGGCGATTCTTTGAAAAGTGACCCTTTTTTGGAAAAAATAAGTTTTCCTTTTGTTTTTAAAGCTGCAACATTCATATAGAGCATGTCTAAGTTTCATGACAATGCATTTTTTATCTAATTTTATATTTTTCAAATGTCATTTGATAAATTAAACATGCAAAAAGTTTGAATAGAAAATGGTTACGTAAAAATATCATTTTTGGTTTTTGACCCTGACTTGATTGTATTGCTTGGTCTCTCTACCTTGAATATTGTCATTATATTCTTCTCCTTTTTTAACTTCATTCCTTAAATTTAAATGAAAATAATGGTTTGAATTGATTGTTTTTAAAATATAACTAAAGATTATTGTCCATCAAATGTCATCATCACGTGACCCCAAAACACGAAAGTTATATCCTTGCCCCCTGAAAACCATGGTTCTATTATTATTACAATTTCTTCCAAAGGCTAGATATAATTGCCTGCATCTCCACCAAATATGAAGCCTGAAGCTTTTTTAATTTATTATTTTACTTTATTAACTTTGAATATTGGTCACACACGTACCACTGGGTCACGGTGTGACTAACTATGGTCATGCCCTTAGTTAATAAGGGACCAGGCTAATTCGTCCTTCTTTGAAAAGTGAACCTTTTGGGAACATAATAAATTTTTGCTTTTTGATTTTAAGTGCATAATCAAAGAGAGCAATTCCTGAAGTTTCATGAACATGATGTTTTTTTTCATGATTTTTGCAATTGTTCATGCTCTTTGCATAAATTACATAAATATAATGGAATGAAAACGGTAAATGAATAATTTTTTTAATCCTGACTGAATGGAATATGCTGACTTCCTTACTTGGATTACCTGTCATTATATTATTATTTACTCTTTTCCTTTTAATCTAACCCCAAATAATGTTGTTAAATTGATTAATATTAAGATAATTCAACCCTGGAAATTAATTGCGCTCAAAAAGTCACACCAGAAGTAACCAGAAAACACAAAGTTTATGCCCGTCTAACCATGGCTCTGGTATTATTATAATATTTCTTCAAAGCTAGATTTAATGTACCTGATCTCACAATTAATGAAATCATGCAAATGATTTTGATTATTAATTAGCAACAAATTAGTTCACACACGTGACCGCTGGGTGGGGGCGGTCATAAAAATTCTGATTATTTTTCAACTTTCATTGGCTGATTAGACGTTGTTATACATTATTATGCTTCCCCTAGGGTTCTGAGCAATAATTTTGCGAAAAAAAAAAAGAAAAAGAAAAAGAACAAACAAAACAAAAGCTCGAAAAAACAGGTAATACATAAGGAATCATAAAACAATGAATATCACAGGAATTTATTTTCGATAATCAAATTTTTTTCCAAGTACTAAATTGTTAGAGAATCCTATAAAGATTATGCAACACAAAATGAGCATTCCAAACGTAGTTTGTCATTAGAAAATTATGACTTCATGCAATGCGTAAATTAGCATAATTAATTCATATAAATATTAATTATTATTATGGGAAAAAACAGTGCTTTCTTGTAGTTACATCACACACTACCATCGTTCAAATCGGATACTCGCGCGATCCAATCAACTCAGATCTGAGGGGGCATCATGCCCCCCCCCTAAACCTACCGCCCCTCCCCCAGTCTTGACAGCTACAACCCCCATTGACTGACTAGGTTGAGTTCATAATTTTTTTACCACAGAGCGGATATAGTAATTGCTCAAATGTACTTTAATGCATAATAACATAATAATTATTTTTCTGTACAATTTGCCATAGTCAACACGTGACCATAATATGTCACACACGTGACCGACATCAACGATATAAAAATAGATAAAAAAGAAATTTCAGAGATGACTCCTATCCAGTGGGTTTTTTGGTTATGGTCATAATGCATATCTCACAGCAATAAGAACATTTCATCAATTTCTAAAACTCACAGGAATTTTCAAAATGAAATTGAACTTTCAAAACATAGCCGTTCTGTGAAGTCACACACGTGACCCACTTCTTTTGACTCTGACGTTGAACATGCATATTGTAAAATATCAAAAATATTAACAAAGTGAATAGCCAACAAAATATATTAGGATATATAAACATTAAATAGTATATTTTAAAATTGTTAGAGTTATACGCCAATTAAGTCAAGATTTTGCATAATTTCGGTCACACACGTGAACCAAGAATGGTCCTAGTGTAATTTGTAAATGGCAAGTCCACGCTATTTGTTCCCGAGATGGTGAATTTTCGACTTTTTTGACTATTTTTGTGTCAAGTGTGTCAGTGGGTTTGTAAAGGTATACATAATGTGTCATATATCACCATAAAGTGTATGAAATTAACTTAATGCAAATTAGGTCAAAAGTCATTTCAAGTCAAATGACGTCACAAGGCTCATTAATATTCATGAAAAAATATAAAATGCACTAAAAAATGAAATTTTCAACCATTTAAAGAAAGGATTGTCATAGATAGTACAACCAAAAAGTAAGTATTCTGTTTTTTATATTTTCTTATCTAACTCTGGTGAGAATATCACGAACCTAGCACATAGCTTTCCATATTTTTAGACTTAAAATATTCAGGTCTCAGAAATAGTCTCACAAAAACTACTGAGCTGATGTAAAATCATACATTTTTATTACCCACCCTCCCACCTTTGGAAATGAAACAAAATAATTTTTTCTTACATTTGTGTTTTGTATTATGTTTCTTTTGTTTTATCAGAGAGATTTTTTGACAAAAGACGTTGCAACGCCTTGGCTACACCAATTGTTTAATAAGAAATATTACAGGGAATAATTGTCCCTTGTGTTACTGTCCCGTTTGTTACCTGACATAGTTTTTAAAACTTGAACTTTGCCAGAAAACTCGAAGTTGTATTAACGTTAAAATATGTCCTTACAATGTTAATTACATGTTTAAGAGGATATGACTTTGCAAATTTAGATCTACTTTTTAGATTCAGTGTTATATGTGAACAAAGTCAAAATTTGAAAACACCCTTTTTTTGCGGTCCCGTTTGTTACCGACGAATAAATGATCATGAATTAATTATGAATTGAGTTATTACAACTATTTTGTATGTTTTTGTTGAACATTCTCAGTACCTTCATGAATATACCAAAGGATTGAGATTTCATTTAAGATTTTTGAAACAAGCCCTATTTTTGGCTCTGAATGTCCCGTTTGTCACCGCGCTTGGACTTGCCCTAATATAGAATTTCCCTCAGGTGCTATACTACAAATACATGTTACAATACTACAGTGTTTTACAATATAGTTAGAAAGAATTTACCGCAGTTCCTATATCACATTTTTATTGAAAATTCTGTATTTATAATCATGAGCAAAATGGAATAATCTATTATCAATAAACAATTTGTTTTCGTATTCCTTATGACATTTTCTGAGTTTTCTCAAATTAAGGAGATTGTCTGAATGAAGCTGAAATTGTTACTGCTTTTATTATTGACTATTACGTTTACGTTTTTAGGGAGCTGTCTTGTGATTTTGATTGTCACTAATTTGCTTCTTTCTGGACATCGTTTTTTTTTTTTTACCTTACCTGCGGGGCGATTCCATGCTGTGTCGTACGGGACATTTTGACAACATTTCACATCTTTTTGTCATTAAATCAGAATAGTATTTTCTTGATTGGTGATGATCCTCACGTAGCACCAGAGGCTGCGCGAGAACCAAGACTTAGCTTGACTCGCGATTATACATCCTTTAATTTGAAATGGATAATAGTACTGTGTCGTATGGGACACAAAAATAAGAGAAAAAACAGAGAAACAAAAACAACAAAAGCATGTAATCGTCCATCAGAGCATTTATAAAGAACATTATTTTGTGCCTTCAAAAAATTTAGCGACACCTTCCTATTTCCTTCGCTGCCATTTACGGTCCTTGTTCCAGATATACCTATACATTTCTCTATTTTCTTTCGAATCGTATAATATAGAGGTGTACTCTATTTCATAATAGTTGACATCTATTAAATAATCTACATAGCTATTTTCGAGAGATGTACAAATATCACTTGGGAAGTCGATGAGAAAACACAATGTCATTTTCAAAGACGAATCTCTGATATGGGAATGCTAGAACGTATAAAATTATTAACTAAAAGTGATATCTTTAATGGGCGCCATGGGGCACGATTTTTTCTTTTTCTTTTTTAGGAGACCTAATATTGAATGCCTCTTAAACTCTTCTATCAAAAGCAGACACATTAGAGAAATAGATATAAAAGAAAAAGGCTTGTAGAAATTGAAACCAATAATAAGAAAGTTATGAATATCTTTATGATGCAAAAAAGCTGATCGCTATACGAAAGTAGCAACACTGACAATTCTGTGATGTCTGATGTCAGAGGAGCATTATACAAATACTTTCCATGTGTGTTCTATATTGTTTTATCGTATATTTTCAATTCATGATTTGTTTTTATCCTCTGCTGGTTTAGGTGGCTTGTTTGTTTGTTTGTTTGTTTGTTTTTTAGAAGAGGAAGAGGGAATCATATCACACAATGTCTCTCATACTTCATTCAGAAAAGTACTTTCTCCAGCTTTAGAATATTTTACCTTAATAAATACGTAAGCGCAACATTTCGTTTAGGCCTTCGATATCCAATAATTTGTCTTTTAAACAACATCATGAGGTGATGTAGCTCATTTCGCTCATGTCGGTCATGCCAACACAGACACACACAGAGACAGACACACATACCCACACACACATACACACACACACACACACACACATGATTTTGCTTGTTGTAAACTGTTGTTCATAAAGGTTGGATATTTTTTATGTGATCCAGCAACATCTTTTTGCTCCGGCTTAAATTTCTTGAAATTGTTTGTCCCCATTTTCACTTTTCGGCTATATCTTCGACGTTCACCCATCCATTCCTGGGTATTGAAAAACAAAAAAAAAGTTTGTAAACCCCCACAATGTCAATTTTTGCCATTTTTGCTCATTTTGTGGCCCCTTTTTTGTTTACCCGGCTGACCAAGGCCCCCTCAACGACTGACGTATAGGATTGTTATTGTTCTTTAAGCTAAATCTAAGTTTACGGTCACAGAGTACGATTTCTTGTCTAGGGAAAGGGTCAAAGTTTATTTCGATTGTTGCTTAAAATTGAATTTATTAATTTTTACGAGGTGGAAATTTCTGTCTTCCCAAATATGTATTGTAGAATTTCAGCCAAACATAAATCATAATGACAAAAGAATATCACCATTTACAACCTTTTTTGGGAAAAAGATAATAATTAAGTATTCATTGTTGTTGTTTTTTATTTCCTTTGTTTTTTTACCATAAAGTTAGGATAAAATATTTCAATTTTCACCGATCTCACTTTTACTTCAACCCGTCCCTAAAACAAGAGACCAAAGCCTGTGATCCTAAACTTTGATTTAACGTAAAGAAAAATAACAACCCTATACTTCAGACGCGTTTCGCGGGGGTAGGATGGAGGGGGCCTTGGTCAGCCGGGTAAACGAATAAGGGCCCCAAAATAAGAATAATGGCAAAAATAGGCATTGTGCGGGTTGACAAACTGTTTTTATTTTCATTCCCCGGGAACAGTTAGGGGAACGTCCGAGATATTAGCCACGGTTCCGATAAGTTGAAGCGGGGACAAACAACTTCAAGAAATTAAAGCCGGAACAAAAAGATGTTGCTGGAGCACCCCAAAAAATTCCAACCTTTATGAGCAACAGTGTATTTGTCTTGGCGGTTTTTTTTTTTTTTTTTTTTTTTGTTGCCTGGCGTGTGCGTACGCGTGTGGGTGTATATAGGTGTGTGCGAATGTGGGTGTGCATATATATATATGGGTGTGTGTGTGTGGTGTTTGTTCAATGTGTACTTTCTGACCTCCTACATATTGGTTAAAGGAGGATAATAGCAGTTGGTTTATTTTTCTTCTGAAATAACCTCTCAAAATAATGGCAAACATTCCTGGAAAAAAAATATTCACAAAATACCCACAAAGCATAAAATCGCACAAACCATGAGCCTGAATCGTCCCTATGGTTCAATAGGATTTGATAATATCCTCATCCCTTTATCAGTATGGTTATAATTAAGTACGCATCAATTCTAATGAATTAGTTTCCTGAATAAATATCCTTGATAATTGTTCTTCAATACTCAATGCCACTATCACACAGAGAGTCAACTATTATCAGGTGTATTGGAACAACACCTTCAATCAATCAAGCATGGTCCTAGTAACCATGGGGATGTTGCTCGTTACAGGTACGGAGTTTTGTTAATTAAATTGATTATGATGGTAGTAGCTTGAGATGTTTGTTGATTTTCTCAATCCATGCATATTGTAGGTTGATCAGCTAAGTCTTGTATACTAATATGAACAAAAAGAGAAGGGTCGAGCTTCAACGGCAATGGAGATTGATTTTCTTACAAAATCATAAGACAATGCCACATTTATCTTTTCCTTTATTTTGATTATTGATAATATATTTTGAGCCGAACATAAAGTGATGGTACTTTTTGAATGAATACGTAAAGAATATATAGACCTATTAAGATCGATATCATATTCATTGTCGGATCCCTGAATAGCAAAAGCTGTCAAATAATAATTAATAATTATTCAATTAGAATATTAAAGAATGGGAAAGCTCAAACATTTTCAATAAGTTTATGAGTTTCTTCCAACGTTCTCTTTGATATAAATTTTGAGGGGGGAAATTGTCCCAGTCTTTCTCTTTCTCATTTGACGGAAAAGAAAACTATCTCATTTTATCTATTTCCCTCTCTTCCTTACGTTGTTATGTACAATATCTTTTTTTATTATTATTATTTCCCTTCTTTGTCAAAGTGACTGTGCAAGCATTGTCACATCAATGTCCTAACAGCAGAAAGCCGAGATGCTGCATTGACGGCTACGTTCTGAACTATACCCTTCCCATGTTCGACGTATGTCGTAAGACGCAGCATGAAGGGTCTATGGTACAAACCATTCCTAAGCTTATCCCTGCCTCTCCCATCCAAGATACCCAATGTAGGAGGAAGAACAAACTCGGTATCCCTCCAGGACAGAGAGTTTGTCGCATTCCAGGTAACTTTACTCTCTAAATTTGGACGAAATCGAAAATTTGGTCCAATGAAAAAAATATATCTCGACGAAAAGGTGGATTGGTCATATTCCTATCTCCCACTAACTATCGTTTTAAATCGTACTTGATAGAAGGAGATTGTCGACCATATTACCACGTATTATTATGAAACCTTATCATTACGTTGAATGTTTATGTTTGGTTAACCTTTTTACAGATTGTCTGGAAGAACCATGTCAACAAGGCTGGTGCGAGGAATCTATGACTGGCCACCAATGCCACTGTCCAGAGGATTTCTTTGGAGATTTCTGTGAGAAATACATAGAGGGTTCAACACAGTCGGGGCATGAGCATTCTCAAAAAACTTCGCCTTCATTCGTGCCAGCCATCACGACTCCACCGGTTCTTAGTAATCGTGTATTCGCCAACAGCTACGAGTTGAATCTATTCGTCCCCGTCGCGACTAATGCAATCTTTCGACAGGGGTTACTGCCAATTTTGTGCATCGCGCTGTCACCTATGTAGCTCGCATCACTAGTCCATCTCTACAGCCCTGTCTATGCCTCCAGCACAGATACAGTGTGTTGTGCACTACTGTCGTGCAAACATCTGTGTCACACAGGCAACTGCCCTACAACTAATGCACCATACAACCAATGACTAATGCAACGTTGCTACCGACCCACGATCATCACACAACCCAAATACCAACCTTAGTCAGCACGACTCCTCGAGATCCGGAACGTTGTGTCACAACAAGCAACCTGATACAATAGTGCGTCCGTAAAATCCAATGACTAATGCAAGTTGCCGACCAAGATCATCAGACATCTCTCTCTCGCTCAGCACGACTCCTCGAGATTCCAGAACATCTGTGTCACAACAAGCACACTTACTCAACAACTAACGCGTCCGTGCAGTCAATAACTAATGCAACGTTGCTACCGACCACATATCATCAGACATCCCAAATACCATCTCTTAGTCAGCACGACTCCTCGAGATTCCAGACATCTGTGTCACAACAGCACTTACTCAACAACTAACGCGTCCGTGCAGTCATAACTATGCACGTTGGCTACCCGACACGATCATCAGACATCCCAAATACCATCCTTAGTCAGCACGACTCCTCGAGATCCCAGAACATCTGTGTCACAACAAGCAACTGACTCAACGACTAATGCATCCGTACAACCAATGACTAATGCAACGTTGCTACCGACCACAGATCATCAGACAACCCAAATACCAACCTTAGTCAGCACGACTCCTCGAGATCCCAGAACGTCTGTCTCACAACAAGCAACTGACCCAACAACTGATGCGTCCGTACAGCAAATGACTAATGCAACGTTGCTACCAACCACCATTCATCGGACAACACCCAGTATTGAGCCTTTTGGTAAGAATGATGACGAATCAACAATTGCTCCAATTTCTAAAATCCTATAGATACCTCGAATGGTTGTATTATTTTTCACATCACTATTTAGCATCCCAGTTATTCTGACTATATACATTTTAATATCTTCCGATATTCATTTCATTGACGGATTTTCTGATCGCCATCATTATACATTGTACGCCTATCATGTCAAAACGTATGTGTCAATCCGATTTCTAAAATGTAGTCGACAGAGTTAGTTGCATATATTTTTGTCTATACCAACCATGCCAACAGAAACATTTGGCTGCATGTATAATTTTGATTAGGTAACATCAACAAGAATGATCGGTCAAAAAGACCTTATAACATTATTATTTACAGAATGCATAAATTTCTAAAGATTAAGAATTCAAACTTGCTATGCCCGAACAGAAGAATTTTGTTTTTTGTTTTTGTTTTTGTTTTACAATGAGTGACTTTTTTCATTTCCCCTTTTTTTGTTTTTGTTATTTGCAGAAAAATGTCCAGATGACTGGATAGAGGTTCAAAACAGCAGCAAATGTTACTATTTCTTCGGTTTGAGGTTGGTTTGGAGGACATGGTATCAAGCAAGGAACGCATGTGCAGACATAAATGTAACAACAGCGAACGGTGACATCATCCATCCTCAGCTCCCCGTATTGCAAAGCGTCGAAGAGATGATAGAATTGGATACGGCTATTAGCCTGCAATCATGGAAACGGAGGTACTTTTATTTCTACGGGCTTTGGCTCAATTGCAATGACATCGATGAAGAGGGCGCTTTCTACTGTGCTCAGAGCGGAGACATGACCCCTTTGAGTAATTCAAGTACGTTTATGTGATTCATTTGCTGCCATTGGTTTCTATATTCCCATTTTATCAAACATTATATCTTTTTATTAAATAAAGGAGGCATTTGATTATGCACACCCACAAATTTAAAATGTTTTAAATATTTTTAGACATATTTTCATTCGACGCCCAAAATTTGTTTTAATATGAGTTCTAAGTGTTCAGTGAATAAACAAATAATCCACCCCCCCCCCCCCTCTTTCTCTCTTTCTCTCTCTCTCTTTCTCTCTCTCACTCTCTCTATTTGCTAATTTTAATCGAGTTGTTATGTCCAACTTATCTTATTGCCGGTGTCGGAGCCAAAAACATGCGGCCAGTCGAATCCGCCAGCCATACGTATATATGTATGCAAAATTTTTTTTTTTAATAGAATCTTGTCTGAATTGAGGTGGGTAGCCTATCACCTTCATTCTGATCATGGTATTAGTACGCGTGTAAAACCAACGCGAAATCCATTGTCCCGTGTTCCGCACATGATGTCTAGCGAGTGTATCGCTGAGTTTGACGGTTAAATCGTCCCTCTCGGGTAAACACGTTACTTTACATTCGACGGAATTCATGAAGTACACGTCACATAAAATCTCACATATATCGTCTTATGTATGCAGAGTAATATGGGCCTACTTTCACCAGTACTCAGAAGAATTCATTTGCACATTACGCATCCCTTTAAAATATATCTATATCTGTTTCCTTAATATGTCAGTTAAAGTAAGACGAATTCGGGCAGCGTTTCGTGGAAGTAAGCCCTCCACGTACCCGCCATATAGCTGGGGGGCTTCAGTGTACTACGCATGCGCCATGTGCGCGTATGTCTGCGCGTTTGTAAATTTTCCTTTGTTACGCATACATACGCATACAAGGAGCTTGCGCAGTACATTGGAAGCCCCCACCAATGGCCGCCACAAGACAAAACATCACCCAAACCGAATTCGTCTATAGTCCAATTGTTCGAATAAATTTTTTTCTTCATTTAAACCCGCCATGTACTTTTGCTTTGTAGCCTGGGCTTTTCAGCGCTTTGATGATGATGACGTCACAAATGACTATCCAGAGGATTGTCTGCGTTACTATTGGAGGTATCAACCGTTGCTAATGGATAACAGCTGCAGTGCCAATGCAATGGTCATGTGTGAAAGAACCAGATTCTGACATAAGTTCCACTATTTCTTATTGATGATGAACTGATTCTAGCAAAGTGAATTCAGCCAGCAGCGGAACCAGGATTTGAAGGAAAGAAAATACTCTCATTGAAACAGAGTGACAATGTTCACTCTTGAAAGAATGAATACCAGAACAGAGCAAATTTAGAATGAAATGGGAATAAATTTGCACAATGAGTTTGCGTTTTCCGGGGTAGGGTTGCTTACCCTACACTGTTAAAAAAACAGAAGATTTTACAAAAATTTAAAACAGAATAATTCTGTGTATTTTTATAACGGGTAATTTTCTGCAATTTAACAGAAATGTTTTATTACAGGAAATTTGTAAAACCTCATACCCCAGATACCAATTTTCCGTAATTTTACTGTAAATTGTGCTAACTTTTACTGTGGAGTAAGATTAAAGGTGTTTTCGAGACTCTGCTGCAGGAACTTTTCTGTTTTTTGGGGGTTTTTTTAAGGAGAAAAAAATACAGAATCATTCTGTATATTTTATGACAGAATTATTCTTTATATTTTGTAACGGGAAATTTTCTGCATTTTAACAGAACAGGTCTGTTTTTAAAAAGGGAAACAAATTTTTAATACAGGAAATTTGTAAAGTTTTATACCCCATATACCAATTTTCTGTAGTTTTACTGCAAAATGTGCAGTAAGATTACAAGTGTTCTCGAAGCTCTGCTGCAGGAACTTTTCTGGGGTTTTTAAGGAGAAATAAAAAACAGAATCATTCTGTATATTTTATGACAGAATCATTTTTTATATTTTTATAACGGGAAAATTTTTCTGCATTTTAACAGAACAGGTCTGTTTTAAAAAAAGGATTTTTTTTTTTTAATCACAGGAAATTTGTAAAACCTCATACCCCATATACCAATTTTCTCTAATTTTACTGTAAATTGTGCTAACTTTTATTGTGCAGTAAGATTGAAGGTGTTCTCAAGACTCTGCTGCAGGAACTTTTCTGGGTTTTTTTTTTTAACAAGAAAAAAAATACAGAATCATTCTGTATATTTTATGACAGAATCATTCTTTATCTTTTTATAACGGGAAATTTTCTGCATTTTAACAGAACAGGTCTGTTTTTATTTTTTTTTAGAAAGGGAAACAAATTTATTTACAGGAAATTTGTAAAGTTTCATACCCCATATACCAATTTTCTGTAATTTTACTGCAAATTGTGCAGTAAGATTACAAGTGTTCTCGAAGCTCTGCTGCAGGAACTTTTCTGTGTTTTTTTTTTAGGAGAAATTTTCTAAAAATGATGCCTGCTTGGGACAGGCACTAGTGAGGTGACCACATGTAGAGGCGAAGCTAGAGATACAATAATACACTCCAATAAAATATAACCAAAGTTGCTCAGTGTGATTTAACACGCAATTTGGATAATGCGTGAGATTATATGAAAGAAAGAACTGAGCCATAAAATTACTTTTGTTGAACAGATTCAAACGGAAGCATGTGTGAAAAGTAGAGCTTGTAAGACGCAAGCCCCCGGGATATATAGGGTAGGGATAGAAAAAACAGGGAGATAACAACCAATAGGAATTGAGATAAAGAGAAAACATCCGCTCGAGAGATTGGAGTGTAATGGGGGGGGGGGGTAGAGAGATGAGAATTATTGTTTTATTATTCTTTCATAAAACGAGGACGGTTTGTTTCTATATGAATATGATACAAGCCATAAACTGTTTTTTTTTTTTAACTTTTTCTTATTTTTTTATACAATTTTAATTTTAGCTACCGCTTATGCTGGCCTACGCCATGCCTCTATCTTGTCTATTTACACTGGGTATTTTACATATAGTACGTGTAGATTGCATTACAACTGCTGTGTTTACACTGAACAGTGGTGGAAAAGTAGCCTGTAAATATTTGAATACAATATATTGTTTCACACCTGAGAAACTTCATTAGTATTAAAAACAAAAGTTTAAAAAAATAGAAGATTATCAATTGAATGGCCTTATGCCTTAAAGTGAAGCAAGTGCTTTAACCACTCCGGCATTTGGAAACTTTTAGATTTGACGGTTGAGGAGACATGCGCCCTCTCAATGCCTTGGTAAAATGACATTTGTTCTAAACCCATTTGGTCTAATAGCCGTGCGGTCTCAACCCACATCCAATTCCTAATACGTTTAATTCAATTAGGTCAACTGCTGTTAGATCAAGTAGATACAAAACCAATGTCTTGAATGGATATATCAATATGATATGTATTTAGTGTAATATTAATTTCCCTTTAAATATGTAATACAACGCGTTGGACAATAGTACTTGATATAAAGTAAATATAAATAACAAAGTAACAAGACGCAAAAATCGTGTCTAGAATGCCAGAAACATTTTTCTTTCTATTCTTAGTGAGGATCTAATTGGTCCTTTTGTCCTTCATGGCCTAATTCAGATATAGGCCTATTTGCTAATGCCGCAGTCCCAATGTACCAACGGTGCCCGCACGGCGTATCGAATAAAGTCGTTTTGTATACGATCTGCCCAATAGTCCAACGGCTGTTTTCGACAGGCCTTACGTGCACGGTGGGTGAAATGTGACTGCGGCAATACTTGTTGTTTTCGTGATATACAGGGTGGCTCAAAAATGATGATAAATTTAGACATAGTCAATTGTTTTAAATATGTACAACTGTAAATATATATATAATTTATTTTTTTGCGTTAATGATATGGTAACCTTTCTTGCTTCCTTTGGTACACGCATAGTAGACTTAAAGGGTCATAATTCATGTCCATAAAAAATATTGTTCAATATCGTTTTTTTGTTAATTATTTTTTGTTTATTATTATTTTGCTGGAACTTGGACAAAAATAATGGTTTGTCATGCACTCCTAACCGTGGCGTGATCACTAAAATATTTCTGAGCTCCAAAGTGAAGAAAATCGTGCCAGAAAACGAACCCCAATACAGAATTTATGATCAACAAAGGTATAAACATACATTTCAACTGTTGTCTAATTGATAATTCGGTGTAAAACAGCTGAAATACAGTATAAAATTTTGAAAAGGAAAGATTTGATAGCCCTTAGTTGCCCTTTCCCCTCGTGTTAGATTCCTTTTTTTTGGCCTGTGTAAAATCCCATTTTGACTAATGTCAATGGTATCATCCACATTGTCTAATTCCATTTCGTCTACAACCAGTTTTAATTTTTTTTATTTTTCTAGTTCTACTTTTACTTTTGGTACAACTGCCATTTTACCTATGTAATATTTTATAATGCCCATTAGGATTAATTTCCACTTTATTTGTTCATACCTATAACACGGTTCTAGGACAGCTCCCCCGGAGGACAACTCCCCCGGAGGACAACCCTAACCCTAACCCTAACCCTAACCCTAACCCTAACCCTATGTCCTCCGGGGGAGTTGTCCTCCGGGGGAGATGTCCTGATACGCTATAACACAACGGTAATAGATCATAGTTATCAATTTTAGACGAAAATGCAATTCGAAAATTCGGTTATTAGACCAATTGGTAGTTAGACCATGTGAGAATTGGACAAAGTACCTATTAGACCAAGCGAAACCAGACCGATTGGTAGAAGACCAAATGGGTTTAGCCCACGTGGTATTTGACAATCAGAAAATTGGACCAACTGCTGTTAGCCGAATCCGATAAAAATCTTTTGAAAAGATGCCTCACGAAAATTGCGCAGATATTGTAATATTTTTGCTAACCATCTTGTAATGTTTGCCTGTATAGTTTTTCAACTTTGTGTTTTACAAATCTATGACGCAATTGAAAATGTCTTTTAATAATTGACATTTATCAATTTTCAGGAGTCCACATTAAATATAATTGAAATAAAGTATACCTGCAAACAGTAAAGTGATACAGATGTCCCATATTTCCCTTTCGCCTCCCTTTGTCGTTT
This sequence comes from Paracentrotus lividus, assembly GCA_940671915.1. Taxonomy (NCBI): domain Eukaryota; kingdom Metazoa; phylum Echinodermata; class Echinoidea; order Camarodonta; family Echinidae; genus Paracentrotus; species Paracentrotus lividus. The sequence continues at coordinate 28,242,148 of CALNVZ010003432.1, forward strand.
GTTTATATACTACCCTGTTCTATTGATATCAGCATAAGTATTAAAATTCACAATCAATTCGTTAATAAGCGGATTGTTTCTTCTATATTTGTCTCATTGGAAAGTAAAGTAAAATATTAACATAATTTGTACTTAAAAGGGATGGCTATTTCAAATTAAGACAATTCATTTCGGTAGTTCAGCGAGAGGGTTTTCTAAAAACAGCTTTAGAATGAAGACTTTATGCAGTCTCCTGTTAGCGACTTTGATTGGAGCGAGTGTAATAGGTAAGATTAATCTTGAATACCTTTATGAGAATAAAAAAAATCTTTTAGTCGAGCATACCCTGAACCATTTACAATAGCTAATGCAATACAAGTTATTAAAACTTTGTGTACTTTTGAAGCCGTTGACATGCATGGCCGGATGGTCCAATATATAAAAAGAAGACAAATGGTGCTATCGTTTATCCGGTATGGGGGTATCATACTTCACGGAGACGTCTCTGCGACTCGGACGTCTCCGATACTTTTTTTTTTCGTCGCCGAGATGTCTCCGATACTATCCGTTATGCGGTTCATATCCACCTTGTCTCTTCGTTTAACGTTTCTCACCAGGTGTTGGTTGGCCGTCAGACCGACCAGAAAACTTTAAGGGCCTGTCCCACTGGAGGCAATCGTTGTTGCGACAACTGGCGATCTTGCTGTTGTGAGTGTGGTAGCAACTTGTTGTTGTAGCCTAGCTTAAATAGAGTCGTATGTAGGTTTATAATCGCATTTTTAAAGATGAACTCCTTATAATTATCAGGTTGTCGCCACAACGATCGCCGCCTGTGGGACAGGCCCTTTAAGCTTTTACAAAATATTGTAGACGAAGAACGTCAATGCAACGCCGGATGAAACGGACATGAACCGTATATGTAACGGATGATAATCTTTGTTGTAAAAATGTTACCCATACTTTAAGTATGAGAACCGCAAACAGATAAACAATAGTGTTCTTTTCTTGTACGTTGGGCCATCCAGCCATGTACTGCTGTCAAACTTACACGGACGAGGTAAACACATGAGCAAAGGATGTTTAGTTTTATTAATCCGTAGGGGAGACCGGGTATGAACGTTACAAAATTCACATTTTGGGCCATATAATTCTAATGAAAGTACTCACGCACTCCATTTTGGGTCTGTAGTTAGCCTATAATGTTGGCTAAAACCTGAGGCACATATAACTTGAAAACATGTAAACACTAATTAACAACAGCTTAATTAATGAAGACAATTTTTTTGTAACAACCTACCCCGTATACGGGGTAAGTTGTTACACCATACGGGGTAGATTGTTACAATATGTAAACATAAGGGGTAATTTGTTACAATGTGTAAATCTCTTATACCATACTTTTGTTTCAACTTTCCAGTTCTTGGTATCGTTAACAGAAGATCAAGTAGAGCTCTAGAATAGACTAAAGTAATAATAGAAATATCACAATATTAACACCAGAAAATTGAAACAAAATTACTTTACATGTGTAATGTAATTGGGGTAGGTTGTTACATCGACATGGAGTAGATTGTTGTAACAACCTACCCCATGGGTGATTTTACACATAAAATCAACTGTAGCAAAGCCATTAGGCAGAATTACAGGACATGGCTCAGGGGTATATTAGTGACATACATGTACTATATTCACAATACCAGATTATCATCATGTGCCTTCAGTTGTAAGAACTATTATAAATGTTAATTTTTGTCAAAAATTCACTTGGAACTGTAAAAAATGGTTTTTGTTGATTTACTTTTTAATAAAACAACGGAGAAACCTCACGACCGGCAGTTCATCACAGTTATGTGTAGGCTGTATATAGATGCCAGTTAGCACGAACTCTCTTGTTCCAACTTAGCACACTGAGAACTGTAACAACTGACCCGTGTAACTTCCATACCCGGTCTCCCCTACGTTGATATATATCCGTTAGGTATTCTTTTGGCTCATTCTTGCAGAAGAAGGAAAATGCATGAGAAAAGCATATTGAAACTTTCGTCTTTTGTATCCGTTATACTGCGTTTCATGCCCATTTTCATCCTTTGGTTTGGACGTTCATCAATAGGTGTTGTCCGGCATAGGCTTAACTATGTTATACCCGCCTAACCGTCATTATCAAAAGTTTAAGACTACCGGAAAACGGAATATACTGTCCATAATTTTATTATCAACTGGTCGATATCAAATATCACCATACTTCTTAGAGATTCTGTTTAATTTTACTTTCATTAAAGACACGATGTCTCGTGCTTCAGTGAGCGAAAAAAGTAAGAAAATTGTACAAATGAGAAGAAAGTTTAGGGCTTTGTCATGGTTTAGTGACTTATCAGATACGCAACATGGCACAATCTCATGTTTACTTAGTTAATGACCTCCTGAAGCAATTTTTATGAAATAATTTACAGGAAAATGGCAAAAACTCACAATGAAGATATACTAAATTTCACTTCAAGGTGGTCTTAAACTTTTAATAATGATGGTAGTAAAATTTCGTTCCCAACGTATTCTACCTACCTTGCAAAATAAAGCCTGGATCACTTATTACTCCGGGACACATATATTATATAAATAGTGTACAATCTATCGCGCAATATACTAGATTATAAGTACGACAAATACTAAATTATCCCGAGTGCAGATTTGTTTCTCCGAGGCCGCAGGCCGAGGTGAAATATATCTGCAGTAATGTTGCAAGATGGAGCGTTCACTATTTATTATAGTAAATAGACCCCTAGATCTTCGACCTTGCCTAATCTGGTTTTATGTTTGCCAATTTTTTCGTGCTAATTAAGCCATTGTGACGTATATTGTTACTCCGCGTACCCATTGTTATGAGCTATAGTGCGCAACATTTTACTGTTATTACGCGCTAGCGCAACAAGACAATCGATAGAATCGATACTCTTCCCATTCATATAACACAGGCTTTACCCTCCAAAAACCGAAAGTTATATTGTACATAATTTATGTACAATATAACAAATTGAAAGCAGGTCACGTGGTACTGCTCTAGCCAATCGCAACGCGTATTTTTCTACTATATATATATATATATATATATATATATATATATATATATATAGGGCACATGCAGGTAATATGGGCCCCCTAAGCTCATTTGCCTAATTTGCATAAAATTACGAAATGACACACAGTCTAATCTTTGTTTATATGAATCAATAACTACTGCTCTAACTTTTATTGTGAAGAAAAACAATTATCACCAACCCCTCTGTCTGCAATATTCAAATGCTCACGTCATTACCAAAGTGCCCATATTACCTGCATGTGCAGGTAATATGGGTACATGTATTTAATGTATGTTTTAAAAACTACAATGACTCTACCATGTCTGGAATTTGCTTAGAATGTTGAAAATCATTAACTTTAAGATATAATTTGAAATTATAAGACCCTTCAGTAAATCCTTTGACTATATATTTCATTGTTATGTATTTTGTATATTATTTCTTTTTTTAATATTATTTAAATATTATTTTCATTAATGCAAGTTAATAGAGGCCTACAATAAGTTATTTATATTAATTATATACTGTGAATATATTCCCAAAAATCGTAACAAAGAGATTGATGCCTCATCCCAATACAAAGTACCAAAATCATTTCCGCCATTTTGGATGTCCCATATTACCTGCACTAGTGTGTCAGGCAAGCATTCAATGCCACATTGCACCCCTTCACTAAAACAAATTGACCTGTACACGCTAGTATGATCAAAATGAAACTATAAGCTTACTAAATATACAAAACAATTGAGGTTACCCCCTCAAACACTCTTTCACCATCACATTCTGTGAAATATCAAATTTTACATCAGGGTAAAAAAATGCCGTAAGTTTTACCTACCTTGTTGGTTTTCAGCAATTTTCTCAGAGAAATTTCGGCATCAGATACTCTCACGACGATATATTTTTGTATACAGTTCATATGAACAACATTACGGTGCTCACATCGGTCACCGGTCACCGGTCGAAGGTCACGACATGATTTGCTTCAGGTGGCCCATATTACCTGCTGGCCCATATTACCTGCATGTACCCTATGTGTGTGTGTGTGTGTGTGTGTGTGTGTTTGTGTTTGTTTTGTTTGTTTTTTATGTGTGATCCCAAGCTTTGGAGTGCATTCGTTTCATGATTTCATTTGCTGTTGTTTTTGTGTTGTGAATTATGAACGGAAATAGACGTTTCATCAGCTGGTTCGGTGGAGTATGGGGACCTGGGAGTGTTCGAGTATAAGCTATTAACCAAGCATTATCGAAAACCAAGCCCTCCGGAGGAGATTGACACAGTGTTCAGGTATGACCAGAAAAGAACGAAACTTTTTTTTTTTTTTAAGTTCGATTTCAAAAAGACAGGCCTCGAGAAGATGAATTCAAAATAAATAGTGCTGTAAATCGCAATATATTCATATAAAGAAACAGAAAATTCTGAAATGTCGGTAGAACAAAGTTGGGTTAAAAATGATCTCCAATATAGGACAAAGTCCGCTTTGGAAACAGTACACGTATATAGTTCTCTTCCTTGGAGCCAATCGACTGGCAATACTATGCTCTTGTCTTGGCACCTTTTGAGCATTATTGTGAGAAGAAATTCAAATTTGATGCAAGGATTTCCATTTCTCATCTTCTAATTTTCCAAATTTTGTTAATGTGTCAGAGAGTTCTTTTCATCCATATCAATAATCAAGCCCAACCAACCATGTCCATAAAATACAAATACCATCACTCATGTCCAAAACAAGCCAAACTAACCATCCATGTCAATATCAAGCCCAACCAACCATTCATGTCAATAAACCAGCTACACCAACCAGGGCTTGCATTAAAAAAAAAACACTTTTGAAACGCAAGTCTCAAAATGAAGCGCAACTCTCCAACATTAATTTCCCTTTGCCTTCAATCATAATTCTATGCAGAATTTATTTCGCTTCCTTCGCCCTACTTGAAGTCAGATCAAATGACTGCATGAATTCCAGTTGCACCCAATCAAAGTTTTTGTGGGAAAGGGCCAAGGCATGCTACTTGCTCTATGCTTCTAGATTATTCACTTTCGCTTCTTAATTTAACTCAGTTCGTATATTTTTCTGTTTTTATGCAAATATTCATTCGAAAATTTGGTGAGTTTGAATCACGTCTACTTTCTTTTATTCCTCCCAACGCCATGCTAGATTTTACTCCAAGAATGTGGCAACCTTTCAGGTTCTTGACCGCCATGATAGTAAAACCATCATGAATTCAGACTTCCAACCTACCCGAGACACCAAAGTCCTCATACATGGATGGACAGATAACGGTCAAGGGGATTCCTGGCTTGAAATGAAAGACGCCTATCTGAAAGATGTACGTCCCTTTTTCCTCAGCTTTCTTCTTGGTTGCTCCGGTCTTTATTTCTTGTAGGATATACCGTAGACTTACTCGCTATAGGATAAGGGTTGGAATAGGGTTTCGTGTTTTGTTTTAAGTTTTTTAGGGTTAGGATAGGCATAGTGTAATATGTAGTAGCGCGATTGTCGCCCCGAGCAAAGATCATTGAATAATAATTCAGCGACAGTTGATACGTGGTCACTCTTAAACTTCAGCACAGGCATGCCAGCGGGTATTTCACCAAGTTTTTAGTAATAAATTGTTTTTTTTTAATATCTCTGTAAATTATGTATTTTGAGGTATTATAGTATTCTTTCAGTTTTTGCCCTACATCCTGTTTGCTATCCGGTTTTGTTGATCGAAAAGATGTTTCTCTTTTCTTCCGTTATTTTTTTTTGTTGTTATTTTTAATAATTTATTTTGTTTATTTTGTTTTATAATGGATGTTTTTTTCTGTCAAATATTTATCCAAAGGTCTATTACGTATAGTCTTATTTAATTGGGGATCCGGATAGGAGAGAATGAAAGTGTTACAATAATTATAAGCATGCTAACCAAAATGATTTTATTTGCACTCTAGAAAATAAAGGCTGACTCCATGCTAGGTCGATTGGGTTCATACATCATTCCGGCTCAATTATCGACATCCATCTGGTATGGCCTGATTGACCCGGATTGATGTTTAGCCCTAGTAGACCCAGAAGATGGTTAATTTGACCCTTTGTTAATTTCACACGACCAATCTGTCGCCTTATTTTGCAGTTCGATGTGAATGTGATTATCGTTGACTGGCATGAAGGTGCAGATCAATACTACCCTAAAAGCCGAGCAGATATCCGGGTTGTCGGAAGGGAAATAGCATCTCTTATTACTCTGTTGCACGAAGTGACAGGAGCTGGATTCGAAAGCTTCCATATCATCGGGCATAGCTTGGGTGCCCATACGGCCGGTTACGCCGGGGAAGATCTGAGAAAGAAGGGCAAATACCTCGGGAGGATCACAGGTAACAGCTTATATCATCATTTCGCACTCAAAATTTATTATTAAATCATCCTGGTCATGATTGAAGTAGCATATGACGACATTATTGTCGAAATTCCAGATTTCAACAGGAAAAATTAACGAAAACAAAACTTTCCAAACTTTCTTTTTATGGGCAAATACGCGGCAACTTGTGTGCATTGTAGCTGTGTAAAAAAAAAAAAAAAAAGGTGCGCGCGCATAATCGCGGATATCCCCTTCATCATGTGACGTTATCGGAAAACCCTCAAAATTTACTCCGTGTGTTGGATATCAGGGAGGAAACACATTATGACACTAAATACCCTAGAACTCCACTCCTGGACATCCATTTAAGAAAAACTGAAAAGCAAATTATTCTATACACTCCACTTTATTATTTCATGTGAAAGTGAAAGTGAAATACTATCTATACTATTCCTCTTTCAGGTAAAGCTCATCAAGTGTCCCTCTGAGTATAATGGTGTTTGTATCATCCTTTCATGAAACATTATAAGCCTCTTTTTTTTTTCTTATAGAGAGGTGGCACAGAGGGCAATTTGTTATTGTTCCCTCGACATGCATGCATACGTCCCGACAAATGGGGCTCTGCCCCATCACCCCCCCCCCCCACACACACACACACACACACACACACACACACACACACACACACACCCTTCCTCCTCTCCTGGATTCGCCACACTAAATAAGGCCCAATTATGTAGTGATATTATTATAGACTTAATGATCACAGGTTCATCCACGACAATATTAATTTGTAAATGTAATTCCTACATCAGGTAAATTCAGTCCCAGAGAAAGTATATAGGACAAAGATAAACATGTTTCCTTTCAAATATGTATCAAACTGATGCTATACTGAATTTCTTACCAATCTTTAAAGGGCTGGATCCAGCTGGTGTGCAGTTCAGAGGTGGCAGTGATGTCCCTGCAAAGTACAGACTGGATAAGACAGACGCCCTCTTCGTTGATGTCATGCACACTGATGGTGGTTTACTTGGGCTTGGGCTACTGGATCAAGTGAGATACAGCCAATAAATTGTTGCAATTATCTTCAAGATTTTGTCAGAAATTATGAGTTGAAAATGGCAAAAGTTAGCAAAGAACACTAGGTTCAAACAACACGGCGCGGATAGGCATATGAATACATTTGTCATGTGTTGAAGAAAATAAAACGTATTTAACGGATCAGAAATAAACTCATCCTTCGCGCGCGCAATGATAATTTGGTTAGTTTTAAGCACGAAAAGTTAATATTAAAACCGTAATGATGGCAAGGGTAGTGTACCAGGAAAAAAAAATCAATTGTTAACATTTTTTTTTTTTTTAAATCCTTTTATTGAATGATCGCGTTTCGCGTCTGATTAAGGTGCCTTTACTTTAACATTTAAACTAATATATAAACTCGTATTCTTTCAAATGATACTAAATTTAAACTTGTACTGTAAGTTTTCGCAAAAATCAGCTATTATATTGTACATGATTATGAACAATATAACAAATTGAATATAGGGTCACGTGGTTCTAATCTAACCAATCAAAACTCGTATTGTTCTAACACTGTTCACTATACAGTGCGTCCCAAAAAGAACTATACACTTTTGAAAGGGCTACCAAATAAAAAAGATTAGATTCTTGGGTGAAAGATTTACATGTATATAAAGCTCATATCCTCAACTATCATTATGACACAAAGGATTCTGAAAATAACGCATACTTCAGTGAGTAATGCCCACTTTTGTAAAGGACACAAAAATTGGCCTGCGCCGGATTTTGCTACTCATTTTTCACCTGGTTATGGCGGGCCATAACGGAAATAAATCGATAATGGAATAAATATCCCAACAAAGAAAAAATAAACTGAAGTAAAAGCAAAAATCAATGATATGAAAACAAAACGGTGAAACATTACATTTTTGCATAACATTGCTTGTTTATTTCTGAATTTTTGGTTTATCATTGACTATGTTGGCTGATTTATTCCATTAATTATTTATTTCCGTCATGGCCAGCCATAACCAGGTGATAAATGAATAGCGAATTCCTGCACAGGCCAATTTTAATGTCCTTTACAAAAGTGGGCATTACTGCAGGGGCCGCGGAGCGTTTTTGAAAGTGGAGGGGCTGAGCCGAGTGGGGGGGGGGGGCTGAACAGGCTAAAAAATCACAAATGTATGGTCATTTTTGCATTTTTGTACACGTTGGCTGAAAAAAGTGGGGGGGCTGCAGCACCCCCAGCCCCCCCCCCCCGGCTCCGCGGCCCCTGTAATACTCACTGAAGCATGCATTATTTTCGAAATTGTTGGTGTCATTATGATAGTTGAGGATATGCGCTTTATATACATGTAAATCTTTTACCCAAGAATCAAAATTTTTTTTTATTTGGTAGCCATTTCAAAAGTGTATAGTTCTTTTTGGGACGCACTGTATAATCCTTCCTCACATCATCTATGTATCATATTATATTTTGTTTTACTCAGCTTGGTCATCAGGACTTCTACCCGAACAACGGCCAGAAAATGCCGGGCTGTCATTTGTTAAATGTGGCCTGCGACCATAGCAGGGCCGTCGAGTTCTTCATTGAAAGCATCTCCCCAAACAATCACTTCCGGTCCACCAAGGCTGCCTTGAGTTGGGAAGACCAACTGAGTTGCAATGACTACCAGTACTGCTCTCAGGTACCCTGTCCTGAGATGGGTAACAAGGCTACGCCTTATTTTGGGGAGGGGGCGTACTATCTCGAGACGAATCCGAAATTTCCTTACTGTCAAACATATTAACCAAAGAAATAATCATACAGTAATATGAAAAGGGTCATAGCTAATGTACTTTGAACCCGTGTAGCATTAGTGTTAATACCCGCGATACGCATAAGATGATACTGTGCATAATCATAATTATACTGTAGAGCATGTGCAAATTCACATAATCGCTAGAATAGTAGGGCACTCAAGAAAAAAAAAAGAAATGAGAGAAGAAAAAGAAAAACGAAGGATAAAAGTTCGACATTGTCTCTTTTAGTGAGATTCCATTGGTTCTTCCAATTTCGCATAATTTTGCCGGTAGTATACTTCGTTTTAGATAGAGCGCAATTCTCTCTTTCGAAAACATGATCATCTTTATCATAAATCATTAACATTTTATCTTTTTTTCAAGATTGTTATGATAACCTAGTTATAGGTCGTCCAGCCAAGTCAAGCAAAAATTTATGTGAGATAACAATACAGCTAAAAATCAAATAAAAACTAATTGAGGGTATAATGAAATGTGTTATTTGTCATGATTATAATATTAAGACAAAGAATTCTCCTCCGCTAGATATGATTATTAAGAGTAATACAGAAATACCTAGAGATACAGACAAAGTGAAGTAGAAAGGATGAGAGAGTGAGATCAGGGATAAATAAGAGGATGTAAATCACACCAAAAAACATTTTAACACTGGCATTTAAGAAAAATCTTCTTGCAGAATATATTCATAACACATTTATTTAATATGTAGAGTACATACCGAGTGAGTCAAAAAAAAATTTACACCTAGAAAAATATCAATAAAAAGAAAACCAATTTATAAACCCCAAATTATTTTACATATTCTGAAAGAGTAAATCCTCCCGCATCTTCTGGTACCATTTTTGTGTGGTATTTCTTTACGCTTGGATAAACACGACGCATTGTTTGCGAACATGTCAATTTCGAATTTGCCAGAATGGGAGTAAAATCAAAACAACAAAAAGCTAGAGAAAGGCAACTTCATCCTGATTAAAATAGCATAACTTTTTAATGGAAATATCTTCCGCTTAATAGCTTGGCAGGGGTGTTGTTACACATATTGACTACATTTTGTATGAAAATTAGATTGACTCGTGAAGTAATGCACGAATGAGTACACATTAAAGAGGAAATTGCCACTGACAGACCTAAAAAGGCCCCCTTATACTTTTGAAAAGTGATTATTTTGTCTTTGACGTGTGCTCACTCATGCCTGACTCTACAGATCTATCTCATTTTCATACAAAATGTAGTCAATATGGGTACCAACATCCCTGCCAAGTTATTAAGCGGAAGACATTTCCGTTAAAAAGTTATGCTATTTTAATCAGGATGAAGTTGTTTTTTTCTAGCTTTTTGTTGTTTTGATTTTACTCCCATTCTGGCACAATTCGAAATTGACATATTCGCAAACAATGCGTCGTGTTCATCCAAGCGTAAAGACATACCACACAAAAATGGCACCAGAAGATGCGGGAGGAGTTATTCTTTCAGAATATGTAAAATAGTTTGGGGTTTATAAATTGGTTTTCTTTTTATTGGCATTTTTCTAGGTGTATTTTTTTTTCTTTACTCACTCGGTATTGTAAAAACTGACAGAATTATGTTGGTCTGTGGATGTTGTGTTTATGTATACATATGTTTTTACTTATGTTATTTGCTCATGTATACGAAAGATACAAAGTATTCTCCATGAGGCGTATTGATATTCAATGAGGCCAACATCGATTACTTTTAGCTACCTTAAATCAACTTTCTTTTTTTTTATTTGGGGGGACGCCCTAAAAATAAAAAAATAATAAATAGTGGGAGCCCAAAGTTCGAGTTTTAAAAAAAATAGATCGCGAATACAGGCAATCATGCATTGTAAGGATCCTTGAATGTTAATTCGATGATGGGTTTGAATTTACATTTTACAGATTCGATTAAATAGAACGGATATAGTTTGGTCCAGCTTGCCATCATTTCACTGAACACCTTTTCAACAGACATAATGCTTTAAAGCTAAAAGATATGTATTATTTATTATGGTGTCTTACTAATTCAAGTCTCTAAATAACAAAACAAAACAAAAAAAATCCGTTATAATCACTGTGCTACACGAAATGTTTCTGCGCTTCATATACCAAAAGTAAGGACAAACTTTGTCTGGATTCTGGGATTACGTTGACAAAAATAAATCTGCATTAGCCTTAAGGTCCATCTCCTTGACAATAAGACTCTCGGAGTATCACTTTGTAAATGAATCTTGTCTTTTGGGTATGATGTAATGCTTAATCATGAAAAATTAATAGGCCTATATTTTCATATTTATCAATAATAAGTGGGTAAGTGAAGGCGGGGTGAATGTGTTTTTGGAATGTCAGTTAAGTGTGTGCGTGGTTATGAATGACTCTTGTAGTTGTTTTTGTGTAGTGTATGATTTAAGCTGTATTATACTACGAAATGGAGTTTTCTTTGTTTTAAATATACCGTGTGTGTGGGGGGTTAATGTGCGTGCGTGTGTGATTGTATGTGGTGTATTTGTGTGTGTCCTTCAATATTGGAAGGTTGAGCTGAGATAGGTCACCATTATGCTCATGCGGCAAAATAATTTAATATGCAGACCTGGTTATGAACCGGATAAGAAGTATTTTTTACTGCTGCATTACAATATGTTTGATCTTGTCTGAATAAATGCAATAACCGATCCAATTCATTGAAGAATTAACATTTATTCACAAGTCATCCTCTCAGCATTTGTTGGTACTCTTTTCATTTGGATCTTTTCACGCATGACTGTGGGATAACAGACAATCTTCAAAATCTCACTTGAACTAAGTGGCTTGGTGAAGATTAAACAAAATGAGAACGTATAAATTAAGTGCACGCACAAAGACACACAAGCACACATACACCCACACACACACCCCATACACCTACACACCCAACGCACGCACATACACAGTCTCACGCACCCCAACACAAACTCCCCCATACACAGTCACATTCACACATACACACAGTACTGTTGTTCGGGAATTACTATGGCGCAATTATGAATGTCTTAAAAAGAAAAATATATTAGTGCTTAATCAGAAAAGGGGAATTGTTTACGCTGCATCATGAAACGTTTACTGTGATTGTGTGTGTGTGTGTGTGTGTGTGTGTGTGTGTGTGGGTGTGTGGGTGTGTGTGTGTAATTTGCATGTGTGTGTCTGTGTGTGTCTGTGTTTTTATGGGAGTGTGTGTGTGGGTGTAGGGGTGTGTGTGTATGTGTGGGTGGAGGGTGTGTATGTGTGTGTGTGTGTGTGTGTGTCTGTCTGTCTGTCTGTATTGTGTGTACTAGGAAGATGACCCTAACAAGACATAAAATCTTGAAATTCATGATTAAAAGTTCAAACTTCAAACAAGACAACTTCAAAACTTTAATTTGTCTGACTCACAATGTATAAGCCCAATGCCATACTTAATACATTCATACCTTAAGCGCTATAAGCGTATTATTGATAGTTTTCTTAAAAGAAACTTGCATGATTTACTTCGATAATCGGGGAGGGGGAGATGCGTTGCATTATTTTGTTTGTCGGCAAATTAAGGTGTAATATTCACCCCCCCCCCCCTCCTTAAAAAAAAATCATGCTTCAGGGTCTCAAGATGAAAAACTTTTTATTTGTACGCTCATGTTTTTTGTAAGGAGGTTGGTATCATTTTTAGAAACAATTGCAAATAATTACAGTCCAAAGATGCCCTTAATGTCGGGTAATTTCATTGGAAAAAAAAAGTCTGCATATCAAAAATCCGTTTTTGAAAGTAGAGGGGCTGAACAGGCTGAAAGTCACAAAGCTTTGGCCATTTTCACGTTTTTGTACACGTTTGCTGCAAAAAGTGGAGGGGCATCAGCACCACTACCCCCATGGTTCCGCGGCCCATGCATTATAGGCAGAGCAAAAGTCGCGGAGCAATTATCAGAAGGGAAAATATCGGTGGAGCTAAATCTCGTAAATTCGGAGCATTTTCCAGGGGCGCAATTGTCGGCGGAGAAATTTTTGGCGACTTAGCAAATATAGGCAGAGGAAATATCGGTGGAGTTAATGTTGACGGAGCAATTGTCGCTAAGAATTTGTCGGGATTTTTCGGAATATTTTTTTCGGCGGAGCAAATGTCGTGTCACAAGGGAATCTCAAGGGTTTATAGCAGCCGTCATTAATTTTGAACACATATCAATTCTAGTTGTAAACTTAAGAGATAGAGGGCGCTACCATTCTACTCTAAGCGAACGTGCCCATTGACTTTTTTTGTTTTTGGACAGTTTTTCACTTCATTTTCTTTATTGTGGCGAGCAACTACCTTTTCAAAGAAATGTTCAACTTGAATAAGTACGCTATGAGTCTGAATTTTTCAAAAATAGGAATAACTTATTGCAAAGGGGAAAAAAAAGTCCTGTCACTTGTGTCAATTCGAAAGCCTAGTCAGATCAAATTCCTGTACAATATGATATATTTTGCTCTCAAAATAGCTCATGCGCTGCATAGTTTTGATCCTCGATGCCGCATTATACTATTATAGCTGATTGTTCACAGGGCAATTAAAAGCTTGAATTCTCAGCTTTCCGGAGATGGTACATTCATTTTAATTGATTAAAAAAAAGTCCTGTCACTTTGAACATAATCATAAGAGATTCTTTCCTCGACTAGTAAATATTTACGCTTATCACATGCATATCGCATAGAAACATGTGAACGGCGTCTTCACAAGACTTGTGACAAGTTCACAATCTATGTCATTGTTTTGAGCATCAATTTATATGAATTGCATATTCTGATTACAACTTCAGCACAATAATGTTATAAGCTTGCCCAAATGTGTATTTCCTCCATCTGGTCTGGAGAATCTAACAACATGATAAAAGTTCATCAATTTCTTTCATCTCCACGAGTAGATTGCTCAACCGAACGGACAATATCATTCCACTGGAGGGAAGTCTTCTTACGCGAGTTTTTGTGAGCTAATTTATTATTGCAGCCAGCTGTATAGATTTCTGCGCTTCTCAGCCGTATTTCCAACGTCACTTTGTTGCGTCTGGCCTCTTAGATAATGGACGCGCCTTGTTTAATAACGATTTAATGCCGCACATTGGTATACGTTAACTTTACATTTTACATAGAGTAGAATTGATATGTATTCAATATTCAAAATGGAACCAGCCTTCCCCACGTTGTGCCAAACTTGTACCACAACCCCCTGCTAATACCAATGAGAATCTATTGTAGGATACAATATTTGTCAAAAGTTCTCCAATCGCATCGCATCGCATCGTTTTTCACGAAATGTTCCCTGAACACATGCTACTTGGCGTCAGGGGCCAAAATGAGTATTTATAACTTCGTTGGCTCTCAACACGAGCAATGACGGTGTCATAAGTGGCACTGCTGTGATTGGCCTTTGGAATTGATTATTCATCCCATATTTAATAACAAGGCTTTTAACTATTCACTATTATTGGACGACTATAACAGGCGCAACTACTGTATCTCATGTTGTCAATGACTCCACAAAATTGTTAACAGAATTTCGTTTCAAATACGAACTAGAAGATTTTCTCTTCCTCTGTAATTTTCCTCAAAATGGTGAGTATTTGTAACTTTTCATATTTTTTTTTTAATGTGAAATAGGAAACGATGTTAATACTATGTTACGATATATTTTACAAATTTATGTAAATGTTTTTGTAATATAGGGACGGAAGAAAATAATAAAATCAAGGAAATTAGTAGCTCGTGGTAAATTTTGTAAGATAGAATTTACCTAGGTTGCTGTTTGACAAAAACATTTTGCTATCTTTAACTTTTTTAATTGGTAATATTATTTACCGCGGTTTTTTCCGAGTTTTCTCAAATTAAAGGGAGCAGTGGAAGGATGATGTTAGAATACAGTAAGAATTGTTACTGTTTTTATTGTTGACTAAGACGAGCTTACTTGTTATTTTATCACTAAATGCCTTCTTTCTGGATTTCATTTTTATAACATGCGGCCTGTTTAAAGTCTCATAAACATTCCCCTACCTCATTAACGCTCCCATTTACCATCATTTTAGTTATTCTCTTCTCATGCCATCGAATACTCCATTCTTAAGTTTTATTTGATACTTTAAGAAATGTACAGATAGCATTAGATTGAAGAAAAACCAGAATAGAAAGCAGGATAGTTCAATCATATGATTCGAATCGTAAACCACTCGGATTTTAGTGTGAAGATAATTTTCCACATTTGTTCACACTGTGCAGCTGTGTGCGCACTCTGTGGTACACTTTTATTCGTGCAAGGTTAGCCAAAGCTTAACAAGCAAAGTATAAAATCACACTAACCATAAGCCTCTATCGACATTATGGTTCAGTGAGATTTGATCTGATTCTCATCCCTTTGTCACTCGGGTTATAATTAAGTACAATTTAATTCTAATGAATTAGATTCCACAATAACTTTCCTTGATAAGTGCCTTTCCATATATTCAATTTCACTATCAAACAGAGACAGGGGAACAATTGTCAGATGATTTGGAGCAACACCATCAATAGATCATGCTTGTTCGCGGGAATCGTGGGGATATTACTATTTACAGGTAAATAGCAATATGAGTAATTTATTGAATTAATTATGGGACTGGGTATTCAGCAGTTAGTTGATAATCTCTATATTCTGTATTTCACCATCTAAAGAGCGGCTGGTACTAGCTGGTATTCAACGTCAATGAAGGAAAAAAAGAAAAATATACTGGATCTCAGAATATGATTACTTTTCTCAAATTACGAGATTTCATTGCAGGCATATATATTTATATTCTTGTTGTTTTGTTGTGCTTTGTTTTGTTTTGTATTTTCTCGTTTGACTGACGATATCATATGTATACAACCCAAATTAATATGAAGTGATGATAAAACCAAAATTATTGTTGTGTCCCCAAATAGCATGTTCTTCAAGACTGTTTCATAATACTATCAAATGCCGATTGATACTTATTCCATCATCAGCATATGATATAGGAATGAAAATTCCAAAACATTTCAAAAGTTCTTTGGTTCTTTAATGTTCTTGTATATTACTAGATTTTTGGGGAAACTCTAACTGTTCCAGTTTTTAATCTTGTTTTAATTGGAGGGAGAGTAGTAAGATCTCTTTGTTTGTTTTTTCTTTTTATCTCTCCCTTTTCCATTCAGTGATATTTCTTTTATTTCCCTTATGTGTCAAAGTGAATGTGCAGGCACTGTCACAACTGAGTTGCTGCCATGATGGTTATGGTCTCAACTATACCCTACCCATGTTCGACGTATGTCATAAGATGCATCATGAAGGGTCTATGGTTCAGACCATTCCTAAGCTCATCCCTGCCTCTCCCATCCAAGATACCCGATGCAGGAGGAAGAACAAACTCGGCATTCCTCCAGGACAAAGAGTTTGTCGCATTCCAGGTAACTTTACTCTCTAAATTTGGACGAAATAGAAAATTTGGTCGAACCAAAACCGTCGATCGCGAAGGATCATCATTTTGAATAATAAGTAGGTGATTTGCTATAAGGGGGTTGTCGACCAGTCAAGTACCAGATGCTATTTCGACACCTTAAACGGCCTGTCCAACAGGAGGCGATCGTTGTTGGGATAAACTGCGTTTGTTAAAACATGTAAGAATCGAAGGAGATCGCCTAAAAAAAACAGCGGTCATATACATACCTACGACTCTATCTACGCTAGGCTAAGACAACGACCTGCGTCCAACAAAAAAAAAATATATGTTACATCTGCAAATACGCCGAGAGACGAATTTTGTTGAATTTTTGGTGGCGACAAGCAATTTCATAGGTAATTGTCCTAACGATCGCTAGCTCCTCTGGAACAAGCCACTTTTCATTGCATTAAGTGTATATATGCTTGGTTGACCTTTTACAGATTGTCTGGAAGAGCCATGTCAGCAAGGCTGGTGCGAGGAATCTATGACTGGTCACCAATGCCACTGTCCAGAGGGTTTCTTTGGAGATTCCTGTGAGGAAAAAATCATTGGTACAAGACAGTCGGGGTATAAACATCCCCAAAGCACTCCTCTTTCAGTCATCACGACTCCCCCAGCTCCCACAGAATCTGTATCGCAACAAGCAATAGAGTTGACAACTAATTCATCCCAACAACCAACGGATAATGCAACGTTGCTACCGACCACAGATCAGATTAAACCCATTCTTGAGCCTCTTGGTGAGAATGATGATTATGTTCTTTCTGGAATCCTGATGATTCCTCGAATAGTTATTTTTATCAATACATCACCATTTGGAACGCCAATTTATTTTGAATTTATACATATAAAACATGTTCAGAAAATTAATTTCAAAATAATGTTCAATGCAATTTACTGAATGCCATGTTTAATAGGCCTATACATGTATTATTTTGATTTGCAATATATTTTAAATGGCTGCTTATGAACTTAAAATGTATTAAAATCATTCTTTGTTTTCTATCCATATTGACATTTATAACATTTGCTTGTACGGTATAATCGATAAAACAACAAGAATGATCGGTCATATAGGCATATAAGATAAATGTAAGAATGAGACAGAATTTATGGAAATGTGATATGCCCGATTAAAAGAAATAGGGGGAAGTGCCTTTGGGTGCTTATCACAAAAACTTACCCTTTCTCTTTTGATTTGTTCTCTCTTTTTCTTTCTTTTTTTTTTCTTTCCTTCTTCTTTTTCATTTGCAGGAACTTGTCCAGATTACTGGGTAGAAGTTCAAAACAGCAGCAAATGTTACTATTTCTTCGCTCCTTCATTACTTACGGGAACATGGTATGAAGGTAGGAACGCATGCACAAACATCAATATAACAACACCGAACGGTGACGTCATCCATCCTCAGCTCCTTGTATTGCAGAGTACCGAAGAGATGATACAATTTGAGATGATTATCAATCTGCATCATTCATGGCCCTGGTATTGGCCATCTGGGAGATTTTGGCTCAATTGCAACGACATTGAAGAAGAGGGCACTTTCTATTGCGATCAGGGTGGATACATGATCCCTTTGAGCAATTCAAGTAAGTTTATATGGAATCTATTTGTCACCATTTTGGTATAATATAATTTATATTCCTTTATAGTGGGGGCCGAGGTAAACTCAGATTTTTCCGAGATAGTAACTGATACTCTGAAAATATTATTCTTTTAAATTCATGTCATATTCTAATGAATACTATCAAGGGAATAAATATAGAAGCCCCCCCCCCCTCCCACCCCACCCCTATATCTCTCTCTCTCTCTCTCTGTCTCTGTCTCTCCCTCTCTAAGAATTTGAACTCATTTTGAAACTCTTTTGGTATCCAACTCGTCTTGTTGCCATAATTTTGAAGGATGACCTTAAATCATATTTTTACCATATATTGTTGTTTGTTTGTTTTTTAAAGCAAATAACTACATCATATAATATCTACTTAAGTTGATTTCTTTTCATTTTTCTGTTTCTTTCTCTTATCACTTTGAAGGGTTTCTCTCTCTCTCTCACTTCATCTTAATTTTTTTCCCTTTATACAGTCTGTGTAAAAAAAAAATGGTACAGTCGGGAAAAAATTATTTAGGTATGAAATCTTCTCAAATGATGAGTGAATGTGGTACCAACTTAAAGCCAAAAGATTCTTCTCACTGATGCACTTTGTTTTGTGTAATTTCCTTTTGTAAAACAAAAGTTATGCTAAACTTTGTGCGGCGATGAGCTAATCGAAATTACACACATCTATTGTCTCGGTGCGCTGAATTCATGGTTATTATGTGCGAAACCCATAGAGAAGCATGCACAAAGTACATTTTTTTTTTATTATAGAAAACTCGTCATATCTCAAGATCTACAGCACCAAATAGGATGAAAAAATTTGCAGAAGAAAGCCTGATTTTCCTACTTTATGAAAATATCAAACACTTTTAGAATGTGACTAATTTTCATACTTTAAAAAAATGTTTTCCAACTGTACCATTTTATTTGACACAGACTGCGTCCCAAATAAAAATGAACCCAAATTTGAGAGCCTCTTATCAAAATCGTCAAAAAAAATAAATAATAAATTAAAAAAATAAAAAATCATGATAAAGGTAACTTATATTCTATTAAGTGATACTAAAATTGTACCTGTACTGTCATGGATGACTGAGCACCCGAGTTTTTAAAAACTTTTGTCAAAAACACATTGTACCATTTTCTCAGAAGCAACCCTGGCTTTCTGATCATTTTTTCATTGTTTGAGGTCAGCCTTCCCGAGTCTATTCATAAGGGACAAATGATTACTTGTATTGTTGTAATGCTGGGGCTGCTTTTCCCCAAACTTCGTACAGGGTTTTTTTTTTTTTTTTTTTTTTTTTTTTTTTTTTTTTTTTTTTTTTTTTTTTTTTTTTTATTATTATTAATTTAATCCCAAGTGCTCAGTCATCCGTCAAAGCACAGGTAAAAGTTTGGTATCATTGAATAAAATATCAATTTAATTATCAAGGTCATACTACCTACAAAATTTTAATAGGAGGCTATCAAAGTTGGGTTTACTTTTTTTCCTTGGACGCACTTTATTTTCCCTTTACCATGTTTACATAGTGCATAGATCTCTTTGTTATATCCAAGTTTTTTCTTCCTTCGTTTTACTCTTGGCTTTTAGGCTTAAGCCCCTAATTTTCTTCTCCTTGATCCTCTCTTTTGTTCCGATTCCTGTATAATGTTGCCTACATGTACCTCTATGTCTTTTGATTGGCTGTCTGTGTCTATCCCCTCACTTCTTTAATGACCCCTTTTATTTTATTTTTCCTTTTGTCCTCTCTCTAGACTAAAGACCTTCCCTAAATTGTAGCTGTGATTTCTTGTCGATATTACTACAATCGTTGTCATTTTGTCTCTGACGTAGATTCTGATAAGATCAAAAGCTCAGGCTCTTTTTTAGTCAATTCTTTTTAACCCAACTGAGTAGTCCAATCATTCCAAATTATCTGTTTTAAGGTATTATCTAATTTTCTTTATTTAAACCCATGATTTGTTTTCTTGCTGTAGCCCGGGATTTTCAGCAACTTCTGGTGGCTTCACGAATGCACAGGATTGCCTGATTTTTCACCAGTATCAAATGATGTTGAAGGACCGCAGATGCGATTATGAATCCACGATTGTTTGTGAAATCATCCGATTCTAACCATGCTTCTTACACCACATGAAGGATTGATCCGAATCTTTAAGACAGGAGTCAGATCAAGGTGTCTTCTTATTTACCCATGTATGACCAAGATTTACCTATGGTCTAAACGAATCACCTTTTGATCCTCAAATTGGCAAACATTATATAGGTTTTATGTTCATTCCTTACATACTCGCATATCTTTTCCTTGCTGATCTCTTGCAATGAAATAGGTGATACAAGTTTGTGTTATCTTAAGAATTTACAAGAAAAATATTGATGTATTTACAGATATAAATTTCGAAGATATTTTGTTATCATTTTAACATGTAAATGATTCTTGTATTATCATTCAAGTTAAGGTTTATTTTTCCACGGTTCGTTAAACACAATACAAAAATAAACTGTAAGATAACCAAACAACATATTAGATATAATACCATTTTAGATATGGCGTAACAACAGTACAACTGATCGGATTTTGCAGTGGAAGAATTATCTTTAACGCATTTAGCACATCTTATATGCTTTTGATGCCTTACATGATATATCTTTAACACGTTCTTTCCAATTTAAGCAATCGTCAATATTTCATCGCGCATCAGACGTCTATACTGTTTAGAAACCATTTCCTATAATCATGATAATGTGATGGTCTCTTTAAGTATTTCTGATAGAGCATATATTTATTTTTACACAATTTCTTAATTTCAACAATTCCTTTCATGTAACCGATTGAAGCACATTACACAATCTTACTATATCTTTATCAGAGATGCATCTTTTATACTCAGGCGTGTCCTTCTGAACATCACATGTGTTAATCAAGTCAAAAGGTTTTAAATGGTCACTCATCAACTCATGTCAGTAATAGTAATGCCAGACCCAAGTATGTTTTCTGATCGATTTGTAAACATATTGTCCAAGGTAGTAGCTAAGTTATCGGTGAATCTAGTTAGTTTGAATATAATAGTAATAATAATATATAGCATTTAAAGTACACCATCTATCTAGTTACCTATTCAGAGGCGCAGAGGGAAGTACAATGAAGGGAGGTGATTCATTTAAAATGAGACGAGAACAAATGTGTTTTAATATGAAAGGAGTAAAAGAGTAAGAAAAAAAGTTAAAAAAAAGGTCTATGAACTGGTTGGCTTAAGTGGTGTCCTTTTTTATATCAATATTTAAATCACCCATTATCATACATCCCTTTCCTTCTCTACTCAATTTATGTACAGGTATTTAAAAGTTGTCAATAAAACTCTGAGTTTGTGATTATGGATGTCTTTAGATATAATTTATGTTGATATTTCAATAAAACGTTATCCTACAAACTCATTTAAGTATCCAAACCGTGTCTTTGCCTGTATTTGTAATTTTTCATTAAAAAAACGTATCGACATCATCTCCTCTTTTGTTATCTTCCTTGACCAATTAAATTTTTAAAAAGAAAGAAAAAACAAAACACAATTCGCCTCTTCGCACAATCATCAATCCGCCCTGTTTTGTATACAGTCTTTCTCACTCCTTTTATAGCTCTTCTATCATCTACCCCTATTATCCCTCAACTATCTCCCCGTTTTCCAAACTCGAAATTCAAATAAAATGAAAGAGAGAAAAAATAGAAAGAAAAGATCGAGATTAGAAAATTAGACGAGTTTAGTTCGGAGAGGCAGTTCGTATTCTTCGGTCATTGTCGGTGAGTTTAGAACTGAACATAATTATTTGCTTTGTATAGTTTGTTATGAAAACACAGAAATAAAACAAAATTCAATAATAATAATAGTAATAATGAAATATATCATATTCTTATCGCCTTTCCAAATAAATTTGTTCAAGGCGCTTCACATAAAAATGTAATGTAATTATCAATATGAAATGGATATCGTATTGAATGGAATTGATTGAGTCATTAACAGGTTTAGGAAATCATCAACAAACGCTGCATCAATCATCCTGTATAATTTATGGACTACTACTTACAAACTGATTCAGAGGGAACTGTAACCTTGGCGTATGTAGGCCTATGGTAATCTTCGTTTCTTTGAAGAAAACAAAATTTTTTAAAAGGGTAGGGATTAGGAACTGAAACGAAAAGCAACCAAAGGAACCTTTAGATATGAATAAATAGAAAACAGCTAAAGTCGCATTATTGTGTGTATGCTTAATTGAATTGATATTTTGACCTTCAATTAGTAGAGCGGGCTTCACTGTGCAATGGAAATTCAGAGCAGAGAGGATAAAGGATTTACAAGCACACAATAACGAAAAGCACTAACAAATTGAGTGCAGATTGAATTTCATCGTAATACTAGGCCTAGTTCAAATCAATTTGCACCTATGGTAGAGCGACAATATCCCATTGTCAATTTATCGTATGTTGATCAATTATTAAGCGATTTGTTGGTGTGGTGATTTTATATGATGGATCAGATATGACACTTTACTTACACTAATTTTATTTCGGCAGAACACCCCTAAAATTAATTCTTTCACTTTTCTACTTTTACAGAACGAAGCGGTCATGGGGCGACAGGTCTTTTCTTGCGTCTGCCCCACGTTTGTGGAATGCACTCCCTCCTGACATAAAGTCGAGTGGATCAGTAACCATTTTCCACAAAAGCCTCAAAACCTATCTAATGAATGAAACATATGGCTAGTGGGCCTGTAGGAAAGGACCTGTTGACCTGCCAATTAAATTATCTGACTGTACAATTTTAATAATTCATTTTTCATTTAATTTTGATATAATTATTATTTGTATATTTTTGTATTTTGTAGATGTTAGTTTTGTATAAGTATCATGTTTCTGTGCGCCTTGAATGCCTCATTAGGCAGAGAAGTTGCGCTTTATAAATTAAGAATTATTATTATTATTATTATTACATTTACAAGTGGATGATTCAAAACAAACCTATATCAACGTGTAATTAAATTTGTTCATATCAAAGAAACGTAGGGGAGAATGGGGTTAGTTGGAACAAGGGGCTAGTTGAAACATTGTAATTTTCTTCGACGGCTTTAAATATATTTATGCAAATCTTCCCTCTAATTGTTGATACTAGCAACTGCCATCCACCACATTTAAACCATCACATGTAATTGAAGCTTCCGGCATTTAGAAAGCAATGGTTTTTTTTTTTTTTTTTTTGGGGGGGGGGGGTTTTCACCTTTTGAGTAACTTTTCCCCCTTTTACAAATGTTTAATTATCTAAGAGAAGCTCGTAAATGAAGTTGGTCATTTTTTACACTTTACCAAGCTACAAAATATAAAGTTAAATACATGCCATTTTGTTTTCTCTTTTTCTCTCACTCTCTCTTTTTTTTTTTTTTTTTTTTTTTTTTTTTTTGTGTGTGCTGTAAGCTTACAAATGTCAAACGGGCTTCGGGGTTTAGTTGGAACATAATGAAAGGGGCAAGTTGGAACATGCATCAATAGGTTTCAGCTCTAAAAAAAAAAAATATATCGTGTAAAACAGTGAAGTGTTCAGAAATATCCCTATACATGAATATTAGTGAACATTGGACAATTTTTTATTTTGGTTTAAATAACATAAACGGCAGAATGCTACTGCACAGGACTTCAGGATACCTGTATGTGATGTGTTGGCTTAATAGTGGATAGAGCGTCCGCCTCATAATCGGGAGGTCGTGGGTTCAATCCCCGGCCGCGTCATACCAAAAGAAGTTAAAAATGGTAGTTACTGCTTCCCTTTTTGGAGTTCAACAAGAAGGGCATAGAGCAACGTCCATCTGGCGCTGCCCAGCGGCTGCCGGGCCCACGAGAAAAGGGGCCAAACAAATATCCGTTTCGGACAATAAAAATTTGGAGCTTGTCAGTGGATAGCTATCATGTATAATAAAATATGAAGTTTTAAAAAATCAGAGCACCAATTTTTAATATTTCAATTGGAACCAATAAAGCAAGTGAGCTGAACTCATGCAATATTGTTGTAACTAGTTTTAGTATAATTCCTAAGAGACCATGCACAATGTTTCTTAATACCCCATGTTTTACGGCCATTTTTGTGACATACATGTATGTTCCACATAACCCCTATTGCCGAATCTACTGCCCTTAACTCTCCGCACTTGGTTGATCACCATACACTACATAAGACAAAAATATTACAGAAACTGTTGCAAATTATTTGACATTTATCTCAACAGGTTTTAATACAATTCTGAGTGCAAGGCAAGGTGTATTATACAGGCACATTGGAAGAGACATAATACAGGTGCAAATATGACGGATGTACAATATAAAAATTCTCATAAAATTTCTATAAATAAAAACAAAATAAATTTATATATCACTATCCCCAACATACATGTATGATAAAGATTTACTAAGTGCTGTTTACAATATTGTTCATCAATATACAAGATAAAGATATTTAGTAAAATTGAGTAGGTAGATGTTTTGGTCCTGTGAAATTGTGGTACTTAAAATCCAACAGTAGATAAATGTTTCATTCCTTTTTCTTTGTGTTGCTTAATCCACTGAAAAGTTTCAGAAGCAAATTTTAAAAATGAATGGTCTCAAATACATGTAGTAACAATTAAACAATTTTTACCATAGCAGCATAGACCTTCAGGCACAGAGAGAACCTACAATTTAAATCAGAGTGATATCAAATTTAAACAAGCACAATTTCAGACCCTTTATCCAACACTTTTTTATTTAATTTTTTAATTATCAACTGCATGCAGAGCAAATATAAAGATTTAAATTGTTAAACATTCACTCCATGCTGATAAATTACAAAACATAGATAAATGAGAATTTTCATCATACTTAGATGCCTTTTTTCAGGAATTAATCTATTACTTAATTTTTGCATTTTCATATTTTTTCAGCCTTTTTTTTTCTGTTAGCCTTTTGTGAACTTATTCAGGTTTTTTTTTTAGAGAGAAGGAGAATGATGTAAGGACATTCAAATGCTACTAAGTGGTATCGCTGGTCCTTGCTACGTATAGAGCATCATTTAATCATTTCTTCTTTTTTTTTTCTCGAAAAGACCTATTTACCTGGATTTCTTTCAACAAATCCATTTCATTATAAAATAAATGGCTAAATCTTCCTTTTTGCCCCGAAGGAGGGGGGGGGGTTGGTTACATTACGTCGTCCTTAGGTTACGAAAAACCTTACCTATTGACTTGAAATATGAAAAGCTAAGTGAGATACTCAAATCATTTTTAATTTCATAAGCTGAAATCAAAAATGCATTTATATATATTCCTTATTATCATTAACAAACATTTTGAAAATCAAGGAACAGTCAAATCTCACGAAAAAAAATTGGGCATCGAGTTTGGTTTTTCATATTTCAAGTCGTAGAGTTGTTCGTATCGTCCAAACAACTTGATGAAACATCCTCCACCCCCTGGATATCTTCTCTACCCAACAAATTAGCATTCATAACATCCGTTTCTTTGAGACATAAAGCATATTACACTATTTTGTGATAGATATTAGAAAACACTCAATTGAGTCAAGATATGGGAACAATGGTGACAATTAATAATAAAGCCACTCTTATGCACAGCATATATATTTCGTGGTCATTAAAATAAGTTAAAACCAATGGCACATACACGCAGAACCGAAAAGTTAAAACCAAAACCAAAAATAATAATAACAAATAAATTCCTGAACCAATTAGAGCTAAAACTTTCCTCTTCATAAGATCTGTCGTCTTAATGATAAAATTAACTTTAAAAACTAGATCTGCAATTAGACAAAATCTACAAATTCATTGCAGTACAATTGCTGATGTCCCCTTTTGACAAGACTTTGCTTAGCATTAACTCGTAAGTAAGAGAAATGCAATAGATTCAAACTTTTCAGAGTCAACTCCCAGTTAGTCAATTACAGTGTAAGAAAAAGTCAAAATATATCAACTTACTTACTAATCATAAAAACCACTCCTAATAAAAATGCATGTAACATTTACACTTTTGTAAATATATGAAAATACATGTTAATATACAGGCACACATGTAAATAGGAGTCACTGCAGGTGTCTTCAAAAAGTACAGAACTCAAGAACTATGTCTACGCTCACAAATTTTAGTGATTCCTATTCAAAAAATCTTTAGACAGCTCTTGAAGTCAGAAAACCAAATCAATGTCATATTTACCCTCATGTGACCATAATTATTATCAAATAAGCACAGTATATTACAGAGGCTTTACAACCATCAAACAATGGTTCATGAAATACATGTTTATCTTATCACATATATGTATATAAATTTATTTAATTAATTATATAAATACATACATGTAAACTATATTTATATAAATACATACACATGTATATATTCATCTTATTATATATATTTATGTTCTTATATAAATTATCAGATTGCATCCACGATGTTCTAGGCACCAATTCCAAAACGACTCTGGAAGATACACAATCATAAGGTTTTCTGTACACACAGCACCCTATGTATACCAACACAATCAATACAACTATGATATTATTGCTTGTAAAATTTTCACAAGTAGGAAAATGTTTGTTCATGTTAATTATCATGTGTCTGTTACAAAAACATGTACATGTATTTAGCTGCTAATAGAACTTAGGGTGAAGCCAACCAATTTTAATGCTCCTGTAATAACTCAACAGATACAGTTTGGATATTCACATCTCAAACAAAAGGCAACAACAGCATAATTATTACACGCTATTTTTGTGCACCACACTATAAGCACACCTTGTTGATGGAAGGAATGTAATGTTTAAGGGTTGTTTTACGATCAGGGTACACCGTCAAAAAATGGCCTTCTGTGCACCATAAAAAGAAATAGAAGTACTGTAATATCAAATCTTCGATGGCAAACTGTTGGGCACTGTTAGAGCAACCTACAAGAGAAAATTAATTATTGAAATACACATTTACTTCTAAAAATTGACCATTATATGGCATTTTAGGGCAAAATTACTGTCTCATTTTATTTTTTCTGATTTTGAGCCTGCACATCTTGATTATTAGCAATCATTAGGCCTGTTTTTCCAAACAGAATTGACTACTGAAATGCGATTGTTTAAAAACTGAAAACCCCAGAAGCTCCAGTTAATTTAATTTTTTGTTACCATTAACCAAAAATGGGGTACCAATTCTGTCAAAAAATGTCCTCTCCGAATTAGGTGGTTTTACGCATAGTTAGACATCACTTGATAAACAATGTTTTTTTCTGTAATGTTTACTTCACCCACATCCATTTATTTTTCAGACAGTTCACGTTACAATGTTGTCAAATCACGTTCTGTCAAAAACGTCCTCTCCGAAAAATGAAACAATTGACTTTACGTGTAATAAAAAATTTGAACCCCTATAGAAAAATAAGTTGGTGACCTCATGCCTCAAAATTTAAAAGTAAGGTCATTTTACTTGTCTAGAACACATACACAAAAATTGACGGAAAACAAAACAACTTTTTTTTTTGGTCCAGTGAGACAAAATGGTGTACCCTAATCGTAAAACAACCCTTAATACATGTATTGTCACACTGAATTTACCCTGTTTAATATTTTTTTAAATGTATAAAGATTTATAAATCGCCTTCCTCTTTCACCGATAATGAAAACTTTCATGATCAATAGTATGAATAAAATTTGATTTCTTGTGAACATGAATTTGTTCAATCAATTCTTCAGTTAGTACATCGTCGGCCTCATGCCAAAAGGGCCTTACCGTTTTTAGTTTGTGTACAACATGAATGGGCTTTAAAAATGCTAAGGCCCTTCTGGCATGAGGCCGACGACATTTTCTACCTTGTTAGCCCACTTTCCATACCATTATTATACTTTTTACTATTCAAAAATTGTAAAATGCAGTGCAGGCAAGAAGTTGATTGCATTTCCCACATGTCTAGAACAGTTGACCCTAACAAAGCCTCATCGGGAGATATATAACAGAATAGAATTTGGAAAGGTTTAACAGATACACCCATTTTAGTGATGAGTTCATAACACACGGCCATACAAGTACAGACCAACAATTGTTGATTAACCTTATATAGAATCAGTAAAAATAAAAATTCTTGTCTTCCTGTAAACTACATGTAATGTGCAACACATCAAATTGTGATGCATCGAGCACATCATATCACCCAGAGTACGGATAATCAGTAATATCCAAATAAAAAGTATAAGTCTTGCCTTGGATCTTGATTGCACTCATTGGTGCTCATAAAACATTTAAACTAGATTATCCGATCTCAATATTGTGACATTATATACATGTACTACGTTTGACATAAAATTTTAACTTTGAAATACACATTATATTATACTATATTTGGTTTGTTTTGGACGGTTACAGAATAAATAAATATGGCATTTCAGTTTACTTTCTTTGTAATATTTCAATGAAATATTTCTCTGACAATTGACAGCACACAAGATCATCATTATTTTTCCCTATGGTAGGCTTTATGACCATCCATACAATCTCTGGATACTATGAGGATTGAGAGTGTGATACACATGTACATGTACTTATGGCCATGTGTTATAAGTTCGCCGCCTTTTGCGTTACATGCCAATTTGACTACAAACGGCTCTTTTTTCTCTTCAAGGACCTGTATCTCGTAAAGTATACCCCTTATGATATCAGAACTATACATTTTCTGAAAGGAAATTCCTCAAGTAATCTAAATCTGCATTGAAAAATCATACCAGGTGTAAGATAAAAAAGTTATTAAGAAAATTTCAAGAAATTTAGATTTTTTTTTAAATTTTCATTGTTTTTATCATTAAGTCACCTATAATCACCCAAATATAAGTAATATCATTACATTCTGGTAGATAATATTCAGACCTTTCAAACAAGGTATAATTCATTATGGTTTACAATTTTAGAAAGAAAAATATAATGATCTGGAATTTAGCCCTGAAAAAATAGTTTTTTTTTTCTTCAAATTCATGAGGGGGTGGTCCTGTCAAGTACCGTTGCACCATCAAACATATGGTTTAAGTGATATGATGGTATAAAGCAGTTTATAAGCTTTCATTTGGTGCTAAATTTACAATCATAGATTAAAATTTGGCAGAGATATTGCAGTTTTCCCAACGGTACTACAATACCTCTAATTCCTAATGACGTTGTACAGGAGGCATTGCAGTTTTAGGTCAAATAATGATTGTTGAGTCTTCCTGGGTACTATTATAACATCAAACGTATTGTTCAGTGATTTCCTGGTATAAAGCAGTTTATAAGCTTTAGTTTCGTACCAAATTTATAATCATAAGCCAAAATTTGGCAGAGATATTCAAGTTTTCCCCAAATCAACCACAAAATGCAAAATTTCCCATTGACTTTGTACAGGCGTCTCCGCTTCCGGCGTCTCCGCTTCCGGCACCACCCCTACTTTCCCAAACTTAAACTATTGTAACTCCACCAAAATGTTACCTAGAACAATGAAACTTCACAGGGAGCTAGCACAGTAACATAGCTTCACAATGAGATCAAATTTGTTACAAAAACTTACTTTTAAAAATATTGACAAATTAATGCTGGAAAATAGCAAAAAGCGTAACAGCACCACCCTATTTGGTTGCGAGTTCATAACACACGACCATATAACAAATTTGAAATATCTATTAACAAACAAACATGAAAATAACACAAACTTCAACACATACAATCTCAGTCTTCATTCCAGAATATGGGCCTTTTTTCTAAGGGCCAACAACAATTTACAACTTGCAAAAAAAAGGCAGAATTGGGCATATGACAACATGGAAAATCTAGACCGAGGCTGCACTGTCCTCGTCGTAATCCCCTCTGAGGACAGAGAGCTACAATTGCGCGAGCTTTTCAAACTGCAGTGTACATAGCCGAGTTTGTTTTTCGGTGATCATATTATAAGAGTATGAAAGTTATTCCACTTACGGTGATGAGGTTTACAGTTCACCATATGGTTAGTCCTAAAAAGGACTGTTTGAGAAAGTGGAAAAGGAAACGAAGAGTTACAGAGAGTAGAAAATTAACAGGCGAGATAGAGAGAATGGAGTAGAATTAGAGGTAATCTTTCGTGATTTAGTCCTGAAAAGGACTGTAAACCAGTTGAGAAGACGAGATGCGAGGAAGGCTTGAAAAGTAGTAGAGAGTGCTCGACGTTTCGGACAGGTTGACTGTCCGTCTTCAGGAGTGAAGAGTAGCAGAAGATGCGCGGGATATATAGCTGAGGTGCGTACGTGGGAGTAGCATCGACGCCGGACGGTCGGCGTGGGTGGAGCTCTATTGTTGTGACTGGTTGGTGGGAAAGTCGGGTGTCGAATGCGGATGTTGGTGAAATCGAGGCCGTTGTGGCTGGCGTAGAGGCGGTGTCCTATTGTGGTCAAAGTGTTGTGGCGTTGACGTTGCGTTTCCGGCGGGGTCGGAAGTTTTGGCGGAAGGACTAACCACATGGTGAACCGCAAACCTCATCACCGTATTCGAATCCACCATGCAAGCATCTACCTTTATTACACTTACCGCATCTGGAAGTATATTTTCTCTAGATCTATCTGTTTCTCGTCCTTGATGGCCAACTGTCTTGTTGAATTTGGTTTTGGGGGATTTCTGTAAGTTTTTCCCATGAAATTTGGGGAAATTTAACAGAGAATCACGGCACAGCAGTTTGAACAGCTCGCGCTATGGTAGCTCTCTGTCTTCAGAGGATACGATGAAGACAGAGCAGCCTCGATCTAGGAACAATCAGTCATACTGGAAGGCAGTCATATTTTTCTTCTTAAAATAGTACTTCATTTGTAGCACACATCAACTCAAACATTCACAATTATCTTTTTATCCAAGTTAATCAACTGGAATCAAAGGCAGAAGATGTAGATTTTATCAATGGAGGCAATTTCCAAAAAGTAATAAATAATTGAAATGCCTTGCAGCAACTATAAGAAATACCTGAAAGTATCACTGTTCCAAGGTTAAGCAGTCTTCACTTCTGTAATTCTTTCAGTAACCAATCAATTCCAACCTGTAAATCAGCCATGGGACAGCAAATGATAAGAAGAGAAATGGGGAAAGTCAGATCATCACTATTACAAGAAGATGAGCAATAAGAAAAGAAAATTAAAACATGAAGGCAAACCTATCTGTCGCCTCGGAAGTGAAAATAACCCACATTTTCAATTCACAAATATCTCAATTTTGAATTTCTAATATTCATAGTGCTTGAGGTGAAGCTTGAACACTTTTCTGTACATTTCTGCTGCAAATTTAGGCAAGTAAAAATGATGCTTGAAGAAATACTACAAAAATTATTCTAATTTGTGTATGTAGAACAAGATACAATGAGCATCTAAACTCATGTATTAAATAATGATTCTGAAGATTCTTGCAGTTTCACCAAGACGGGCTAGGTGCAATACATCGGGTGAAACACCCTTCTCTTTTTTTAATAGTGTATTGGTTTTAACGTGCATAGGGCCATGTGTAGCTCTCCTATACACGGGACAAACATTTGCGTCCTCCTCCGCTGTACGGAGTGTTTTCCAACTGCATTCACACCTGCATTGAATACAGCAGCAAGGCACGCCTATACACATAACGTTATAGCATCAGTTTATTTTTGCAAGACGTCTTTTCGGCAAGGGAATCCTTCCTCTCAGCTACAAATCCTCCCCATATATAAATAGATATAAATGTCATAAAGTGTTCAAATACATCTACAATATGGATTACTCTCATACCCAGATATATCACTTATAAATGGATGGGTGCTGGTCCCAACATGGCCAGATAAGTAAGGTCAGACTGCACTGGTGTAGATCTACATGACTTTCTTTTGTTAATAGGGGGATGATCTATTCATCACCTCCTTGCCCCCCTCCACTAACAAAAGAGAGTGTGTTCAGGGCCCCGTAACACAAAGGTTTGCGATCAATTGCAAATTCAAAGGAACCAATCTGGTTGGTTGATAGTCAGTCTTTTGAATCAACAGCGCATGCAACAACGATCTTGATTGGATAATGCAACTTTGCGATTGATTGCAAATATTTGTGTTACAGGGCCCAGATCTACACCAGTGTCTGACTCTAAACAATGTAATCTTTCACCAACCTCAATGCCTTCTTTAGTGATGGCTGAGCATCCTTGGATCTGCCACACCCTATCCCTGATGGTGTGTAGGTTTAGACCCTCTGCTATCTCACTAGCAGGAGCAGATCCTACCAAGTCCTGTTTGTTAGCAAAGACCAACAATGGTATGCCACTCAGCTTCTCCTCCTCAAGAAGATGGGCAAGCTCCTAAGGAATAAAGAACAATGAAGATGAATAGCAACTACAGTGGTGTAAAATCTCAACAACAAAAAACTTTGTTAAGGTCCAAAGTAGAGATCCTGGAAAATGAGTACAAATGGTTTGAGAGGGGTGTAAAGGAAGCCATCTAAATATAGGGTGCACCGACCATCGTTGATTCGTGACTGGGGATGATACAAAATTCCAAGAGTTTATGACCGGATTCTGGGCCGCTTATACACTTCTAGCAGAGGTCAGAAGAGGTCACATCCCTGTAGAAGAATGAAGTAAACAGCCTAAAATTTAGAGGTAAATATTTCTACCGAATTTTCCTTGCATTTGGATAAAAATTTTAGTTTTCTGTAAAGATGTAATTAATCTTCTAAATGTGCAATTGGTCGTGTGTTATGAACTCGCCATCCAAATAGGGTGGTGCTGTTACGCTTTTTGCTAGTTTTCAGCATTAATTTGTCAATATTTTCCAAATTAAGAAAGGTTATGTAACAAATTTGATCTCATTTTGAAGCTATGTTACTGTGCTAGCTCCCTGTGAAGTTTCATTGTTCTAGGTAACATTTTGGTAGAGTTACAATGGTTTAAGTTTGGGGGAGTAGGGGTGGTGCCGGAAGCGGAGACGCCGGAAGCGGAGAAGCCTGTACAAGGTCAATGGGAAATTTTACATTTTGTGGTTGATTTGGGGAAAACTTAAATTTCTCTGCCAAATTTTGGCTTATGACTGTGAATGTGGTACCCAAACTGAAGCTTATAAACTCTGCTTTATACCATGAATTTACTGAACA
Source organism: Paracentrotus lividus (assembly GCA_940671915.1). Lineage (NCBI taxonomy): Eukaryota > Metazoa > Echinodermata > Echinoidea > Camarodonta > Echinidae > Paracentrotus > Paracentrotus lividus. The sequence continues at coordinate 28,275,578 of CALNVZ010003432.1, forward strand.
ATAGGTTTGATGTTACAATAGTACCCAGAAAACCTCAACAAGCATTATTTGACCTTAAAAGGCAATCCTCCTTTACAAATTCATTAGGAATTACAGATATTGTAGTACCGTGGGAAAACTGCATATCTCTGCAAAATTTTAGCCTATGATTGTGAATTTAGCACCAAATTGAAGCTTTTAAACTGCTTTATACTATCATATCACTTTAACATATGTTTGATGGTGCAACAGTACTTGCAGGACCCAACCCCCTCATGAATTTGAAAAAAGCTACATTTTCAGGGCTAAATTTCAGATCATTATATATTTCATTCTAAAATTGTAAACCATAAGGAATTATACCTTGTTTGAAAGGTCCTATCATTCTCTACCAGAATATATTATTATTAATATTTGGGTGATTATAAGTAGACTTGACGATAAAAACAATGAAAAATTAAAAAATCTAAATTTCCTGAATTTTTCCTATAACTTTTATATCTTGCATGGTTTAATTTATCATTGCAGATTCAGATTCCTTGAGGACATTTCCTTTCAAGAAATGTATAGTTATTTGAATAATAATATAGACGCGTGTCTATACTATTCGAGATACAGGTCTTTGAAGTGAAAAAGTGCCATTTGTAGTGAAATTGGCATGTAACGCAAAAGGCGGCGAACTTATAACACACAGCAAATTGCATCCTTCATGGTATGATAATTACCCAACTGCCAAGACCATTTCAATAATCCAAGTACCATCCAGTCCCCTTGCAATGAGCACAAGTACAGATATAGGACTTTGTTTAATTATGTATGATCCAGGGGTGATTCACTAAAATCAATCCCAACTGGGATAAAATCAACTTTAGGATCAATAGCCATGATATAGTTCCTATGTCCAAAGTTGGGATTGATTCTAGCCATTAGTGAATCACCCCCTGGCCCCCTTTTCAAAAAAGTTCTGAGCTTTTTGCCTTAGTTAGTCTGGATTAACCCACTACGACGGGAGTGAACAGTACAACGTAACGACAATGTAAGGATACAATAACGTAATAATAAAATAAGGGCATCCATTTCAAAATGAAAATATAAATTTGTGATAGCATTTTGGTTACCGTGGTGGTTTTGATCAGACAATTTACTTCATGGTATACGTAATAAAGCCCACTGCCACTCTCCAGAACTAAAACACCACAAGCAATTAGCCAAAGTGAGTAGGCCTATTCGACCAAGTGATAATTCAGGCCAATAGAAATTCAAATTGACAGAAAAAAAATTAGTTTAAATAGCCAATGTGGTAAACCAGAGGAATAGAACATTTGCTATTTGACCAAGCGGATGTAAACCCTGTAATAATCAATTAATTAGATGTGTACTTTACCTCCCCTGTTTCTTCTAATCTTTTAGTATCTGAACTATCGATCACATAAAGTAAGACATCTGTATTATCAAAGTAGTTCTCCCAATACTGGCGTAATCTCCTTTGTCCTGAAAAAGACAGTAAAATAAAATTAGGTTACAATATTTTTCAAAGTCCAACCAAATACATCCATAATCTGCTGAAAATTATTTTTCTTGAACTCATGCACAATTTTAAAGAGAAAATAGAAACTATAAATATCATAAAAATGAATATCTTTATTTAATAAACTAAACATTTTCTTTTTCTTTTTTTCCTTTTCCTTTTTGTTTTGTTTTGTTTTGTTTTGTGTTGTTTTTTTTTGTCCTACATGTAGGCATACACTGTCATAATCTTAATTCTTAATCCTAAAAAAAAATCATACAACCATGAATATACTTTTAGATTTGAAAAAAAAAAGTAATTTTTTTAATGTAATTTTTCAGGAGAATGCTTAGTTCAGGCTAAATTTCATCATTTGTTATTATTTTGTAGAGCTAAATTTTATATCTTGATATAGAGGTCTACTGGTACTAATCAAAAGTCATCAAATATAAGCTACAGTTTTTAGTGATTCAATCGTTGAAAAACGGGTACTCTTCCAAGGACTGAGAGATGGGGAATATTGCTCCGGTCTTCAAAGAAAGGTGACAAGACGTGTATGCTGATAATATTATCCTTTTTTTTATTTTTGCGCACAGACAATCTCCTTTGGGACTAAGCATAGTCTCTAAAACATTGGAACATATAGGTTGTTGTCTTCAGTCGATGGAAACACCTTTGACTCTCACTCTATCCTGTCCCTTGTCAACAATGGATTTAGAGAACAGCGTTCTGTGAAACCCAATTGCTCCTTACAGCCCACGATCTGGCTAATTATCTTATAACTGTAAGAAACAAGTTGACATTAGATTATGCCTGACGTTCAGCAAGGCCTTTGGATAAGGGTGCCACCATCAACACGTTCTTACCTCCCTGCAAACTGGAGACACTAGGATCCAAGAAGCAATCTTAAATGGATTCAGAGCTTTCTGTGTGGACGGCAAACAGTCAGTAGTTCTTGGAGTGGTAATTTCATCCAAGTCGTGTTGTGCAGTTACCTTCGGGCGTCCCACAGGGTACCGTCCTCGGTCCCTACACTCTTTCCCTGTTGTAATGTAAACGATCTCCCCCGGCAGTCTCCATCTCACCAGACTCTTTGCGAGAGAATTGTATGCTGCTAATCGTGAATAATTATTTCCAGACAAGCTCTAAGATGCTCGGAGTGAGTATGCAAGTAAAGGGACGATCGATTTGCACATCCACACCAACATGGTGAAAGACACACTGGCTGATGCTTTTCGAACCCTGGCAAATGGGTTTTTTCGCTGAGTTTTGCCCTTCACTGCGATCATCGCCAACTCGCACTTACAAGTTAATTACAACCATAACACCGTTCTCGCAATAACTGTTAAAGATGGAAATATCTTGGGAGTAACTCTATCTGACAATTTCAAGTGGTATCCCATATCGCTCTATCTGCAAGAAAGCTAATCAACAGCTGGGCTTTGTCAGGCGTAACACGAGGTTCCTACCCAGTCTTTTCAAAGAGGCAGCATACAAATCCCTTATACGACCCCAACTTAGAAATATGCTGCAGTGTCTGGGATCCCACACCGTTGCAAGACCACCCAGAACCTGGAAAGGATCCAAAGACAAGCAGCCCGCTACGTTATGGCTGACTACCGAAGAACTAGCAGCGTAACCAGCATGATTTTCACTGAAAATGGCCCAGCTTGTCTTCTAGACGTACTGCGAGCAGACTCAGCATGGTGTACAGGATTGCAAATACCTCGTCGCAATACCCCAAACTAAATTTCTCACCTTAAGCACTACAACCACCAGGAAAATCATGATAAGTGCTTCCAGACATACCGCCCCAGAGGCAATATTGACAAGTTTGCCTTTTCCCAACGAACTATTCCCGAATGGAATAAGCTTCCAAACCAAGTTGTCAATGCAGTCTCGCTTGACAGTTTTCAGAATCTCCTGCGAAACTATTTAGACAGTTCCCCGCACTCCTCCTCATAACGTGCACGCAAGTAATTTTTCATCTTCGAGATAGGCTGCAGAGCCCTTTGAAGATTACGGAAGAAGAAGAAGAATAATTGGATTTAACGAACAAGATACATAAACACAAACCTCCAACGTCCCACAAATTAAGATCCACCCCTTTGGCCTTCACTGCCTTGATGTTAAATCCAAGAGTGGGATTTACGTCCGTGATCGGTTCTTGACTGAGGCCCATGGCAATGGTGGTTTTGCCAGCGTTGTCAAGGCCGAGGAGAAGGACGCGTAAGCTGGGCTTGCGGGAGGCCTTCCTCAGTCTTCTGAAGAATCCAAGCAGGCCCTAAAATCAAATTAAGATAGATCACAGAGAGACAAAAGTTTATCAATTTACCGGGCCTTTTAATGACTTGGCGCAGATTAGAGACAGAGTCAGAGACGGTCATAATACTAGTACACATAGTATAACATTGACAATCAATACATAACAGCAATTAGTTTATTTTCCAACACACTTTTTTGTACATATCTCTAGCCTAGGTCATCGTTTGTAATTGTAAAATTGAATAAGTTAATTCAAGGTTAGACTTCTATCTGAAAAATATCGACTCTAGACCATCAGATCTGGATCTAGATCTAGATCTAACAAGTTAGACACTGTTGGGACTATAAACTAAGTTAACCTTAACTTAGTTAAGATAAGTCAAGATTCAAATCTTCTCTGAAGACTGCGACTGAAGATTTATATTTTTAACTGTGTTAATGACGTTGTTAGTGTTAACGTTACTAACGTTACAGTTTTGACTTTTGATCCTCCTGCCACTTCCTGCTTTTTATTTTCTTTGTTTCTTCCCTTTACTCCTGAAAGCGGATTAAGACCTTTATCCAAACAGATATAGATCTAGATTTAACGTTAGTAACTGTTATGTTAATCGTTAATCGTCATTATTATGGCTGGCCTATTTTTTATGCGAAATTTCTAATCGTTGCGCGTATCGTCAGCGGCAGCTGCATATAAAAGCCACAGCCCTGTCCGTCGGGGTAGACGTCCCTTGGTCATCGATAGAAAATTAGCGTCCTTGGAAACACCGATGTTTCGAATTGAATTCGATGAAAACTAGATTGAATTACTGACAATACATGTTTAGAAGTAGGCCTAGGCCTATCTAAGAATCTTAGAAGCTCTTAATTAATTAAAATGAACAATTCCATACCATTTTTTATTCATCTGAATAAAGAAACATCATTCTCCGAGCTGCTCCCTCGCCTCGGCTTCGCTGGCCCTCTCCCTCGCTCAAATACCCCAACAGAGGGCGTTTTATAAAATGGCGAGACCCACGGTAAGAATTTACATGTGTTCAAAATTCTATATTTTTAGCTGGTTATGTGGTGAATAAGTGTTTTTACTATTGTTTTAGATGAGTATCATATTTTGACATGAGTGATCTATGATTTTGGATTTTTAGTGTATCTTCTTGCCCTTTTATGTCAACATTGAGAGAGCTTGTTAATATTTAATTGTTGTAGTCCCGTATGTTGAAAATTGTGTGTTGCACTTGTCAGAATACACGTGATGCCTTGAATTTGTTCCTTCTAATCCGATCTCTTACGTCTTTTCCTCCAATTCAAGTATCAACATGTGTTTGATTAATTTTGAAGACATGTGAAATCAAAGTAAAAATATTTCCTAATTTAAGTTAGTGTTCCACAGTTGCTGAGCGGTCACATACAGCTGCAAACCAACATCAGTCAGTACTGAAAAATGGCTGTCTGTCGCCCTCTTGGTTGCTGAGGAAACTTCTCAATAATAATGAGCAAAACCAGCTTTAAACCTACCTCAAAATAATTTAAGATAATCTATAGTCTCATTGCAATATAATTTTTCCATTAGATATTTTTAATTTTGTTTAGTAGAATTTTTAGACCCTTTTTTGGATATGCCACCTTGACTTGGCTGCCAGGCTGGGAGCTGCTCAAGACACTTCTCTGCATTGACTTTCCATTGGAAGAAAACTGCTGCAATAAGGTACTTCCCAGTGCAAGGTCAATTATGATTGACCATGCATAAGTGTAAGTGCTGAGCGGTGAGCCCTGCCCCTGAACCACTTACACTTATGGCGTTATGCATGGTCAATTCACAATTGACCTTGCACTGGGAAGTACCTTATTGCAGCAGTTTTCTTCCAATGGAAAGTCAATGCAGAAAAGTGTCTTGAGCACCTACAGCCAAGTCAAGGTGGCATATCCAAAAAGGGTCTAAAAATTCTACTAAACAAAATTTTAAAAATCTAATGGAAGAATTATATTGCAATGAGACTGTAGATTATCTTAATTTATTTTGAGGTAGGTGTAAGTTAGACGTCAGTCTAAGCCATCCATTGGAGGATCTCCAACAAGTGGAGGAAGAAGAAGAAGTAAAGCTGGTTTCGCTAATTATTATTGAGAAGTTTCCTCATCAACCAAGAGGGCGACAGACAGCCATTTTACAGTACTGACTAATGTTGGTTTGCAGCTGTATGTGCCCCTGAACATGCTGAACTGAATAGCTAACTGTTATAAGTTAGACTACGTCTACTAGCATCATGAGCATAGAATCTAGTATCATTCAACTTTTCATTAATTTCATTTTCAAGATCAAGTCAATCAAGATTTTCAACATGTTCAAATGAAATGAAATGGAGCCGGAGTGGGTCACTAATACTAATAGTGACCAATTTTGGTTAATCAATTGAAACAGTAGTAGACTCATGAACTCTTTTTGAGGGGTATCTTTAGCAAAACTTTACCCACGAGTTAGCAAAAATATAGGAATCTTTGTAGGGAAAAAAAATTTCCCCAGTCCCATGATTGCAGTGTTGTAACTCTAGCACTGTAGAGTCACTTCCAGGTTTGTTTGTTTTTTTTTCAGTAGGATAACAACGATCGGGGCTCGAACGTGGCAAAAAACTGCATCATCAAACCTCAGATTTTCAGAGTTTAAACGCATTTTTCCCAATCATTTTTTCTTAACTTTTCGTAAGTGCGCAGGGGCTTCACAATTTTGGTCAAAATCCAGGATTTTAGGAGCAAAATCAGGTATTTAAAATGATTTTTTTTTTTGTGTGTGTGATTCTTTTTTTTTTTTTTTTTTTTTTTTTTTTTTTTTTTTTTTTTTTTGGTTTTCTTCAGTGACGATGTGTGCATGTGATATGAGCTGATTGGAGTGTGTTTGGGAGTCTAGTTTTTATTCATTCACTTTTTGGGGATTAGGGTTAGGGAGTAAACTAGGAGCAAATTATAGGAAAGGAGGTTCAGGTAGGTTAGTTTAACAAAAACTCAACTCAACTTCTAATTTCATTATGCAGTTTTATTTTCATTTATTATAATTCTTCCTTCTTGACTCCAATTCAGAAAAAGTTTAATGCTGGCAGGGGAAAGAAGATAAGCAGCATCAAGCGAGCAAACATTGGGACCAACAAACGTCTGAAAGAACGCCGTACCCAGATCAGATCATCCCAAGAGTCTCGCTCCAAACCAGGAGGCTTCTCAAAGAATGACAAGCAACATGGGAAGCCCAAGAAGGCTATGTTTGCCTTTGCTGCAGCTCAAAAGGCAGGCTATTTCACCAACAAAAGGTGAATGGAAATGTCATCTGCACATTTAGATAGAATTTTAAAAGAATTCACTGGAGGAAATGCTTTCCTTCTCTCAGTTTTAAATTTTTATTTGCACTGCATTCAAACATAAACCTTCTCAACTTTCTTAAGTGTTTTGTTTTGTTTTGTTTTGTTTTTTTAAACACGTAATCTTTGATGGAATCGTCACTGGACCAAAGGGTTGATAAATGCTGTCTAATTATTTTATATTTCAATTTTGTTCTGTAAAAAAAAAATATTATGAACATTGTGTTTCTTTAATATATACTTGCCAAGGAAATTAAAGTTAACTTAACCCTAAAAAGGCCCGGGGGGGGGGGGGGGGGGGGGGGGTTAGGGTTAATTAAGTCATTTTAAGAAGAGTTGGTGTAACAACTGTAGCAGCATTTGACAAATGAACTTGATTATTTTCTATTACATGCTTTACTTAGACCCAGTAGACCCAGGGGCTCCTGTGTCGTCCAATGGTTGAGGCAGTCAGCTTCCTCCAGCTTTTTTAATTAAGTATTCTTTATTGATATTTTCGTATCAAACGTTTAAGTTCATGATACACAGACCCACAAACAAATAAAAGCACCTTTTTAATCACCCTTTTTATAGAATCAACTATCAATCCAAACCATCAGAGGTTGAGGAGGAGAAAGAGATGAGGAGAAGTGATGGAGAGGATGAAGATGAAGAGTTGATGGAGGAAGATATGGAGGATGAGGACTTGGAATACATCCAGTCTCTTGGAGGAAACTCTGGATTCCTTTCAAATATTGAAGATAGGTAAGTGAAGTTTTCGTGAAGATCCCAGTCTGATCGGGGCAATCCCACAGTGACGTCAGTTCTTAAGCTTTATCATAATTATTTAGATTATTTGTATCGTAATTATGTAAATGGAAATATTTTGGGCATCTAATAAATAAGTATATTTAACTACAATAAACGTAATCTCAATGTGAAAAAGCCTGGTAACTGACGTTACTGTGGAATTACTCAAAGGGTAATACAATAAATGTAGGAATGTTAGTATACACAGACACACACAATTCTGCAAGAATCTTCAACTGTGAATTGAACTTGAAGGAGGCAGATCACCCTGAAGAAGAAGAAGATACCGTAATACTAATATTCATTGCGTAACTTTACTAATGGCTTTAATAATGTTCATTACGTAACTTTACTATTGACTTTAATAGTGAAAGACCCCCTGGATCAATGGTGGAAGATGGCTAGGAAATTTTCAGTTGTGCCTTAACAATTCCAAACCTGGGTTATAAGATTCATTATCGGTAAATCATTAACTTCTGTGTAAAAAAGAAAAAAACTATTTAATAGATTCTGAATTTGTATGATTTTGTTAAAATTTGTTTTGAAGTTATGGATACAACATTTAATCTTGTATTCATATTTTTATTCGTAAAAAGAGTATAAATGTTCTATTTTGTATTGATTTTAACGGAAATTAGTTCAACCTTTAAGTATGACCTATAGAACCCAACAAAGTAGCGAGTACAAAGTTTTGTTCCAAATGTTTCAAATGCTCAAAATCATATTGTCTGAAACATATTTTGGTGTGACGCAGCCGGGGTTCGAACCCACAAGGAACCCATCATAAGGCGGACGCTCTATCCACTGAGCCAACACATCTGTATTGTCATGATTACTGAGAAGCTCTATGTGTATACACATGAGTGTTCTTCCATTCTGAATGTTCCTATTGAAGCACTCTATTTCTTACCCATCAGCGTGACTGAAGCCTCCAAGTCTCGCAAAGGAAAGAGACAGGAGAAAGAGAACCAGGTGGCATCGTATGAGGAGCAGCCCCGTACGGCCAAGAACCAAGGAGGCCAGCAGGCTACCAATATGAAACCCCTTCTACCCATCAAACATGCAGGAGGTCTAGAGTACCGATGGATGGAGAAAGAGAAGAAGAATGAAGAGGAAGATGAGGAGATGGAGGATGGGGATGGGGAAGAAGAAGAGGAGATAGAGATGGAGCAAGGTAAAAAATCAAAAAGATTTTTGAATTTTAAAATACTGTGAAAACTATTTATAACAAGGTCCTCGGGACTGAAGAATCAAAAATAATTACTTTGATCATGCCATTTCAAGTGATTGTCACGCATTGAATGAGCGATTCCCTTTATTGATCGCTATGATGAGTTTTTATCAACGGTCAAAAATTGATTACCCAGATGTCTGATATGAATAATAATAATAATGATCATCATGTTGACTCTTTAATTGTTGCAGTTGAAGAAGAACCGAAGCTACCAGCTATCAGCACCATTCAGATCTTTGCCGAGAGGAAGGAGAAGTTAAATCAAAAGAAGCTACGCATTGCAACATTAGCTAGCTCCATTGTGGAAGATCCAGAGAAAAATGTAAGTGTTCACGGTCATTGAGTTTTTATAAAATCTTGGTTGTATATGTACAGAGTGGTGTTAGTCAGTTCAAGATGCAACACTTGTGATAAAATTAACTTTGTCAATACTGAAGGATTTTTCCTTAGGAAATTGATAAGGAAATGTAATATATATGTGTAATGCAGTCTCCATACCCAGACTAGCAGTCCCTTAGTAACACACCAACAATCTCTGTAATGAGATGCCCAATCATATACCAGTAGTGCCAGAGTAGATACCTTGTTATTATATAACATGCCCATGTGAGGAACCATAGAAAACCCCTCACAACATGAACAATAGGATGCCTATATTCCATTCCATTTTACCTTTGTTTATCTTCTCTTCAGCTAAAACTGAATGATTTAAGAATAGTCCTTGTAAAAACAAAAGATTTTACTTGAATTTTGTATATTTCTTCTCAAATATTATTATTTCCTTCTCAGATTAATATACTAAAAGATCTGCGAATAGTCTATATGGAAAAGATTCTACTCTAATATTTGTCTTCATTTTTCACTCAGGTTAACAAATTGAACGATCTGATATAACGTTTAAGTTTTAAAAATATATATATATTTTTTACAAGCACTATTTTATTTTTTACAAGGACAATTCAGTCCTTGTAAAAAATAAAATATCTGTCTACTCGAATGTTATATCATTATTTTCTTCATAGATCAACGTACTGAAAGATCTGAGAATAATTTTATATGGAAAAGATTATACTCTTATATTATATTTGTCTTCATTTCTTTCTCTCTCTCTCTCTCTCTCTCTCTCTCTCTCTCTCTCTCTCTCTCTCTCTCTCAGGTTAACAAACTGAAAGATCTTAGAATCATCCTTGAGGAGAGAGATCCCAGCATCATGGTGACCACCAGAAAGCTGGCTATGGTGTCTCTGAGCGAAGTCTTCAAGGATATTGCTCCTGGTTATCGGATCAGAGAATGGGGAGATAAGGCTAAGTCTTCACAACCTCAGGTATGCTGACTCAGTCCTTGTCATAACAAGGAAGCATTGTTCCTGTTACTTGTTACAGTTCCAGTGTGTTGGATCAAATGACCGATCTGCATGCGAATGAAAATAAAGTCAGACAAAAAATTTTACCCAAATGGGATTTGAACCTGCAATGTCTACTGCTGTCTTGAAAGCTAATTTATCACCGGGCCATCTGTAGATTTGGAATAGACAAGACGAATTATATAAAGTAAATCACACATGGCCATGCGTTTTGAGGTGGGCCCTTTTCCGTTACATGATATGTTTTCAAAGAAATTGTACCGTTTTTATTTAATAGAGTATTATTCTTATATTTGACACCCTATACCCATAAAAGTATACATATTCTGAAAGAGAATTGTCTGAAGAATTCAAAAAATCATTCTGAAAAGGGATAGGGTTAAGTCATAAGAAGTTACAGATCAAAATATGTGAAAAAAGGTGAGAAAAAAGTACTTCCAGAAAAATCTTGGCAGAGAAAAACTAAGGACCCTACAAGAAAATAACATGCATATTTGAACTCTTCAAAGTCAGACCTTTCCAACAATATATAACTTGTTAGGGGTTAGTTGTGATAAAATAATTTTGCGCGATCATTTTTCCAGCGAAAATTTCAGATCAGAAAATTTGGGGAAATATGTGTTTATATGATGTTTATTTACCCCAGAATATAACTCAGTTTTTCCTTACAACCTTTTGAAGTTACACTAACACTTAAAACTTCAATAAAATATATTAACAGTTATTGTTGAAACAAATGATGCGATCTGGCTTATAGCGAGAGATTTGACTTTTCTTGGTTCAAAGACATGTGAACAGGTATATACATGTGTATCTCTGAGAGTTACACATATGAGATTATACCATTAATTAGCTTAACGAAGTAACTATTAATGAGTGTAAATTTGACCCACTATTAATTCTCATAAATTACAATCCAATCAAACTGTTTCATGTTATGTTCAATGATATTTATAACTCATTTGTCTAACTGAGAAATAGAAATTTATGTTCCCCTCCATCATCTGCTGTACAAAAATAGGTAATTGGAGTTAATTAATCATTAATTAGTCATAAATAAATTGACCACATGTATTTTCTTTACCCTTTTAGATTAATTCCCTTCAAACTAATACCCAATTTACCCATATAGCATCCATATTTAAAGTTTGACACCAATTTTCAATTTAAACTACCATCTTACTCATTTAGGTAAATTAATTAATTAGCTTAATTACATGTAGCTTAATTAGGTATCCTTAAGTTCAGCTTTGATCCATTTTTACTCATAAATGGATGATATTCCAATTAAACTGTTTAATGTTTAGGTAATGTGAAGGTAAAAGCTTAATTTGTTAAAGAATAGAAATTTATGCTCCTCCTCCTCATGCTCCTCCTCCTCCTCCACCGTGCAAAAATGGCTACTCAGAGTTAATTAAACGCTTATTACTCATAAACTAATTAACCATTTGCATTTCTTTTACTTTTAAGTAATTGCCAGATTAATTCCCTTCAACTTAATACCAAGCATACCCATATAGCACATGTATTTAGCATTTTATATCATTATTTATTTCCGTACTTGTCGCGCAAATGTAACAACACCACCTATATGGGGGCCCACTATAAAAAACATGGCCACATACAATCTAATTTTTGGGAGTTGTAGTGAAAATTATCCAAGAAATCCTCCCATTTAGCATCTTAAACATTCATAAAGAATGAAAATAGAGACTTATTATTACACAGACTTGATCCTGTTTTGCAGAGTGATAAAGACTTTAATAATAAAAATGTAACTGATAATAATTTCTTTATAAAGTAACTCCCTGAGCAACTTGTTTTCTCTGTTTAATATTTAAGTCTACCAATCTCGTATCAGTTTTTGGTTGGTCGGTTAGTTAATCGATTGGATTTTGACAGACTGTATCAATTAGATATAACTATTTTTGTCTTTTCGTCTAAGACCAACCTCTAACTTCACTATCCAAAAGACATGAGTCGAATTTGAACCTTGATCCGATCCATGCCAGTTTGTAGCCTGATACAGAGACCTGACAGTGAGTGTTACAGTTTAATCAACTCCTGAACCCTATTTTTCTTGATATATTGACTCATTTTGCTTTTTATTTGCAGCTCAGTAAAGATGTCCAGGTGAAGAGAGATTTTGAAGAAGGTCTTGTCACAAACTACAGGCTTTATCTAGAATTCCTTGAAAAGACTATCAAAGGTAGATATCTCTTAGGTTGCTAGATTGATTGTTTATTTTACCTGACTAATGGGGGGTCATTGGTTTGATTTTTGGATGAATCATACCAAAGACTTATAGAAATGGTACTTGGGGTAACAATAACACATCATGTTATGTAGGACCAGAGAACATTTGCTAAGAACTGAAGTGGCTAAAAGTACCCTGGGGCCGTACCACGAAACCGTCATAACTCTTAAGTTCTTGGACAACCCATTGAAACAAGTTTTTATTCTAGACATATATACCTTGTACATGTCCCTGATTTATAAACAGATATCTCTTTGATGGCTATTATCTTTTAAATTATAAAACACAAGATATTATTAGGCTGCTACTCAAGTTTCTCAACCAATATCAAATATGTGCAATAATATTTTAAGAACCATGTCCATCTGGCCATGTATGGTTGTAGAAATGTTATGTCTCGGCCGTGGCACTAATGATTTTTGGCAAGACACTAATCTACATCGACTATCTTTTAATTCTTTCATTCATGTACAATTCTTAAATAGGATTATGATGTCAACTTTAAATTATATGTGATACGTCTTGTCGAAATGAGAGAGAAGTCGCAGATCAAAGATCCGAGTAAATCGACAAACTAATAAAAAATAACTTTTTCAAAAAAAATTTTGAGGAAATTTTTTTTTTTATTTTCTGGTTCTACCATGCTTCATCTTTGCTCTGTAAAAAAAATGAGTGAAAATGATAACGGGAAAGTGGTAAAAAAGCAGTTTTTCGGCGAGTGTTTTTTCGGTCAATTTAATTTTTTTTTCCGGACATACAAGCGCACGTCCACGCTCATTTCCCCCTCCGTTTAGCTCCGCCCTTAGCAACGCATGGCTTTGTTTGTTGGACGTTCACGGTCATGTGTTGTGTGATTTCTATTGGCTTTTTGTTTCGTTTTTGTGAGCGAATAGCGAACTAAACTCTCTTTAGCTGCACTGCAGCTGTGAATAAAGCTGTTTCATTCCGGAGATAGCGGAGCACGCAAACGAATGTCAAATCTAACAATCGGGTGGGGGGGGGGAGGGGGGGAGGGGAGGGTTTTATGTGGGGAAAGCTACTTATTGCTTGACTTAGCTATCTGGATCCAAATGAATGTTAATTTCAGCATTTTATTTTAGGGGCCGCGATATCTGTTGTCCTGATGGGAAATTAAACCTCCCTATAACAAATTTGGTTCCATCAGGGAAAACATAGAGCACACAAAAGAGGTGAGCTCGTGATCATAATACTTCTGATACAAGTATTTAGGTTAAAGTCTTAAGACGCGTAAGAGATGCTAATTTAAAATTTAAAAAAAAAATATGGTTTAAATATGGGTTGATATTGCATTATGTGGAAATCAATGAGCTAAGGGGGGGTGGGGCAAATCAATCTAGTTTTAATTAACCGGCTGGTACTTCTCACTTTTTGGGAACTACTTTGAAACAACTTTAAGACGGCTTAGAAACAAGTTTGAGACGAGTTGTTGAGACGTGGCAGAGACGTCTCCGAGACGTTTCATGATCGCGGGATACTACTTTGAGACATTTTCTCTGAAAAAGCTTTGAAACAGATTTTGAAACATCTCGGAGACTTCTCCTCGACAGATAAAGACGGAATAAACTTATCCGTGCGCGAAAATCGATTCCTTTGCGAAGACGTCTCCGCTATTTTTGTAAACAAATTTTGAAAATGTGTCGTGGATAATCTCGGAGACTTTTCCTCGACGGAAAAGACGGAATAAAACTTTTTATCCGTCTCGAAGAAACGATTCCTTGCGAAGACGTCTCCGCTATATCACCCTTCACTTCGACAAAAGTTCCGTAAGAATTTACACAAAATTACTTTTTAAACTTTAATGTTGTGTAGTTTTTAAGATTTGTTTTATTTTTGTTCATATTTTTCATATTTATTATACCCTTTTTAATTTATTTTGTCTTTCAGCCTTTGGCTACTATTTTGAATATTATTATCAATAAAGACAAATCCTCACACCCAAATCAATTGACGTTATCAATTTAAGTTTAATTTTGCAAACTCGTCGGAACAACTACTCGATACAAATAGCGATGCCATAGTAAAGAAAGATAATGGGCAAGAGAGAAACAAAGAGACAGAGAGAGAGAGAGAGAGAGAGAGGGGAGATAGTAAGGAGTATGAATACCCCCCCCCCTATTTTTAAGTAAACGTCGACGGGACACCGGGGATCCCGCTTGAGTAACACCATATATTGTGGTGAGTGACCCCCCCCCCCCCCCGGGCTTTTTAACTGTAAGCCCCATTTTTGAAAAAATAGGCAATCCAATTCCTACACCCAAATCAATTGGTCGTTATCAATTTAAAGTTTAATTTTCAAACTCGATCGGAACAAATTACCCGATCCAATAGCAATGCCATAAGAAAAAGAGAATGGGCAAGAGAGAAACAGATAATAGAGAGAGAGAGAGGAAGAAGAGGGGAGATACTCTTTTTTCCTATCTTTTACTTGATTTCATTTGAAACTCTATTAATTGGAATTTACACGGGAGTGATGTATTGAGTATGAATGTCGAAAGAGAATAGTAAGAAATGTGAATATGATAAGTAAAGATTATAATGATAACAAGGAAAGTGAGCTTTTTAAAAGACGGTGAAAGGGCCATGTATGGAAGTCAATATACAGAGATACTGTTAAGAGTGCGAAAAATGATCTGAGAACAAAAGAATCTATTAATAAAGGATTAAAAGTTTAAATTACATTGAGGGTTCAAACTCGAGAAAAGCTTTCAAAAGATAAAGTGTTCCATGTAGTCGCGGAGACGTCTCCGCAAAAAGAATAGAAGTTTTGTTTCCGCGAAGAAATAAATAGTATTAGAGACGTCTCCTGAATTACGGAGACGGATTTCTCTTCATAAATTGCCGCTGAAGCGTCTTGGAGACGTCTCTAATACTATTTATCCGTCGCGGAGACGAAATTTGTATTCTGTCGCGAGAAGTCTCCGCGAGGTGAGATAGCACCCATAGCTACTAGCAAATTTCTGCAGTTTATTTTACAAAGTAATGTGTTTAAGAAAGTAGCGTTTTACTAAACACGACGAAACAAAATACGATTTACTCTTAAAATGATTCATTCAAAATTATTAATATCTTCTTATTACTGGTAAACAAGTTTGATCAATAAAGACGAGATCGAGCAAATCATTTACGTTTTTTATTTTCATTGTCTTAAGCTAACCTAGCCACTCATAAAACGTGATCAGAGAAATTCTAAATACATTCGTGAGGCGCAAATAATTTATTAAAACATTTTGTGGAGGCTTATCTCTATCATATACTTATTCAAAGAAATATAAACAAAATGCATAAGCCCCTGTACAAGAATAATTTAGTCTATAGACCATTATTATGTTTAAAATTTCCAACAGAGTTTCAGATCAAAATGACTCGCTTTATATGAGTAAGAGTACGCGATTGACATTCAAAGAACGCACGCAAACATCGGAATAAAACCCCAAAAAGGTTTTAAAATAGTAATTTTGTTTCTAACTAATTTAGCGCCAGGATTGGTAAACACTTTTCTTAAAGAGCGGACTTTTTCTTAAACAATTAGAAAGAGCATGACGTTTTCATTTATTTGACGAAGATATAAAACAACTAACCAAATTCAGCTTCTTTTTTTTTTGAGAAGATTGAACATCGCCGTTATTTGCGTTGCCTCGATCATGCGTGACGGACGAGTATTGTTCTCTGTATACCTGAATGCAGCCTCCTCATTGGTCAATACGTTTCACTTTGTAACAAGTGGTTGCTAGGGCATTTCGTGGAGTACAGCGGTGACAGAGTGTTCTTTTTTTTTCTGGCGGCGGGTGTACAAAGGAAGTCAACTTCGCAGACGTTTTTCTCTTGATTTTGATTTCCAAGAGCACAATTCTCCTCGCGTTCAGAGGCTAATATCTCCACTTCTATTTACTCTTTACAGTCGTTGTTAATATTATCAAAATTAAGGTGCAATGATATCAGGGATCAATAATATCAAATAAAATGGATTTCAAACATTGCGACTAGTCTCTCCTTTCGACGTGACGCATCACATATACTTTGTACAATATCCAGAAAATTAACCCATTTCAGGCAAGCTTTTACTGAATGCAAGCATATGTATTACCTTCTTTAAATGGAACTAACCAATAAATCTTCCTAAATTTATACTCAGATTGTTTTTTTGAGAATTTTTATGTATAAATTGCCGGATATAAATGTACAGTTTATTATAATTATTGTTTATTGTAGATGTCCACAAGACAAAAGCTGAGTTGAAGAAGGCTAAAGACAAGGAAGCTCAGAGAGCTAAACCTAGGATGTTGCTCCCTGACGAAGCTAAGCTGAGTCTAGCTGAGACAGCTACTAAGTGTCTCTGTTCTCTTCTCAATGCCCTACCTCATTTCAACTTCAGGACAAATATCATCTCAGTGGTGTCTAACATGATGACTAGCAAGCATGACAAGGTTCGCCTTAATGTTTTGTTTGTTTGTTTGTTTTTTTTTTCATCCTAAGCCTCGCTTATATGGCCATCATTTAGCCGGCCTTCTATATTCACCAGCTATGTACTTTGGCCAGATTCCCTCTTTATTCTTTTTTTTTTAAGTCGCATACCGTAATTAACGGTGTATAAGCCGCACCTTTTTGCCGTCGGCAAAAAGTCAAAAGTAGGGGGTGCGGTTTATACATAGAGATAGGATTGGCGAGGCTTAGATCTAACTTATTTTGGTAAAAAATAAATAGATTCTAGTGATATCAGACTATTTATGCATAATAATAGGGTCAAAGCTATTTTAAACCCTCAAAAATAAGTAAATTAAAAACTTACTTGTCATATTTTGACGCTGATTGACCGCGAGATGCATGTAAAACCCGCCAGGTCGAGTGTGTAGAAACACCCGCTGCTAGCGGCCTGGAGATTATCCCTGTAGGGTGCTTTGCCGATGTTCAAAACATTCACCTCAAATCCATAACAAAAAGTCAAAATACATCATCAAACATAACAATCACACAAAAAATCTTACCCCTAGATATCCTTCTTGAGAAACTAGTTTCAGACAGATCTGATATGACCACAAAACTTCTGATAAGGAGAAGTTTTGCATGGCTGCATTTCATCCAAATACTCACTTCGCCGATCGGTATTATCCTGCAGCGCATGCGTGGTGTGGCATTGCAACATACAATGGGGTGTTTCCATTACCTGCTACCCTGCTACACTTCCAATTTCTGCTATACACCTTTTTCAATTTGACGTCGCACCATCGTATCCGTTTCTCGTGATTGCTATTTTGCTCATGAATATATATAATCGCCACTTTCCGATAAATGTATTTGCATAAGAAAGAATGTAATTTGTCTAAGCGTTCGGCCTGTGCGTGTACTCTGCTGTGTGGCCATAAACGTCACGCGAAAAATACATACGAACTCGCTAGGATTTTTACTGCCAAATCCTTGATCTGAAACGCTTTCTTCTCTTATCTATATTTATCATTTTCATCATTATCGTTAATAATAAGGGCCGTCTAATCTTCGCATTCGTTCTTAAATGTTGATTCGAGACGCTAGGCCTACATATGGTACTACAAAATACCAAGGTTTGTTGTGTAGAAAGCGACAGCCGCAGTCAGCAGCGTCACGAGCTCTCTCTTCTCTTCTGAGTTTGATTTTCTGACAGTCATTGACTGTCATTCACTTATTGAAACAGAAAACAACCTAAAAATAAGATGTATGTAAATGAGCGCAATGAACTGACAAACTTGTTTTGTGACATAAATTGACTTGGTTTCATGATGCTTGATTCTAATTATAATCCTTGTATGATCGATGGCAGTCTTTACACCCCCTCCCCGTCCCGCCTCCCGCTTAATTTCTCCTTAAATCCCCTTTTTTAATCATTTACGAAATGTCGAAAATGCCTTGTTATTTTTTCCCTCGCCCGTGCTGCCCCTCTTGCTATGACAATGTCACGATTCTATATTTGATATCGCGCGCCAGATACCAATCAAAACATTGTTTATCGCATCTGTTAAGTGTAATTACACATGCCGGATAGGTCAACGACCTTGCTTATTTTTATCTGGAGCTTTGCAATTTACTTATTGTAAATGTTGGACACAAGAAACAAGAATCCCGGCCATGTGTCTACGAGAGGGGGGATCGGTGTAGAAACTTAGATCAAAACAATTAGGTCATCGACATGCCAAGGAAAGGTGCGAATAATATATTCATGAGCAAAATAGCCAATCACAGAAACGGGATAAATGGTCGAGTCCAAATTGAAAAAGGTGTATAGCAGAAATGGAAGTGTAGCAGCGGGTAGCAGGTAATGGAAACACCCCATACAATGCACTAGTCTGTGCATGCAGACACTTATAGTTTAGGAAATAGAAAAGTCCCGATCATTTTCCTCTTTTTCTCTTTTGTTTATCTTTACTTCAGCTAATGCCTTTGTTTCTCATAAATAAACAAGATTACAGATGATTCTTTCATTATTCTTAATTATTATTTTTAATAAAAAATTTTTAATTAATTTTTTTTTTTTTTTTTTTTTTTTTTTTTTTTGTTGGCAAGGGTGTCCGAATTCGGCCGGGTGCAGTTTATACACGAGTGCGGCTTATACACTGTTAATTACGGTAAAAGCCTCTCTTTCATCCCATTATTAGATATTATTTTCATCTCCTGATACTCATTTAAGACATTCAGACATTATGATCATTTACAATCATCCAACCCATAAATCCTTCCCTTCAAGGCTATTAAATCCTCATCCTAAAAATTTTGATAGAAATGCCATATGATGTCCAAGTACAGAGGTATGCATTACTCTCATAACTGGTCATATCACTTAAACGCCGTGGCCAGATAAGCGAGTTTTCAAACTGTGTTTGTAATTATATCAAGGCTTCCGCACACATTATGATCTGACTAGCTCGTTACTGAAGCCTTGACATTGCGCACCTGGTAATCAGACAATCTTGTCTGCGACTCGTGCATGATATCTCTATGTGTGTCCATTTTGGACCGAATTTTCGATCCACTCGGGAAAAATCAACATGTCATATCTATGCTACTGTCTTATCGACTGTCCTCTGGTCCATAGCACATTATGAATAATAGCAAAAGCTGTGACATCACTTATGACCCTCGTTCAGTTGTAGACCTGTCAGATAGGAAGATGTGTGGTTGCCTATAGGCAACAAACCTCTTACAAACCGCCTATAGTGACAAAAATAACAAAACTGAATGTTTCTTTATCACCAAATTAATTTTTTTAGCACCAAACACCAAGGGCATTTTTGTTAATAGATCATTTATTTAAAAGGAAAATGTTAACATCATTTGTAATGCATCACATCAAAATGAGAGACAAGTCACCAGAAAAAAGTCAAAGATATTGGCAAATTAGTCCCTTTTTTTATTACTTTCACTTTATCTTTTTTGCTCAATTTTCAATAGAGCACACATGAAACATTAACGATTCAGAAAATTAAAATAATACTTTCCCCAAAATTACAAATCATTATTTTTTTACCGATTTCCTTGACCCTTTGCTGAATTTGCTTTGCGACTTGTCTGTCGTTTTGATGTGATGCATCACATTTCATAAATGGTTAGTTGCTCTTCTAATGTTAGAAAATACCATTAAATGTATTGTTTATCAAATTTTATTGATAACTTCATATTTTCTTGTTTTTATTGCAGATTGCCAACATTTGTTGCCAGAGTATGAAGCAGGTATTCAGAAGAGATGCTACAGGGGATGCCTCCCTTGAAGCTGTACGCTATATCAGTCGTATTGCAAGGAATAACGGCTACCAAGTATCTCCTGAGGTAAGGAACAATACAATATATTAAATCAATTTATGTAACTATCTTGCACACTCCATTGGTTGATCAAGAGTTTGTTTAAAGCTGGTGTATAGTGTTGGGAGAAGGAAACATATGATTTGTATTCACAGTTAGACAATATGCAAGACTGAATCCTATAACTATAATAAAGAAAGTTATATTACATGAAATCTCGTTTTAGTGTCTTTATTTCACGATATAAGTATAAAAAAAGATAAGTCGGGGATCCGTCTCATGTCCGTGTGCACTAGGCGTTCACTTGGAAAACCAATGGGGATTCTCTTGTGTGGGTGATACACACAGGTCGCTACGCTCCAATCATGCGGGAAGTTTGGGGGACTGGACACCCAAGCAAAGGTCTCAAAAACCGTTACAAGTATGTTTCGGTTCAAACATTTCACTGAAATTCACCGAAAATCGTGAAAGGAATATCACAAACTCTCTCACACATATCTTTTAGTGCAATGTAAACAACATGAGACTGTATTTAATCGGTTTTATGCCAATTCCTTTTTTGTTACCAAAACTATACACCAGGTTTAATGTAGCTTTGACAGATGTGAATCAATCAGTGTAAGGAAGAGTACAATACCATAATGTCATTTATATAGCTCTCTTACACACTCCATTGTGTGGCCATCATTTAACCGTACTCTTCTATCAACCCGGAAATGAACTGTGGCCATCTCTTTATCTCTAATTAATGTCACATGAAAGCCTCACTTATCCCCTGTCATTCATATTATTTTCATCTCCTTATACACACAGAAAGACATTACTGATCACTTACAATCATCAACCACATAAATCCTTCACCTATAAATTTTGATAGAAATGCGATAATGTCCTAGTACAAGTACTCTATACATGACTCTCATATCCCACCATATCACTTAAAGTAAGAGCGAACTGAGCAACACTCTCATTGACTGTGTTATAAATAAATAGTCTTAAGATATACCTTTTGAAATATATATTACCAATTCAGTGCATAAATTAACCTATTATTTAATTTGTATTGTGAAACTTAAATATTTTGAAGGGAAAAGTATTTGTTTTGCTATTTGGTAACATTATTGTGGCAGTGTGAATTCATTGAGTAGTGAAAAAGTGTGTTATTATTCGATGGGGCCAGTTTTATAAGACTACACTGCTCAGGATGTTGCATTGTGGGTTATAAATCAGGGCAGAATTGAGTAGTTGAGGACTAGAGGTGGCTTCTGGTTCGTATGTTTCCCAACATAGCTGGACAAATGGGCTCAGACTGTAAATCAAATATGTTATTGACATCTGGGACTGACCTTTAATGTTACTATTTGAAAAGCATGACTGAAATTTGGACGTAAGTCTGATCACAGTCGGTTTGTAGGTGAACACAGAAAGCTGACGATAAGCGTTAGTGCTCGACCAACTCCCTGATTTGGTCAAGTGGAAACGTTTACATTTACATTTGTGATAAATTCTCTGCACACATTGCCCTAATGATCCACCCAATATAATCTCATATCATCCATGTTTTGTTTAGGTCTTAAACACTTTCTTATCTCTGAGGATCAAAGAGGTCAAGACAGGTCACACTGCGGAAGAGAACAGGAAGAAGATGCTACAGGAGAGAAAGGAGAAATTCAAGCGCTACTCTCGCAATCAAAAACGGGTAAGTGATATACACTAATCCGCCTTCAGAGAACTGTAACTTATGGTAGCCATAGCTAATCCGCCTTCAGAGAACTGTAACTTATGGTAGCCATAGCTGGGGGGCTTCCAATGGGTTAGGCAATAAGCCAGGTGCCTCATGTACATTTTCTTTTGTTACGCACACTGGAAGCTGCCCCCCCCCCCCCCCATTTAGAAATTTGGATAAAAAACAGTACCCAAACCTAATTGGTCTATGTTTTGGAATGATTTTGAGAGGGGTTGATTAGGTGCACATTTGCCCCACCAACAGTTGCTCTGGGCTCTATGTTGTTGAAATGTGGGGTTATGGTTGGAGTGGGGTTTTATGTTGGGTTAAATGTTAGGTATATAAATTAAGTCAACGGCTGAAAGTAGGAAATTGATTAGTGAATCTACTGTGGAGCAATTGTCTCTAGAACAATCTCATGGAATCATTGACAGTGGTGGAATACAAAATTTAATGATAATTGAAGGGACATTTTTGTTATGGCTGTTTGATTATTATTTACAAATTATCATTACTTCAAATAATTGAATGGATTGAAGTGATGTTACCATTTAAGTAACTCTGGAGATATTTCACCAATTCCTTTATAAAATACAAACAACCCTACGAATAACTTGAAATATAAAGAGCCAAATGGGATGGTCAAATTATTTTTTCAATTTCATGAGCTGCAGTTATCCTTATTATTTATAAACATTTTGAATGTCAAGGATATTATTAAAAACAATATTATTTAGATGTTGGGAAAAACAGTAAAACTTCAGGAAGAATTTTGAGCATCACATGTGGCTTGTCATATTTCAAGTCATTTGTAAAGCTGTTTTTAGCTTGAAAACAACTTATGAAAACACCGTAGGTCTTTAACCTGTTGGAGACGAGCTGATTTGGCTATAATACACGTTTCCCATAGACCTCAGTCCGAATATATTCGGGCTCAGTCCTCAACAGGTTAAGGGGAATCGGTAGTGTAGTGGGAAAGATGAAGAAAATTATTGTGAGCTTTCTTGTTTTTTTTTATGCTATTTAGGAATAATATCATAGGAAAATGGTCCACTGTAAAGGATTGCTCTTCAATGCCCTAACACTCATAATATAACATAAAAATAATCAAAACAGCTGAAAGTTGCGGGTCCCTGACATTTTGTGTTGTTCCATACGTGCATTTCTGTGTAAGTGCTGTTACTTCAAGCAAATTTTTTTTTTTTTTCTTAAAGGACTCATCCGGGCTGGAGTTTGCATTATTAGAAAAATAAAGTAAAATCGTAAAAGCACAACACTGAAATTTTCATCAAAATCGGATAAGAAATAGCAAAGTTATGAATTTTCTTGGGTTTTGAATTTTTTAGGAAACAGTTCTTCAAATTGGCAAACTAATGATGTCTCAGTCCCCCTACTTTCTTTGTATTTTATTGTATGAAATACCAATTATCAAGATTATCTGCCCCAAGGACATAAAAACAAAGATTAATCCTTGTGGAATGTTCAAGGTCACAAGTGCTTTTACTTATTTCAGTATGAGGGACAGATTTTCTGTACACGCAATATATGAAAAAATGAGATAAATAGGATTTCATATAATGAAATACACAAGAAGTAGGGGGACTGTGACATCACCAGTTTGCTCATTTGAATATTCAAATATTCAAATGAGGCAATGAGACAATTGCCAAGAACTGTTTTACAAAAAAAAGTCAATACCTAAAAAATGCATAACTTTGTTATTTTTCTTCCGATTTTGATGAAATTTTCTGCGTTGTGCTTGATGAATTTTACTTAATTTTACAAAACTTTTTCATTTCAGCCCGGACTCCTCCTTTAACATTTTGGCAATTCCAAAACCTCACTGCACACAATAAACTGTCATCAACCATTTCGAAAGCACTTTTAGACAGTGTCTTCCTCATTTATTTCAATCTCATGACTAGAACAATAATTTCACTTTAATTAGATCCGTACGATTATGTTACAGGTAGCATTACTTTTAACAGTAGTTCAGTCACTGGTATAATGACCTTACAATGTTTTTCTCCCTAGTATCACAAGAAGTTGGAGATTCTGGAGAAGGAGCTCCAAGCAACTGAGGCATCAGAGAGCAAGAACAAGAAACTCAAATTGGTAAGCATTGTTTTGAAGCAAAAATTAACCCCCCCCCCAAAAAAAAAAAAACAACAACAACAACAACAACAGCAACAACAAACACACCAAATCACACAAAACAAATCAGAAATCATCAACATTATACAGTGAATGAGCTCAGGTGCTCATATTGCATAAAAACCTAGTAAATTGAATAGATGCTTACGGTTGCAAGTAAAGATACAAGATGGCTTCTCTAACACTGCCAGCCTCACCACCCAATGGTGGCTAAAAGTGGCGTCACACTGTCCCGAAGTTGAGCAAAGAATGGCCCAATGCTTTCTTGATCTGAGCAAAATTAAACATTTTCCATGATTGTCCTTGCTCATCTTCGGAACAGTGTGACACGGGCTTGTATTAAAGGGGATATTTTGCTCTTCAGTAATGTGTTTTGTTGATGACAGAGATAAAAAATTAAATGGAATTGTGAGTAAAAAATCGAAACTCACTTGGAAAAGATTTCCACTACGATTCATTAAGTGCTCTCTTCATCAGCAGGCGGTAGAATGTGTCTGTGTCGGATTTTGGAGAATTCTATTCAGCCCTTGGCGGGAAAATTTGTCATGTGATCCTAATCGGCTTTTGATACAGATAGTGATGAACATTTCCCTGCTTATTGACAACAGTAGAAAAGATAATGCTTTACACCATTGGGATATTAATAAAGAGATAGAAATTATTCATTTGTCTCCAACGGTAAAAACATACACAACTGCAGAGTGAAAAAACGGGCAGCCTGTGATTTTTTTCACAGCTGTCTGGCTCCAATTTTTCAAACTGTCGTTGCGTGTGTATCTACCGTTGGAGACAAATGAATAATTCCTTTGTTTTTAAATGGACAGATCTTTTGAATATTTGTACTCTATCTTTTTTCAGCACACAGAGATAGTCCAGATTGTGTTTGCGACCTACTTCCGTATCCTGAAGAGAGCCAGTCATTCTATCATGCTACCTTCAGTGCTAGAAGGTCTCGCCAAGTTTGCTCATCTTATCAACATAGAGTTCTTTGATGATCTCATCCAAGTTCTACACAGTCTTGTAGAGAGAGGGGTAAGATCTTTCTTCTTTTTTCTTCTTTTTTTTGTTTGATTTGTTATCAAAACGGATCGTAAAACCAAAAGAAATTTGGTCATTGAGGCTCAAATTTAGCAGGAGCCTGGTTCCCATTGCCTCCCAGAGCCTTGGTGGGCTGCTTTAAATAAGTTTCCCTTGTGGGCCATTCTACAAAGTATGTACATGTATGTCCAACCCCATATATTCTCAGGCTAAGGAGATAATATACTCAACATGATGATTGTTATTTCTAAGATGCTATATAATTTCATCTCTCTCTTTAAAATTTCTTTCTTGATACTTATAGTATAGAGAGTCTCTTCACTGTTCTCTGACTGCACTCCTTATAATTTCTGACCAGGTTGATGCACTCAATCTTAGTTATTTCCAAGATGCTACATGACTGCTCCATGTAAATGATCTCTCTATCAAACTCGTTTCTTGATACAGGACTTGAAGTATAGAGAGTCTCTTCACTGTACACTGACTGCATTCCATATACTCTCAGGCCAGGGTGATGCACTCAATCTTAGTACTTTCCAAGATGCTACATGACTACTCCATCTTAATGATCTCTCTTTCAAACTCCTTCCTTGATACAGGACCTGAAGTATAGAGAGTCTCTTCACTGTACACTGACTGCTTCCAATACTCTCAGGCCAGGGTGATGCACTCAATCTTAGTAATTTCCAAGATGCTACATGACTACTCCACGTTAATGATCTCTCTTTCAACTCCTTTCTTGATACAGGACTTGAAGTATAGAGAGTCTTTCACTGTACACTGACTGCATTTCATATACTCTCAGGCCAGGTGATGCACTAAATCTTAGTAATTTCAAGAGATTGTACATCAATAGGCCATGTAATGATCTCTCTATCAACTCCTTTCTTGATACAGGACTTGAAGTATAGAGAGTCTCTTCACTGTACTCTGACTGCATTCCATATACTATCAGGCCAGGTGATGCACTCAATCTTAGTAATTTCCAAGATGCTACATGACTACATAGCCATGTTTGATCTCTCTTTCAAACTCCTTTCTTGATACAGGACTTGAAGTATAGAGAGTCTCTTCACTGTACACTGACTGCATTCCATATACCATCAGGGTGATGCATTCAATCTTAGTAATTTCCAAGATGTTACATGAATACGCCATGTTAATGATCTCTCTTTCAAACCCTTTCTTGATACAGGACTTGAAGTATAGAGAGTCTCTTCACTGTACACTGACTGCATTCCATATACCATCAGGGTGATGCACTCAATCTTAGTAATTTCCAAGATGTTACATGAATACGCCATGTTAATGATCTCTTTTTCAAACTCCTTTCTTGATACAGGACCTGGGCCCGTATTCCATAAACTATAATTAAGCAATTTTGCTTAAGTCTAAGTATCTTTTCTAAGATTTTGTCCCGGAAAAATTTTTTTTTTAGCTTTTATTCCAAACACGTAAAGCACTTTGTCTGAGCTCAGAAAGCATTAAGCAAAATTCTTAATTCTGTTAATATTGTCATGTTTAATTTTGGCCTCAAATGAGCTTGCCATATAATCAACATCCAAGTTAAGCCACTAGGTACAGGGCACGACAAACCCGCTTGCCCGGGGCCAGTGAAAACCACAGGCGGGCAAGCAAAATTTTATAACACTTGCCCGATCGGGCAAGCGGTGATTTTCAAAATAAAAATGTAAAAAGGGGACATTATCTCAGTATCTCAGGGAGAGAAAGACACTCAACCACCGACAACGGAAAAAACACTGACAACGGACAAAAGACAAGCGGCTGCTCCAGCAATACCAGCGAGCTCGAATGCAGAGAAAAGGCCGCGAGCAGGCAACACTCGAAGGCTTACTCCAACAGCCGCGGCGACGAAAGAAAAGAGGAAAAAATACGAATTTGTGTTTAATATAAATAGTGTCTTCAAATGTTTTTTATTGACTCGTAATTAGATTAGACCTCCTAGAGGATCTATATTTCCTACAAAAATAAAAAGTCATTAAAAACAAAGAACATAAAAAGAAAATTTGGGCAAGTGGTTTTTCCTCTCGGGCAAGCCAAAAAAAAATCCACTTGCCCAACAGGGCAAGTGATTTTTTTTGTTTTTGTAGAGGCCTGAGGAAGTTAGGCTTAAAGTTAGGATAAAATTCACTTTTCTAATGTGCATATTTGTAGGAGCAACTCAATTAACTTAGCCCCAATCAAAGAATTTATGCTCAACTGTCAATAATAGGCTAACAAAAATACTCTTCATTAAAACCAAAATTTATTTTAGCAAAAAAATTCTTAAGTTTCATGCTTAACCCTAATCAGACTGGGGGGGGGGCCCATCATGGCCCCCCCCCTCGACATTTTCCGCGACCACTCCGCCGCACGAAATTTTCTGATCGCGCCGCTTGCTGACTTTTTACTTTCAAGTCTCGCGCATCTTTTGAAACCATTTTCGCCAAAATTGGTCGTACCGTTACGACGCTGCACGATTTTCAAAAATATCCGTCAGACCGAAAATGGCTCCAAAACATGATTTTGTGTACAAAGTCAATGCAAATTGAGTTTTCTCACCTAATTCATGAAGATATGATTATTTTCACTTTCATTGGCTGAAATCAATTTATTTTAGCATATTTATGCTTAAAAATGGTTCTTAAATGATTTTTGCGTAAAAAAAAAAGAAAAACAAAAGGTCGAAAAAACAAAGAAATGCATAAGAAATTCATAAAACAATAAAATACGTAAGAAATTAATTTTGAAACAAGAATTTTTTTCTAGTACAATTGTTAGGAATGCTATAAGGAATAATAATACACAAAATTAGCATTCTAGGAGCTTTATTTTTTCAATTATGGCAAAAACTATGATTTCATGCATAAATTGAATAATTAATTCATATAAAAAAAATTCATATTATTTTGGAAAAATTAACAGCGCAGTCTTGTAGATTACATGGCTCACTACCATCATGCAAATTTTTGGCACGGTCGCGCGATCGGCGGCCGAGATCTTAAGGGGGGGCCATCATGGCCCCCCCCCCCCCCCCCCCCCCAGTCTTGACAGCTACCAAAACACCCCAGTCTGATTAGGGTTAAGTCCAACATTTATGGAATACGGGCCCAGAAGTATAGAGAGTCTCTTCACTGTACACTGACTGCATTCCATATACTCTCAGGTCAGGGTGATGCATTCAATCTTAGTAATTTCCAAGATGCTACATGACTACTCCATGTTAATGATTTCTCTATCAAACTCCTTTCTGGATACAGAACTTGAAGTATAGAGAGTCTCTTCACTGTACACTAACTGCATTCCATATACTCTCAGGCCAGGGTGATGCACTCAATCTTAGTAATTTCCAAGATGCTACATGACTACTCCATGTTAATGATCTCTCTTTCAAACTCCTTTCTTGATACAGGACTTGAAGTATAGAGAGTCTCTTCACTGTACACTGACTGCATTCCATATACTCTCAGGCCAGGGTGATGCACTCAATCTTTGGTATTTCCAAGATGCTACATGACTACTCCATGTTAATGATTTCTCTTTCAAACTTGTTTCTCGATACAGGACTTGAAGTATAGAGAGTATCTTCACTGTACACTGACTGCATTCCATATACTCTCAGGCCAGGGTGATGCACTCAATCTTAGTAATTTCCAAGATGCTACATGAATACTCCATGTTAATGATTTCTCTTTCAAACTCCTTTCTTGATACAGGACCTGAAGTATAGAGAGTCTATTCACTGTACTCTGACTGCACTCCATATAATTTCTGACCAGGGTGATGCACTCAATCTTAGTAATTTCCAAGATGCTACATGACTACTCCATGTAAATACTCTCTTTTTCAAACTCCTTTCTTGATACAGGACTTGAAGTATAGAGAGTCTCTTCACTGTACACTGGCTGCATTCCATATACTATCAGGCCAGGGTGATGCACTCAATCTTAGTAATTTCCAAGATGCTACATGACTACTCCGTGTTAATGATCTCTCTTTCAAACTCCTTTCTTGATACAGGACTTGAAGTATAGAGAGTCTCTTCACTGTACACTGACTGCATTCCATATATTATCAGGCCAGGGTGATGTTCTCAACATAGATCCTAGTCGTTTCTACTCCCATCTCTATGTCACTCTGCCTCTGGTACATGCAGGTATGTATAGAGACACGATCTGTGAACTTTATGTCGTACGTTTCAGTGTAAGAAGGTTTGACCATGAAAGTCCTATTTTCAGATGAAACGAATGAGTTGCTTTATTTTCAGAGTTATACAAGATTTGTTTCTATTTCAAAAAATATTTCCAAATATGAAAGAAAAAATTCAATTCTAAAATGATCAGATGCATGATTAGATTTCAGGGAGTTTAGGGCCAAGCCCTGCCACTGACTTCACATTTTGATGAGAATGATGATGATGATGATGATGATGATGATGATGATACTGATTTAAATCATTTATATGGTACCATCATTCTGTTTTGAAATAAATACAGAGTTAATAAATCACTAGCAGCAAGCCCCGTGGCAGCAATCCACGGGGGCTAGCCGTTGGGGGCCCCGACACTCGTATTCGATCAATTCTCCTGTGGATTCAAGCATATTGAGGAATGGACATTTATGGTCACGACAGCCGGCCATAGTTTTCATCCATGGAAGTGATGGCCCGCCATAGATATTCTTCGTTCATTTCCCTCTCATCCCTGAATCAGTGGCGGATCGAGGATTTCACGAGAGGGGGAGTTTGTGGTTATTGTTAAACATTTTGGCCTTCGCCCGTTAAGAAAATTAGCATAATATCCGCCCTATAGATAGGATTTGGTCGGAATTTTGCTTTAATAAATATGTTTTCTGTCGATTTTTTTTTCACTTTTGTTTATATGTTTGCTTGGGTGGGGGGGGGGGGGCGCCCGTGTATCGCCACTGCCCACCCCGTTATTCCTATGCATTAGCAATCCTTTCTCAGTAACCTCCAATTTAAACTTTGGCATGTTGGGGCAAGCCACAGACCCCCCTCACCTCCTTTCAGCAACTCCCATATTCGGAAGAATATCTCTC
>CALNVZ010003432.1:28311170-28338092 GCA_940671915.1 Paracentrotus lividus
GCCTCAGCCGGGGGCTTCCAAAATAAGTGCCCATTTAGCAAAAAATTCTATTTTGAATAAAATAGCAGAAATTCATTTTCCTAAACACACTAACTTTGATGTCAAAATAAAGAAGTAATTACATTGTCTTAAACGCTTGTAGTCATTTGAAATCAGAACTGAATCGAAAACAGTGAAAGTTTTGATGAAGAAATGTTTTTTTTCTCACACTTTTTTTTTTTACCGCAAATATTTTTTTGTTTCCCTTTTTCAAATAATTTTATAAATAGTTGTATAAAACATTGATGTTTGGTAACTTTTCTAAAAACTAACCTACGTGCAATGATTGAAATGATGCTGTAAAGAAGGGAGTTATATCTTATTCCGAAAAAGAATTATGGATGAGCTTAAAGTCAGGAACAAGCAATATAGACAAAAATCAACAAATTTGCCCTGTATCGAGAAGATCCCATAACCCCGTACGTGTAATTAGAGAAAGGCGTAACATGCGATAGCTTTTAGCAGACAAAACAAGTATCGAAATGTTCCGCATTTTTGGTCACTTTTGTTCTGCCTACTCACATGCCATCAGATACAATCAAGCTTTTCATAATAGCACGGTGCGGGTATTGTGCTGATTCTCAAGTCACGGGGCCCAAATTGGTTGATTTTTGTCTATATTAGGCGTTCCTGACTTTAGCTCATCAATAATTACTTTATCGGAATAACGATATAACTCCTTCTTTTTACAGCATCATTCACATGCACGTAGGTAGTTTTTAGAAAAGTTACAAACTCAATGTTTTAAATACAACTATTTATTAAAAATTCATTGAAAAGGGAACAATTATTTGCGTAAAAAAAGGTAGAGAAAAAACATTTCTTCACCTCAAACTTTCACTGTTTTCGATTTCAGTTCTGATTTCAAAATGACACAAGCGTCTAAGACAAAATGTAATACTCTTTAATTTTTGAACATCAAAGTTAGTGTGTTTAGAAAATTGAAATTTCTGCTATTTTTTATCAAAAATATAATTTTTTAGGTAATGCGGACCTGTAGGGACCTAATGCAGCAGAGATGCACTGCCAGACGTTGGGTTTAGTAAATGTGGGAATCTTCCCCATATATTCCAATACTTTACTACTGGTACCTCGTTCAGCTAACCAATCATGAGCTAGCTGCCTGACTATAGGAAGACTTAGCTAAACTTAATTCCTTGCTTGTCGCCCTCTATGTTTAGGGATCCCAAAGATATTTTGAAGACGTATAGCTCTGACGGGATGAAGTTCAATCCTCCTCTACCTCCCAAGCATGCAGTCATCAGCAAGAAGGCCCTGAAAGCAAAGGTAGGTCCCTTGTATCTCAAAAATGTCTTATATTCATGTTGTATTTTGTCGTTATTGTCTTGTATTGTTTTAAATTAGTGTTATTTTAGGATCATCAATTTCTCAGTAATTTCTTGACTATTGACTATTCTTTGTAAATATTCTCTTATTTCTGTATTATATTACTTTGTATGAATTATTCAATATTTCTTGATTTGTATGTTTTGTCTGAATGTTTTTATGAAAAGTGGTAGATAATGTTTCAATTCCAATTTCAACATGGCTTTGACATTTCTTTTGAACAGAGGAAGCGACTTTCAAAATCAGCAGACAGTGCCCCCTTTGTCCAAGAAGACTTCCAAGCCCTGGTTGATCGCTGTGAGGACGATGTCAGTCTGGATGCCTTAGACTTCACCTCCGCTTTCTCACAGGAAATTGAAGATGATGAGAATGATATAGTTCCAAGTATGAAGAAGACACTGAAGTTAGCAAGTGAAGAGAATGTCCAAGATGCTGCAAGCAGTGAACAGAGTCAGAGAGGGCGGATAAATGAAAAAAGGACTTTTAAGAAAATAAAGAAGATGAAGAAACCTTGAAACTTGAAGAAATCATGCGAACTGTAATGAAAGTGGAATTTTCTACCGCTTTGTATCCTCTTGATCTGACAACAGTTGGTCTAATTTTCTGTTTTTCTAATACCACATGGGCTAAACACATTTGGTCTACTAATAATTTGATCTAATTTACAATTGGTCTAATGTATACTTGGTCAAATGACCAGTTTGTCTAATTGCCAACTCATCTATTAGCCAAATGGTCTACCGGTTCTGGAAAAGACCAAGTGGTGATAGACTAAGGGGATAGTAGACGAAGTTGGCATTAGACGAAATGGTAAATAGGTGAAGTGCTACCTAGATCAAAACGTAATTAGACGAACTTGTCGTAGACAAAATGGAATTAGACCATATGGGATGAGACGAAATGGACATTAGTCAAGGTGGTTAAAACCAAATGGCAATTTACAGATCTACCATGTCCATGATGGCTATGAGCCAGAGAGCAACGTCCCCTATCAGTCTTGTGAACAACATATGCATGCAACAAAAATTGTGATTGGCTATTGCCACTTGGTGATTGATTGCAAACCTTCATCTTACGGGGCCCTGAAGACATACAGTCTGTGTCAAAAAAAATGGTACAGTCGGAAAAAATATTTAGGTGTGAAATATTTATAGAATATTGGATGGCCTTGAGGTTGATACAAGGAATATTGGACGAGCTTTGCACAAATATTGGACGAGTCGAAGACGAGTCCAATATTTTGAAAAGCGAGTTCAATATATGCTTGTATTGACCGAAAATGGGACATCTAATATTTTTATTATTATCTACATGTATACAGAGGATTTTACAAATAGGGCCCCCCACATTTTTTTAATCACAATTTTTTATTCATTTAGGATTCTCAACCCCCACCCCACAATTTGTTCTGCGAAAACAATCTCTTATTTGAAAATAAATAAAAATAAAAATAAATAAAAAAAAAATTGCCCCCCAAAATCCTCCCCCCCCCAAAATAAATATAAAGAAAGCCCCAAATTTTTATTCATTCTTTCTTTCTTTCTTTCTTTTCTTTACTTTTTTCTTTTTTTTTTTTTTTTTATTCTGAAAAAATTGGACCCACAAAAAAGTGGCCCCAAAAAGATCTCCCCTCCTATAAAAATAAAAAAAAAAAAAAAATACTCCCCCACAGAAAAAAAAATTAAATTTGCCCCCCCCTCCAAAAAAAAAGTAACATAAAAACAAACAAAACTCAAAAAAAAAAAAAAAATGTTAAAAAAGCGTACAAATAAGTGCGCGCAATTCATATTGACGCGTCAGGGCCTGGCTCAAATGGCTGAAGTGGATTGTGACGTATAACAAAAGGAATTAAGATAATATGATTTGTAACGTGTCGCTGCATTTGGGGATTCCCCCTCTTGCTGGCCCAATATTTCTGATTATTGGGCAGCGAGGCCACAATATTGGGTGAGTTCAACAAACTTTGTAAAGTAGGTCAAGTTTATGAAGTGCATCAACAAAATAACACTTGTATTTGGCCTATAAAATCCCTCTGTATGGATAATAATTTCAAATAATGTGTGTATGTGGTACCAGAATAAAGCTAAATAATTTTCCTTGCTGATGCGCTTTGTTCTGTATAATTTTCTTTCATAAAACAAAAGTTATGCTAAATTTTGTGCGACGAGAAACAAATCGAAATTGAGCACTTCATGGCCATTATGCGAAACCTTATACACAAAGGTATGAGACGGCGTGCGAAAAATGGATTTTTCTTGATTGTAGAAAACTAGTCATATTTCAAAAATTACTACACCAAATGTTATGAAAAAAATTGCAGATGAAAGCCTGATCTTCCTGCTTTTTGAAAATACCAAACAATAGCAGGCTGTGATTAATCTTCATACTATAAAAAAATGTTTTCCACTTGTACCATTTTATTTGACACAGACTGTATTGTGCAGTACTTCAAGTAGAGTTTGACAGTCCACTCCTATTGTAACAAAATTTTATGATGGCAAAGCAATTCTCCTAGTTCCGATTCCAAATATTTGTAACATTTTGTGTTCAATACAAGAAGATTTCATTATATGGCTTGGTTGTGAGTTCTTTTTATAACATAACTATTTGGTTTGATAGAGTTGAGTCCTGTCAAAAGAATTTATGCCATTTTATTTGCCATTATTGTTGGAAAAGGGTTGTTCTTTCACTTGATTCTCAAGTAGGAGAAAACATCAGTTTTTACATCAAGGTTATATTTTAAACACGATGTGCTACATGAAATCTGAGAAGGGTTATAATGTCAGCTTAGCTTTTACACATGGAAGTATATCTGCTGCATGTTAGACATGAAGGCTATTAGTATACAACAAGCCACAAGTTTATCTTATGAGCCCTACAAGTGAATGTAATGGTACATATGCTGTATGCTGACAAAGTCAATATATTAAACAATTATCTCATTTAGCTATCACTATCAATTCGATTAGATTATACTAATAGCCAGTTTCCTTTAAAAAAATGTTTTGGATTTCTATCTCACATGGCATATTGTATTTGATGCAACCATATAATTTTGTATATGAAAATTTTGATCGAAAAACTGGAAATTACAACTCACTTGTGGCGGCATTTCGCCAATTATCAGTTGGCTTCTTTGGGCGAATGATGACCCTCGACATATTATCATTCCCCCCGAAGAAGCCAATTGATAATTGGCGAAACGTAGCAACAAGTGAGTTATAATTTTCATTTTTTTTTTTTCTACTAAATCACGACTGGATGAATGAGAAAAAATCTACATCAAATAATTTTGTCTTGCTATAAAAAAATATTTGGGAATAAATGGAAATTTTTTCTTTAGGCCTTTTTCACAGCAGTTGAGACCCCTAAATTTTAGTACAATTACAGATCGACCAGATTTTTCCGGCCACGTTTAAACCAGCACCCATCTGGTAAATTGATGTGGTCAGTTGTGAGAGTAATGCATAGCTTATATACTGGGACACCACATAGTCATGGCATTGTTATCAAAAAGCCCCACGCCTGGATCCGCCACTGAAGAAATTTTATGAAGCTAAATAACTGCTCAGGTTCAAAATATGAAAATCAGGAAAAGGTTAGTTGGTTTTCATAGAAATACCTTGGAAAAAGGAAAAAATTGCTTAGACTTCTCCTTTAAATCAAGCCCAAGAATTAGAATTTAATAGAGATATATCTGGCTCTTATATGTCACAATATGCATACTATATTTCATAACTGAAGTACATGTATATTTATATTTCAGGATTCTCGTATTATATCATGTAAACTATTTCTTTTTCCATACACATTTGCCTAATAAATTCTCTATTTGAAATATCCAAATGAAAACGAGTGTCATAGTTGATATACCCGGTACTTTACAGTGAATTTACCCTCTTATTTTGAAGTTGATGTTGACTTAAAAAGTTGGAACTAAATACATGTAGGATAAATAAGTTACAGTCCACTTTGCTGAAGTCGAATAGAAGAAAAGATGATTTGAAAAGACCTTAGACTTCAACTTCGAGCTCAACTTAGTCAAGGTTGACTGTAATTTATTTATCCTATTTAGTTGCAACTTTCACCAGCTTGTCTGTTGTGCTTCCATTCAAAGTAACTTGACATCAATTTCAATTTACCCTTCTATGGTTAGCAATGGCGGATCTCATCACGAGTGTGGCCCAAAATTGGACTGTCCAATTTTTGAACACTAATTTTTATGCCTCCGCCACCGAAGGTGGTGCCGGAGGCATTATGTTTTCGGGTTGTCCGTCCGTCCGTCCGTACGTCCGTCCCGTTTTCGTTCTCGCATAACTTAAGAACCGTTTGACTGATCACTTTCAAACTTGGATCATGTATGCATATGGTAGGGACAATGATCTGATTAGACTTTGGGTCATTAGGTCAAAGGTCACAGAGGTCATTGTATGCATGAAAAATGGCTCGTTCTCGCCATAACTTAAAAAACCGTTTGACGGGTCAACTTCAAACTTTGGTTAATGTGTGCCTATGGGAGGGCAATGAACTGATTAGATTTATAGGTTCATGAGGGTCAAAGGTCAAAGGTCACAGATGTCATTGTATACATGAAAATGTTCGTTCCGCATAATAACTTAACGGTTTGACGGGTCAACTTCAAACTTGGATCATGTATGCATATGGTAGGACAATGAACTGATTAGAATTTGGGTCATGAGGTCAAAGGTCACAGAGGTCATTTGTGTACATGAAAAGGCTCGTTCTTTGTGATAACTTAAGAACCGTTTGAGGGATAAACTTGAAACTTGGGTCATATGTGCATATATGAGGGTCAATAAACTTATTAGATTTTGGGGTCATGAGGTCAAAGGTCACAGGTCATTGTGGTACGTGAAAATGGCTCTCGTTCTTCGGATAACTTAAGAACCGTTGAGGGATCAACTTCAAACTTGGTCTTATTTACATATGGGAGGGACAATGAACTTATCAGATTTTGGGGTCATGAGGTCAAAGGTCACAGAGGTCATTTGTGTACATGAAATGGCTTGTTTCTCGCCATAAAACTTAAAAACCGTTTGAGGATCAATTTCAAACTTGGGTCATATGTGCATATGGACGGACAATAAACTGATTGATTTAGAGTCATGAGGTCAAAGTTCAAAGGCCACAGGGACATTGTGTACTGTAAAATGGCTTGTTCTTGCGGATAACTAAAACAGTTTGATGGATGAACATCAAAATTGGGTCATATGTGCATATGGTAGGGACAATGAATTTATTATATTTTGAGGTCATGAAGTCAAAGGTCAAGGGTCACAGACGTCATTGTATACATGAAAATGGCACGTTCTTGCTGTAACTTCTGAACCGTTTTATGGATCAAACTTCAAACTTGGGTCATGTGGGAGGAAAGATGAACTGATTAGATTTTTGAGGTCAGGACATCAAAGGTCACTGGTTATTTATGTAAATGACTCGTTTGTCAATTTCTGAAGGACCTTGACAGATCAACTTAAACATGTTTATCCTTTTTATTACATCAGTAGCCATCCTTCCTGAGTTGGAAATAATTCTGATGATACAACTTTAATAGATTTTGGGGTCAATATCTCAAGATGTCATGGTATAATGGATTAAAATACTCAACATGCGCATGCCTTTTTTTTTCCGATGCTGGCAATACGGAGGCATGCCTTCCGACCGTGCGCGGTCGAAGATTCATCTATTTTTTTTAACATGTTGCCAGCCAAGCAAAAAGGTAGGCCTACAGTCAAATTTGTTCATGTCACGTCGGCCAAGAGTTGGGGGGGGGTGGGGTGGCGTTAAATTTGTTCGGCCTGCAGCTATCATAGCCTGATAGGGGTAGGTCGTTTATTGGTGCCACACGTCAAATAAAACAAATATAACTTTTATTTTTTTAGGTGGGGGCCCCCAAAGTCCCAAAATACCAGATTTTAGGCACTATTTTTTTCTAAATTTGAGGTTGGGGGGGGGCTTAGGTCAATCAACCCCCCCCCCCCCCTGGATCTGCACCAGGATAGGATGATGGAGGAAGAAGTGTTGAATCTAAACCTTGAGAGGTTGGCGGATGAGTAATAAATTGAGGGAGAGGATAGAGTTGTAAGAGTTGAAAGAGAATGTGATTGAAGTGCCAGGAAAAGAAGGAGGGAGAGGAAGGCTGAAAACTTTTGGGAAAGAAATGGTCAGAGAAAATTTTAAAGTTGGAATAGTAACTTACTAAAATAAACAATGATGTCGATGATACAGTCCAGACCTGATATAACAGGCATTGATATGACACAAGTTCCTTTTAAAAGACAGGGAGTCCAGGGCTTATTGCCCCATTTGGAAAAGTCATAATCTCATTTTCCCTAGCCCGATGATGCCCGAAGCAGGTTAAAGAATATTTTTGGTGGGGCAGCTTGTTTTGCCATGGTCCAGAAATTTAGGTTCAACATGGGTATTTCCAGTGCTTTTCACAAAGTCTGAGGGTCAGCAAATTATAATTAACTCCTTATGAAATCCCACAACTGACTGTCTTTAGCAAGCCAATTGTCCTACCCAGGGGGTGTTTCAACAAGTCGTTGGTAAAGTTACAAATGACTTTAGAAACGATTGGAACATGTTCTTGGGTGCTATGCAAATCACATTCTGAATCATTCAGCACAAGAAGTGATCACTAATCATGCATTAAGTTGTTTGTAGCTTACGAACGTCTTGGTGAAACCATGGATCTCTCTTATATATCCATGGTGAAACACAGCCTCGGTCCTATATCAAACACTCATGTTCAGTACATACATGTGTAACAAGATTTTGGTAAAACAAGACCTATGTGTCTTGGTCCCCAGCTCTTACTTATTGACGGGAGTGGAAAGTGCCATACATACACAGTTAATAGACTTTGAAGGAAAAAAATGCCCTCAACACATTTGTCCTTTTGTTTCACATTTTCTTAGAAGTATTTAATTGAAGTAATACTTTGTTTCACAGGGTAAATTCATGACCATGTCCATTTTGAAGGTACGATTTAACACAACTCAAGTTACCATACAACATTTAAACAGCTTTCATTTCTCTACTGTCCACATTGAAATTCCCCTGCAAGAAGCAGTAGTAATGTCTGAGATAGTCTAGGTCTTTCATGATCCAGATTCTTTTTTCTTGACCACCTCCTTCAAGTGTTCCTTGACTTTCTCCATGTCTAGAACGTCCCATGCTCTGGTTTTGGGATGCTCAAAGGTGGGTTCTTTGCTCGGAAAGTCTGTCACGTTCAGGTCTGTTGGTTTGTTCACAAACGGATGCCATGCCCCCTGGATACTGGGGAAGTCTGTATGGTAGGGCCTACGGATTCGCACCAGGTCGTTCCCGGACTGTGTCCGTAGAAGCTCTACTTGTTCGGATACCTCTTCTCTATCAAGTTTGCTAAGCTGAACAGATCGCTTGGAGCCATTCACTAAGTAGAAAGGAGAAGAGATATATGTTGATTTATTGAATTGAAGGATTTATTTTCATTTCATTGCAACCATATATGCATTCAGAAAACAATTTCAAAAATAAGCAAGGTACCATATCTAATCATCTTCCGCAAAATAAATGCCTAATTTTCTTATGGTGGTAAAAATCTATACCAGATGTTATGTACTTTTGACCCCAACTGTATGTACCAATGTGTTTATTATAACCAGCTACCATTATAACGAGGTGTCTTGGTCACGAGAAGCTCATTATAATGGGAGTGGACTGTAATTACATTTAATCAACTCAAAATCATAACACTCACAGAATTCAGCAACAATCCTTGGACTAGAAAACTTGTTGTGTGGTGTGACGTAGAGTACAACCTGCGGATTCTTGCGAGCAAAGTCAATTATATCCTCTTCCATGTAGTCACTGGAAAAAGGGAGAAATGATGAAGAAATAGCCAAATATAAAAATTACCTTAAAAATTTAAGTTATATTACCTAATCCCTAAGATTGCTTAAGAAGGCTTACATTTTTGTGATCTGTGCAAAATGAATATTTTGTAGGAAATTTGGACCCCCTTCTTTTTTTAAATTTAGTACATTATCTTCTAAAATTCAACCTCTATATTATTCTATCCTTTCCTATTTATTAACAATGAGTATCTTTATCAGCCAATTCACCATAAAACTCAATGGGGAAGACTTTGTCCCTCCCCATCTGAGTGGATCAACAACCCCTACCTAAGAATGGAAGAGTCCAGCCCTTCTTTGGAGGAGAGACCCCCTTGGTAGTGATAGTGATGCTTTGGTGCCATTATAGTTTTGACACCAGCATTATCACAATCTACTAACTTGTCTCTCCTCGTGTTCTTTTATTTTAGCACCCTATCCCTTATAGGGGCGCTACATTTCTGGAGGCACTGCCCGGATGAGGTTTCGATGAAAGCTATTACAAGCCTCATGTAATAGTCCATCTCCGAATGCCTCATCGTCGCTAAACAGACCGGGACAAGCCGAGTTGGTGTCAAGTGTCCGGAAGGGAGAATTTTGAAGTAGGCCTAAACCAAACCGAGCTGAGATGGCTGGAAATGGATTGGAGGAGTTGGTCGCCGACGTCCAGGAGAGGCTGGGCTTAGGGACTGAACAGGACCTCCTGAAGGTTGCGAAAGATTCTCGATAGGCCGGAAGAGGACATCAACAAGGCTAAGTCCAGGGGACGCTTGGGACTCCTACGGATGCTGCAGCGGTATCTGCACAGCGAGGAGGTGGAGGACCAAGATGATGAAGGTAAGGCAATATGGGTAAGGTGACGGAGGTACTGTTGGGGAGGTTTGGGATGACCCTAAGGGTGGTAAGGAGGCCGGATGTTAAAGAGCCCCTTCTTCATCAAGACCTGCAGAGAGCCAGCCAGGAAACTCTACACCATCCTTACCAGTGGGCCTAACCAATGTAGCGTTTCGAAAGGAGTTTGGATTGTGGGCAGATTGGTGAGCCTCAACAAAAGGACAAGCTCTCCTTCTCGAGTCTCGCGAGGCAAATCGACAGTGGCCTCAGGAAAGGCTATAGTGAGGACGAGGTCGTGGACCAAGTTATACGAGCCATCCGTCCTGGACTTCGCATCAGAACTATCTGGAGGGAAGAGCTGGTCTCGATTTGCCGACGCTGCGACAGATCCTGAGGTCACACTACCGGAAAAGGACGCAACGGCTTTGTTCCAGGAGCTTTCAACCGCGCTCAGGGAGGTCGAAGTCGGAGCATGACTTCATCCTTCGTCTGATGGACCTCAAACAAAAGGTCCTCTTCGCCTGCTTGGAGGCCGGATCTGGGTGAGGTATGACACCATCCAGGTACAAAAGATGTTCCTGCATGCCGTTTCACTGGACCCAAAATGACAGCATGCCGCCAGACTAAAACCATATTTAACTGAGGTAGGGACTGATGAGGAGGTCCTGGGCGTCACAGAACTTATTGGGCCAGAGACCGACGGCAGCAAAAATTAAGGTGCGGCCAAAGACCAGTTCGGTCAGCCAGGTGTTGGCGACTGAAGACATCAAGCTAGACACTGCTCCGAAAGAAAAAACCTCAAAACACACAGGATGGAGTGAAATCCAAGCGGCGATCCAATCGATTGTAAAGAAAAGAAATGCAGGCCCTGGCACCCCACCACCCTTCTTCGCAAGAACACCCTTCGTCTCGACAGGGACGACCCAGGCGAGGGTGTGAGGCCTGTATCCAGAAAGAGAGCAGAAGGGGAGTGTAGACACTGTTTTCGGTGCGGAGTTCAGAGCACTATGCCAGAGGATGCCGAAAACAGGTCTCGGGAAACGGAAGCAGGACGTCCCAGTGGGACATGAGCGTCCGACCCAGTCACGTCGTCCCACAACCCAACACTAACTCGACAAAACAAGTGGCATTTCTGGGAGTAGGAGGAAAGTTGCTCGCTTGGTCGGGGGAGAAGTGTCAGATCACCTGCACCATCGGCGGCCGAGATACAGTCGCTCTGTGGGACACAGGCGCCCAGGTCTCCCTCCTTCCCCAGAAGTGGTTGAAAGATCACCTACCAAAAGAGATCATTCCGTCCATTTCTGATCTACTGCCAGACGGACACCTTAAACTTAGAGCTGCCAACGAGACTCCGATCCCCTACTTGGGATATGTGGAACTCACTGTCAGCCTCAACACATCCCAAGCCACAGAAATTCTTGTACCCTTCCTCGTGGCAGATTCGAATGAGAATGATGTCATTTTGGGGTACAATGTCATCATTGAAGCAGTTTTGGACCACCCTCCACATCTCACAAATGTTACTTCTATCCTGGCCAAGATTCTACCAACCCATTCCAAATCAACGATCTCAGCAGTGGTAAATATAATCAGCAAAACTGACCAGAGCTCTCCCCGACCGGTGAAATCAGGCAGGACTGTTAGATGTATAGCCCCAGGCTCTTCTGTGATCTCCTGCCGAGTTCATGCTGGTGACCTTCAAGATTCGGTTGTACTGCTAGAGCCTTCCCTGAACCCTGCAATTGTTGATACTTTGGAAATCCAGCCAGCCGTAGTAGAGATTGGGAAAGGAAAGTACAGCAAGGTGGAAATAGCAGTAACTAACCTCAGCAGGAGCAATGTGTACATTCCAAGGCAAACAACGATCGCGCTGTTAGAACCCATCTCTGGTTTCCAAAATGAACTTCCACACTGTGACCAATCCGTGACTGTGAACCAGGTTAAGACCGAAACGCCTCAAGGAGATTGGCTATCAAGTTTCAAGCTTGATCACATACCTGAGCCCCAACGTGCAGATGTACTAGAGATGTTGAAAGGAGAGAAAGGAGCGTTTACTATTGGAGATGAAGACATCGGACAGATTAACGATCTCCAGATGAAAATAAACCTCTCTGACAACATCCCAGTCCAGAAGAAGTACATGTCCATCCCACGTCCCCTACTACAAGAGGTTAAGGAGTACATCAATGACCTGCTGAGCAAGAACTGGATAAGAAAATCTTCATCACCCTATTCTTCTCCAGTTGTGTGCGTGAGAAAAAGGACGGTCTCTGCGTTTATGTATGATTACCGGGCACTAAATGCAAAGACCATTCCTGACAGACAGCCTATCCCACGGATACAAGACGTGCTTGACAGCCTCGGTGGTAATCAGTGGTTCTCTTCTCTGGATCAAGGCAAAGCCTACCATCAGGGCTTTGTCGGCAGAATGCAAACACATGACAGCCTTCGTCACTCCGTGGGGCCTCTACGAGTGGAATAGGATTCCTTTTGGCTTAACCAATGCTCCAGCTGTGTTCCAACGCTGCATGGAAGACTGTTTAGAGGGATTGAGCGGAGACATCTGCCATGTCTATCTGGATGATGTGCTTGTCTATAGCCCAACTTTCAAGACCATATCGACCACTTGCAGAAAGTCTTAAAGCGAGTACAAGAAAAGGAATCAAGTTGAAGCCGTCCAAGTGTCGATTCTTTCAGAAGGAGGTCAAGTACTTGGGAAGGATCGTCTCAGCTGATGGATATCGGTCTGACCCTGAAGAGATACAAGCTGTAGAAGCACTTCGAGAAGGTACCAAAGACAGTCGGTGACTTGAGGCGGGTACTGGGATTAGTTGGCTACTACAGAAAGTACATCCAGAACTTCTCAAAGCGGGCTGGTCCCCTCTACAACCTACTGACTCTGCAACCTGACCAGAAGACATCCAGCAAAGGAAACAAAAGAAGTCTAAGGAACACGTCCTGTCTTCAAACACCCCATCGAATGGAAAGTAGTCACCAAGACATCCTGAATGGTCTGATAGATAGTCTGCTGAAAGCACCAGTCATGGCGTTCCTGACTTTGAGAAGCCATTTGTGCTACACATGATGCCTCCAAGAAGGAC
This sequence comes from Paracentrotus lividus, assembly GCA_940671915.1. Lineage (NCBI taxonomy): Eukaryota > Metazoa > Echinodermata > Echinoidea > Camarodonta > Echinidae > Paracentrotus > Paracentrotus lividus. The sequence continues at coordinate 28,324,390 of CALNVZ010003432.1, forward strand.
TAGGTGCTGTGTTGTACCAGAAGCAAGAGGGAAAGCTGAGAGTCATTGCATATGCTTCAAGGACACTCACCCTTCGGAGAAGCGCTATCACCTCCACTCTGGAAAGCTTGAGTTCCTAGCACTCAAGTGGGCAATCGTGGATAGGTTCAGGGACTACCTATATTACTCCCTCCATTTACAGTGTTCACGGACAACAACCCACTCACATACGTCCTGACTTCAGCGAAGTTGAATGCCACAGGTCTTCGTTGGGTTGGAGATTTGGCAGACTACTCATTCAACATCAAGTACAGACCAGCCGGGCCAATGCAGATGCAGATACTCTGTCCAGGGTGCCGCTAGAAGTTGGTGATGCTGATGAGTACAGTGAGGAGATCTCCCCATCTACCCTCAATGCTGTGTGTAAGGCAGTCAAGTCTGACACATTCCATATAACAGCATGGATAACCGCAATGTCAGCAACTTTCGATGACAACCAAGATGATGCTAACCAACCATCAGACCAATTCCAGTAAAGAGAAGATATCCGGCGAGCACAGGAGAAAGATCCTGCAATCTCTTATGTGCTGAAGGCAAAGCGTGACCGAAGGCTCCCAAGTCGTAAAGAAAGGCATCAGCTTCCAAGACAGACTTCACAGATACTCGGTGAGTGGAGGAAGCTGGAGATAGACAGCGCGGGGATCCTTCGACGCAAGACTTCTTCCTACAACCAGATTGTCCTTCCTTCCAAGTACAAGCAGCTTGTCTACCAGGAGCTGCATAACAACATGGGCCACCTTGGTGCAGAGAAGGTTCTACATCTCTCTCGAGAAAGATTCTACTGGCCTAATATGGAGAAGGACTTGACAAGATACATCACCCTGGAGTGCTCATGCCTGAAGCAGAGGAGGCCTCAAAGACAGACCAGAGCAAATCTTGTCCCGATTGAAACCACACAGCCCTTTGAGTTGGTCGCGATTGACTTTGTCCACTTGGAACGTAGCAAAGGAGGCTACGAATACATCCTTGTAGTAGTTGATCACTTCACCAGGTTCACCCAGGCATACCCAACTCGGAACAAAAGTGGAAAGACAGCGGCTGACATAATCTTCAACAATTACTGTCTTAAATATGGATTTCCGAAAAGACTCCATCACGATCAAGGAAGGGAGTTTGAGAATCATCTGTTCCAGCGTCTTCAAGAACTCTCAGGAGTCTCACATTCCCGCACAACACCCTATCATCCACAAGGCAACGGTCAAGTCGAAAGGTTTAATAGGACACTACTTGGTATGTTGCGCACCCTTGCAGAGGAACAGAAGAGCAACTGGAGTGCTCATGTAGGCAAGGTGGTGCACGCTTACAATTGTACCAGGAACGAGTCGACTGGATACTCACCTTTCTTCTTGCTCTTTGGCAGACACCCTCGTCTACCCATAGATCTGGCTTTTGGGTTAGACTCAAACAAGAACCAGAAAGGCAGCACTCGAGACTACGTCACCGAGTGGAAGCAGCAGATGGAAGAAGCTTACAGGATTGCAGCCAAAAGTGCTGAGAAGTCAGCTGGACGAAACAAACAGCATTATGATCAGAGGGCTAAGTCTGCTGTGTTGTCACCTGGGGACCGTGTCCTCATAAAGAACTTGAAGCCAGCGGAAGGACCCTCGAAGCTGAGATCCTATTGGGAAGAGGAAGTCCATATTGTAGCAGAGAAAAGAGGTGACCTACCGGTCTACGTGCTTAAACCAGAAAGTGGACAAGGGAGAACTCGAGTTCTCCACAGAAACCTCCTCCTTCCATGTGACCTCCTCCCACTGGCAGACCAGAAAGGCCAGGTACAGAGTTCACGCCCAAAAAGGACACTTCAAAGAGGAACAAACAGGCGGGTAGAAATCACTTCCGATAATGACAGCAGTGATGACGAGGATATAGAGGTAATTCCGGCAAACCGTGAGCGAGATGTTACAGACATCCAGCCTACTGAGGACTCTGAAGGTGTTGCTCGGGAGAACGAAGAAACTCCAGTTCCTGCTGTCACTGATGAACCGGTGACTCCCATCTCCGATGTACCAGTCGCTGTGCCGGAAGTAGTTAGAGCACCTGCGGGCCTATCGCTTCCTGACCCAGTAATCCCTGGCAATAATGGAACTGAACCGATGGATGAAGTGATGTTGCCACCCCGAAACAGACATCCTCCTTCACGACTAGTGTATGATCAGATGGGACAACCCTCCATACAAACAATCCAAGGATCAACCCAACCAATGGGAAACCAATTCACCCACGGGATGACCCAACAATCTCCCCTAAACCCCCAATCACAACCCTGGGTACCTCCGTCAAATCCTCCCCAAATGCCTTATTATCCTGTTCAACCTCTTAGCCCGTGGACCACTCAATCCACGACCCCAACCTATCACCAACCCTCTAACTTTCACCAGCAGATCGACTCAACAACTCAACCCTCTATACAACAGATGCTTTCTTGGCCATTCTCTATGGGACTGCCCTATCTTCCAGGACAGCATGGAGGACCCCTGAACGCTCCTAACAGCTTTGGAACGCAACACGTGGTTTAGCTGACTGTTTGGAGAAGAAATTCTTTTATTATAAATACCGATATTTATAAATTAAAGTGCTAACTGTGCTTCGCGGTGGTGCAGAGATTGAATTTGGAGTGCTGCACCCTTCACCGTATTTAATTATGTAACACCTTAATTGTGTTACGCGATGAAATTCGTTATAATTTGTAGGATCGAGGCATAGAAGATAAAGTCAGAGATGTCGCGGAAAAATCACAGCGCTGTGTAGTAGGGTAGCTGACAAGAACAGTGACTTAGAATTCACAAGCTATGAAGTCATCGGATAGAGGACTGGATCATGATTTCTTATCAACTACTATGGAAATGGACATCGCTCTGTATTGTTACATCAATTGTACTGTCAGCATTAGAATGCTTTGGATTGTTAAAAACCCAATTTAAGTCAACGGACTGTGAATTCGAACTTTGTGGACTGTGCACACCATCAGAGTTAGTTTCGCGAATTGGAAACAATCACCAGGACCAGTTGATGCTGCGGAGATGCCTTCGATAGTTTCTTGGATCGCGAGAGAATCGTTTTATTCTCTTCGAAATTGGAACTGTAATGTTTTATTGTGTTATTTGTTAATGTCGTGGACGACATTTCTTTTGGTGGGGAAGAGTGTGATCTGTGCAAAATGAATATTTTGTAGGAAATTTGGACCCCTTCTTTTTTAAATTTAGTACATATCTTCTAAAATTCAACCTTTATATTATTCTATCCTTTCCTATTTATTAACATGAGTATCTTTATCAGCCAATTCACCATAAAACTCAATGGGGAAGACTTTGTCCCTCCCCATCTGAGTGGATCAACAACCCCTACCTAAAGAATGGAAGAGTCCAGCCCTTCTTTGGAGGAGAGACCCCTTGGGTAGTGATAGTGATGCTTTGGGTGCCATTATAGTTTTGACACCAGCATTATCACAATCTACTAACTTGTCTCTCCCGTGTTCTTTTATTTTAGCACCCTATACCCTTATAGGGGCGCTACAATTTGTTTTGTGATGTTTTTTTTTTTTTTAATTAAGGCATGAAAATAACTTGGAATAAACATACAGCAAAAATAGTATAGGATCAAATAATAATAGATCTAGGCTAATAAAATAAAGTTTTTGGTAGTTATCTAATTTGGATCATTGACATTGTTGATATCGTACTCAATTTTGAAGATTTCATTCCTGATTTTGTAAAAAGTTTTGATTGTAAAATCATTTACTCAAATGACACACATGCATTTTCCATCCCCCATCCCAAAGATGCACCAGCCTTACTCAATAAACTCGTGCCTTGAAAAAGACTAATACTACCTCAGTACTGCAAAGAAACTATTGTCCCACGTACTAATATTCATGTAGGGTGTACGCATATTTCAACAAAATAGATCGGCGAGAAGTGTATAAATTGACCATATTCTTCATTTAAGATCTTCAGCACATGATGTAAGAGTAAGGATCGTACTTACCGAACACCTCTGCTTGATCCATGGACTTTGCTAAACTGGAAAGTCAGCCTTTGCAGCTGGCAAACGTATCGTCCGACTCCGTTTTGCAAAACCGACTTCAGAAATGCCGATGGAAATTGTCGATTCGCCATTATTTATAACTTTCAAAGTATAATTTTGGATTTTATATCATCACAAGTTTACTCTATTCCTGCAAGATAAGAATCTTGCGCAAAATTCCTTAAGAATGGTAACGAATATCACATTTCTTCACCAGATTTTCCAGATTTGTGTTCACACAGAATTCAGAAACGTGCTGGTTTTAGCGTGCTTAGTCTTCGTTCAGAAGTAAAACTTTAAAAAAAAATTATCGACTTCCAAATAAAAAAGAAAAAATATTGATTTGATATTAGCATGCCTCTTGATCGATGAATCCAGACATTTTGGGATTGGGGCATTGAGTACCCGACCACAGGGGCCGCGGAGCGTTTTTGAAAGTGGAGGGGCTGAGACGAAAGTGGGGCGGGCGGGGGGGGGGGGCTGAACAGGCAAAAAAACAAAAGTCTATGGTAATTTTTGCATTTTTTGTACACGTTTGCTGAAAAAGGGTCCGGCTCCGCGGCCCCTGCTAGAGTAAAGAAAAACTTGTGTTATATGATAGGCCTACTGTCAAATTAAAATATGATGGCTTAATTACACCCCGGAGCAGTATATATATATATCGAATCATTCCAACCTCGTCACCATGGATGTTAAGAGTCTGTAGGAACTCCACATCATCTAGACGCCAGTTTGTAAATAATTCATCTTACTTTTAGCCACAATTGACATTTTAATTTGCACTGGAGTTCTTTGTGTAACATTTTCCGGTCGCGTTTGTTCTTTGTTTTAACTTCTGTGAATATATCGCTTTATTATGAAAATATTGAATATCAACATTTGAAAGTCATTGACACGATTGCCACTCCTCTGTTTGCATGGAAACGAGTTATTGACATGGAAATTCACCAATGACAATAAATTATTCCATGTGCTCCGAAAAGAGACTTTCTCACCCAATTTCATCTTTTTTTCGCCTCCAACACTTCTTGTTTCGATTCCAACGTAAAAACTTCTACAAGTTGTCGCGACTCCGAATTACTTTATATTTTCTTTGGAATACCAATAACTGGAATAAATCGTTTACGTTGTGTTTAGTTCTCGCGAACTTTGATTTATTTCTGTGACTTTCGTGAACATATTCCAACTTCACATCAATCGCATTTATTATCGCTTTTCACAGCGGAACTCTTATATCGTCATCTTCCGTTCTTCATCTTCAATCTGTAATATATTCCATCTGCTATTATATCCATTCTCGATATATTCGCTGACATTATATTACCGCTCGTTTCGCATCTATACTTGTGTATATATTTTCATGTCATCTTCGTTCATTTATTTATATCATCGGGACTTGGGCAATACCATGAACTAAATACTCCACTTTGAGGATTAGATTCTATATAATATCCCTCTCGATCGCCGCCCTCGGATCGGATGAACAGGACATTGAATAAACTGACGCAGCCTGGTGAGTGAAAATACAATCATACTCATTTTCCCACAAGTCTATACACTAATATTCCCCACAGAGAAGGTGTCCAGGCTATCCGCCAATTTCTACATAGGCATGATAATGTGGACGAGAATCTTGACGTAGAGGCTTTAGCTAATATGGTAGAATTCATACTAACACATAATCATTTCCAGTATGATGACAGTCACTACCTTCAAAAGCAGGGTACAGCCATGGGGACTAAGATGGCACCTGCTTATGCTAACATCTTCATGGCTATATACTTGAAGAGGAATTTCTGTCAAACCATCCTCAGAAACCGGCACTCTATGTTCGGTATATAGATGACATATTCATGATTTGGGAGCATCCAATCGACACACACCACTTTCCACAACGACTTTAATTCGTGTACACTGCAAAAACTGGGGTGTTAAATTTAACACCACGGGTGTTAAATATAACACCCGCCCGGAATCTATATCCGACCACACCCACTGTCCTTGTAATAACACCAACTTTTTGTGGCATTATTTTAAATAGCAATAATTGGGTGTTCATTTTAACACGCACATCTGGTGTGTTAGAGTTTGACACTTTTCGTGGGTGTTAAGTGTTCGTATGTTGATCTCAGTGGGTGTGATTTCATGGCCGTAAATATATTATAGAAGCTCATGAATCTGGGGAGATTTTAGTGAAGTAGTAGCAGAAGCCTGAGAATAGATAGCACGAGCGATTACGCTAGGGTGAGGTTGAATCGATTCTAGTTGGTGTTAATTTAACACCAATCGTGTGTTCGATGATAGATACCAGGCCGGTGTTAAATAAACACCAGCTTTGGGAGTTTAAAAATATTCAGTTAAACTAATCACTAAAACTAAACCTTTGCTGCTTATATTTGTGTTCCATGATATCTATAATTAAAATATATCAAATGAATATTACTTCTTACCTGCAAAATTTCAACAAAGTGCTTTTTCAGAATTTGTCTTGACACCAATGGTGTTAGAGAGATAGCAATCTGATTCCGGAATCTACACCACAAATTTAACACCCGCATGGTGTTGCATATTTAACCCAGCGTTTTGCAGTGTAGTGATAGCATAATTCACCATGTGAAGGTTCTAAGAGGAAATCAACTTCCTCGATGTGTCCGTTTCTATTGACCAGGGAGGGTAACTAGGCACTCTGAACACATCCGTGTACCGTAAACCTACGATTCCTCTCTCATATCTGAGGTTTGATTCTTTCCATCCACAACACATAAAACAATCAATTGTCTATAGTCAGATGCTCCGTTTCCGCCGCATCATCTCGAAGAGGATGAGTTTGACAGGGAACCTGAAACTAGGAAGACAATTCATCAGAGAGCTATCTCCTAAATTGATCTCCAGAACCATTCGGAGAGTTAAAGCTAAATCGCGGTAATGATCACTTAACACGGACGTTTAGTAAGATAATAAGACACGTGTCCCTCTGTAGCCACTTACCATCCTGAAGCGAGAGAAATTCTTCAAGGAATCACAGAGAGTGGTTCAACGTTGACTCTTGATCCAAAGCTAGAGGAAATAGTTGGTGAACGACCTCTGCATGCCCAGCGACAGCCTCCCAATCTCAGAAAATTGCTTGTAAGCACCAAACTCCCTACACCGAGGCCTCCTGGAAGGCAACACCCCTTGCGACAAACCTAGATGCCAAATATGTAAACATATCGTTGGCACCACAGTAAGATCTTGAGAATGTCACTCTGCATCACAGAGATACAACTGTGATGCCAGTAACATATTGTACTGTAAGATCTGCGCGCGCTGTCCCAATGCCATCTATATTGGTGAAACTAGCACAAAATTCAGAATGAGATTCAACAACCACAATCCTCTATCCAGAAAAAGCGCGCTGAACTCCCAGTTGCTTGACACTTCTTGTCTACGGGCACTCAGTCAATGATATTAGAGGTATGTATGTTCGGGGGAGATACAACTCAGCTGAAGTAAGAAGAATCGCGGAACTGCGCGGTAATTGTTAAGAGTAGGAGTTTGAGGGTGAGGGAATGAATAAGGATCTGGGATTCTTAGTGGGTACAAGTTCTTCCGTTAATAATTATAATAATTTTCACTTATTACTCACGGTAGCCTCTTCTACTTAATTAACTGGTCTCCCCAGCGGTTCCTGTAATACATAATGTTATACCAATACGTTTACTAGTGCTACAATGTATAGTATTTTATCACATAATTAATTTGTGACTTCTCAGAATGACTAGACTTCGCATAACATTTTTCAATATCTAATTTATACTTTTATTTGTATTAATATTTTGATATACATTCTTATTTATTATTGTGTCATAGGTATTTTATGTATTATTACGTAATAATCAGTAACTTTATCACTAAGCGCATCTTTAGTTGTTTCTTGAAGGGAGCGCATCCTCAGCCAGCTGTCATAGCAACTGCATGCACCTGCTGCTCTGAGAATGCGCTCCCTAATACCGTTCATTGTAATATATTCTCCTGAAGGAAGAGACGGTACTATATACCGTTCAAAATTTGAGACTGAAAAATCTAATAAATTAGCGAAAATGCTAGATTACTGACTACATTTTGTTTTTTTGTTTATTATAAAACAAAAAAACTAGACACTAGACAGATGGCGCTATACAAAGTGCGTTATTAATATATTGTTATTATTATTATTAATATTATATATAAATAGTGTACAATCTGTCGCGCATAATACTGGATATATAGTACGACAATACTAATGTATCACGAGTGCAGAATATTGTTTTCTCCGAGGCCGCAGGCCGAGGTGAAATAGATCTGTACGAGGGATAATTTAGTATTTGGATTCTATATCCAGTAATGTTGCAAGATGGCGGTTCACATTTATTATATAGTAAATAGACCCCTATATCTTTGACTTTGCATAATCTGGTTTAATGTTTGCCAATTTCTTGGGCTAATTACGCTATTGTGACGAATATTGTTGCTCCGCGTATCCATGTTATAAATTTGCGCACACCTTACTTTTTATTACGCGCTAGCGCAACAAGGGAATCGATAGAATTGATACTCTCCCCATTCATTAACACGGGCTTTACCCCCAAAAACCGAAAGTTATGTGTACATATGTAGCACAATAACAAATTGAACGTAGGTCACGTGGTACTGGCCTAGCCAATCGCAACGCGTATTTTTCTACCACTATTTACTATAATATATATATATAGCTCTCAAAATTGAAAGGCGAAGTCACACTCATCGCGCTGAAGATGGAAATGGCGCGAAGAAAATAACGCATTCCAAAGACGCGTAGTCATGACTGCAAGATGACAATGCGATCTCCGACTCCAAACCAAGGAATATCTGAAATGGGCCTCACCCGACAGTCGAATAGCCAAGTAAAGCAATACAAATACTAAAAAGAAATTGACAAAAATTGTCTGCTTGGCATCTGTAAAAATACATGAATCACACAGTTGATAAAGAAAAATGCCAAAAACATAAAAATCATAGATTTTATAATAAAAAGGAGCATAGCTCTCAAAATTGAAAGGCGAAGTCACACTCTCGTAAGGCTCAGGTTGACAAAAAGATGTATCAAAATCCGTTCTGAAACAGACGAAAAAACACGACTGTTCATGAGAAGACGGATGTGAAACTCACCTTCAAAAGAATCATCGATCGCGTTGAAGATGAGATGGCGCGAAGAAAATGCAGAACATTTTTCGTCTGTTCAGATAACGGATTTGAATACATCTTTTTGTCAACACCATGAGCACTGACGAAGAAGTTGACTTCGCCTTTCATTTTGAGAGCTATGCTCCTTTTTTATAAAATCATGATTTATGTTTTGGGCATTTTTCTTTATCAACTGTGTGATTCATGTATCTTACAATGCCTAAGCAGACAATTTTGTTCAATTCTTATATTATATAATATATATTAATATATAGTTATTATATTGGTTGTGTGTTTGTGTGCTTATATGTGTGTGTGGTGCGTGCGTTGTGATGTTGTTACTTCTATGTTAGCATGTGTTGTATGTTGTGGTGTTACATGTTATCTAACACGAGAAACAGTGTGCTGTGTGAATATGCATGTCTGTGTGATAGAATGATGAGAGCAACAAGAACTGACAATTGGTGTGTGTGTGTATGTGTGTGAGAGAGAGAGAGAGGAATGTTTGTGGGTGGATGGAGGTTGAAAGCTAGGTAAAAATAAAAAATATATAGGCCTATATAATCGGGAGAGAATTGAATTAAAATCCTCTGGATGAATATTATTGTATTGTTTTGTGTGTAATAGAATAGTGCCAATAACCTTCATAATATACCTTTAAGGCAGATATGCAGCATTGAACAAATGCATGATGTAACATAATTATGTTTGATTGATGGAAGGTAGAAAAAAATAAGGGTGAAGTAACCAGAGATAGAAAAAGAGAGTGGTGAAGGGATATATTAAAAAAAAAAGTGTGTGATAGAGAGAAAGGGGAAGAGAGAGAGACAGAGACATGCAGAGAAAAAAAAGGGAGAGAGATAGAAAAAGAAGGGCTTACATAACTTGTAAGCGCATTTCTTCTCTAACCAGGAAAGAATGTATAAAGGGTGACAAAAGAGAGATATTATAAAGAGGGTTGTTAACGAATGGGAAAGGATTGTTTTACTAATGAGTTGGCCAATTCATTTCGATTTTACAATATTGAATATTAATATTTCTCTCTCGTATCAAAATTGCTGTCATATCAAGAACTTTTTATTAATTTTTCAGCTTTTTTATGATTGATTGGATCGACAAAAAATGTCAAAGTATCTTTTTTTTTTTAATGCAGTATCGCCCTTTTAGTTAATATTTATAGAAAAATACCAAGTGATAACAAAATAAATATCGCGCATGTACACGCGCTATTTTACAATGGGACTATCAAACAATAATTGCATATTCTTTAATGAAAATAAAAGCAAAAAATATGGAGATTTGTCGCTCTATATGGAGTGATTGAAGAGGCGATTTAGTTAAAACAAGTCCGAGGATGAAACTGCGAATTTACACATATACTCGGGGAAAAAAATTAATTACATGCGGATTCCTAATGAACAATAAAATGCCAGGGCGTAATCTCGTAATCTCGAGGCGATTTAGTTAAAAACAAGTCCGAGGGTGAAACTGCGAATGAATTCATATACTCGGAATAAAATTTAATTACATGCGGATTCATAATGAACAATAAATGCCAGGGCGTAATCTCGGGACATAGAATGATGTCAAAAACAAATTGAAATGTGAAATGAAGTGTGTTGAAAATAACACATCTCCATAGGGGTCGTTGAATCATCAATCATTCCGATTCAATTCTAAGGTTTAGTTCATGTAATTTTCATAAACCTCATTATTCTTTCTATGTATTGTTGTATGTGTTACATCATTTGAAATCAAGTTAGCGTTTTGATTTTAGTCTTGTTTAAAGAAGGTGATATTTTATTGGTTTTAAAAAATATATTGTTTTATCATTGTTGGATAACAGATTTCCTTTTAATGTTATTCTGTAATAACTGAACCCACAGTACATTATCAATGATTATCGTGACATCGCTTTAGCGAATATGCACAGGAATTAAATGTCTTTTGTTTTTTATAAACGTCTTGTTGTGTAGCGCCTACATATCAAAATAAATTCGATAATATAAGCAGGCACGGATCCAGAGACGGACTTCTACGGGGGCGAAAAGGTACCTTTCACGTGATAAGCGGGGGGGGGGGTGGTAATGTGTGTTGAAATTTTTTGGGCATTCGCCGTGATAAATTTCAACATAACTTTCATATGGGGTAGGCGTTCAGGTTCATCCTATCGATTAGTGGTCCGTCCCCCCCTCCCGCCACTCCCCCGCTCCCGCAGCCTGATAATAAGCTATCGTTTTAAACATCTAAACTTGAGTGTTACGTGTACTTTTGTAGCATTTATTCTTTATTTTCTATTAACATCCATATGGTAGTTATTCTTGGTTCGATCAAGAAATTTTTTTATTTCTAAATAAATTATTTCATTCCTGCGTTTCGGTTAATGATCTGTTGGTGCAGTTGCTTATCTTATCAGCAAGCATTAAAAATTTCCCTCACGGTTTTCAAGATCCAGTAAGACGCTAGATCGGCACCATCCACAAGTACTCTGTACACTCACACCAGAAAAGTTATAACTTTGCGTGTCAAAAGTCGGAACTTTTAAAATTGGTAAAGTGAGTCATGATTCGCCATCATGATGCAGCGGTGATTATTCTAGTTTGGTGATTCGTTCAATATCAACCAACAGGGCAATTATGGTGAGTATATCTCTAACAAATCTTCTTTGCATTTTCCTTTTGTTTAATTGGTTTTCATTGATCTGTTTAGTTGTATGCATCATTATTTGACGGCGCTTTAATGTGATTTGTAAATAATTTACCCAAAAACTCGATTTGATAGCGCTATGTTTCGATTTTTTGCTATTTTCATCTTTCAAATGTGATCTTCATGATTTGGAAATTGTAATCCATCTATTTCTGAACCGTTTTGAAATATCATGTTAAATAATCATATACATTAACTTTGATTTTTTTTTTTTTTTTTTTTTTTTTTTCTTTATTCTTACTATCAGGGACATGCCTATTTATTCTCACGAGTTATTAGGTCAATATCTTCTTACCCAAATTTATAAATTATTGTTGTCCATTATATCTAAAAAAGGAAAAAAAGAAAAGAGGAGGGAAGTAAGATAAACAAAAATGTGAGTTAATCACGGGATGATTGTTTGAGGATTTGAGTTTAATGACTATTCAATACAAGTGAATTTGAAGTAGGTATCCCATTGTAATTAACACAGATAGAAATTATCTACCAATTTTTTTTTTTTTTTTTTTTTTAAGGCTATTTTATAAAAAAATTCAAATTCTTAACTTTGTTTTTTTTTCATCCGATTTTTCAATGTTGCTCTTACATTTTACTTTACCCTTTTTCCCCAAAAATATCCTAATTTCAGCCTTAAGTCCTGCTTAAACCGTAGTTGGACTGGGGATACAGTGTTCGTCATAAAGGTGGAATATTCTATTTTGCTCTAATAACATCATTCTTCTCTGGCCTTCATTTAGTCAATGTGCCCATTCCAATTTTACACCACAGAGTCCAGATGACCTCAGATCATTCCCTCAACCCTTCCCGGAGTCAATATCAAAGAAATTTGAAATGATTGACTACCCCTTCTATGCCCTTTAAAAAAATGAATACCCCTTTCGGGCCCCTTTTTTGTTGACCCGGAGGTCCCTCCAATCCTAATCCCAAGAAAAAAGAGTCTGGGATGAATAATTGTGATTGCTCAATACGTTATATTTGGGTTTATATCCCATAGATGACAGAGATTTCCCAATGGTCAAAATGAATCCCTTTTTGATCCTCAAATTGGCAAATTTTATAACTTTATTTCACTCCTGCAACTTCAAAAAAAATTAAATTAATAATTAACAACACTTTAACAATGAAAATTACAAAATGCATCGAAAACATTGCCAATTCGCTATTGAAAATAGCGATTATTTATATTTCCTCGCGTTTCCAATTTAGAAATTTTAATTATTATTTTCATTTAAAGTGTTCTAACTCAGACACCGTTCAACGTACAGTGGCAGCAAAAAATCTCTTTGTGTCAGTGATTTTCGCTCTTTTTGTTGATGTGTAATTCATATTCTATAGGATTCTAGTTTCAAAGATAATGCAAAAGCGTCACTAAAAGGAGACATTGTCCTTGATGGGTTATTAATAGTCTAGGGGAAGGGTTGAAATAACAAGGGTGATTGGCGAGAAATTGGAATATATTATTGTGTATCTACCGAGCGAGTAAAAACATAACATAAACACCTAGAAAAATGTCAATAAAAAGAAAACCAATTTATTCTGTGTGGAACATTTTTTACTCTGTTTGAAAATGAGATAGATCTGTAGAGTCAAGCATGAGTAGGCACACGTCAAAGATGAAATAATCACTTTTTAAAGTATTAGAGGCCTTTTTAGGTCTGTAAATGACCATTTACTTTATATGATATGTGCTCTCTCACAGAGTACTTGACGAATCAATCTCATTTTTTTTTTTTTTTTTTTTTTTTTTTTTT
>CALNVZ010003432.1:28344095-28358731 GCA_940671915.1 Paracentrotus lividus
TACCGGACTTTATATCCTGTGATATGGATGAGCTTTCGAAACCGGGGTCCGCTTAGACACGTGCAGATTTATTAAAATGTAGGCCTATTTTTACCACTTTATATCCCTGTGATAATGGGATGAGCTTCGAACCGGGATCCGCTATAGACAACGGCAGATTTTTAAAAATTGTAGGCCTATTGTTTCCACTTATACACCTGTGATATGGATGATTTCCGACGGATCCGTCTAGACAAAGCAGAATATTAAATTGTAGGCCTCTTATAATAAAAAACCAATATATAATACTCCAATGTGATATGGATTTTAGCAGCTCGTAACATGATCGATCCGCGGATTCAGACATACCAGCTGAAGATTTATTAAAGAATATTTAGTAGGCCACATATCTATACTCACAAAGCACATAATCTGTATACAATCATCTCAGTGTTTTTTCCACTTGTTCTGTACTCACCTGTGTAAGAGCAGATTATCCTGCTGAACACAGTGAGAAGCATAACCGCTATAACGGCACGCATAGGATTATTATACAAAACTTTAGTAAGAGCATTATAGTATATATTAAACTACCTACTCATGTACTTATTATCCCTGTGAATATGGAATGAGCTTCGAACCCGCGATCCGCTTAGGACACCGGCAGATTTATTAAAATTGTAGGGAGCCTACTTTAAATGTTACTCGCATTACAATAGGATCATCTCTCGAGATGAAATACTTGGACAGACATTTATACGTTAACACTGTGCATCGCTTAAGAAACAACGGCAGATTTATTATAAATTGTAAGGCCTATTTTTACCCACAACTGAATTTTTCATTCCCTTCACTACTTGCTAGATACTCGGATTCAGCAGTATAGCTGACAAGCTCCAACACAATCGCCTGCAGTATCATCGGTCACTATTAGAACACACGTGCCATGAGTTTCTCATATGGTTAAAAAGTATTATTAAAGTCTTGGTTATTTTACCAATTTTTCAAAATTAAAGGATTATAACTCTCCCTATAGACTGATGATTTGGAGATATTGAGAACTCGTGAGCCCTGCACCGACTTGAAAAACGCACAGCAGAGTTACTAATTGACACACATATGATATTGTGCCACTTTAACATTTTACCACTTTATATTTTGCAAGTTGACTATATCGTGACCGTATGTGTACAAGACCGACTTAATTTTTAGGTTTCATAAATCTCGAGCTAAGACACGAGCAGGAACAATCTAGAAAATTGAGAACGCATTTATAAGTAACCTATATTAAAAGAATAATCCTTTTATAGTTCCGTTTGGTGATATAATGAGTAGGTCCGTATTTGACACCTTTAGATTTAAAGAGGGGAGCGATTATCGCCGCTTAGCACACGGCGATTATCACGATTACAAATTGAATAGAGTAACGATTATTTTTTATCACAATTTACACAAGAGCGAGCTAGAGTGTATCAATAGTTGAGTCTTTCGCACCAAGCGATCCCGCATGTAGCACTATCGCAGCAGATTCTAACTTGTTAGATA
Organism: Paracentrotus lividus; assembly: GCA_940671915.1. Taxonomy (NCBI): domain Eukaryota; kingdom Metazoa; phylum Echinodermata; class Echinoidea; order Camarodonta; family Echinidae; genus Paracentrotus; species Paracentrotus lividus. The sequence goes on from CALNVZ010003432.1 coordinate 28,345,620, forward strand.
TAGTTGAGAGAGATGCTAACTATTGTATGGATGACATCATATATAGTATATGATATACACCCTGTTAATCTATTAAGTCTGCTGGATAAGCATACTTTACATCATTTGCAACCGACTTCATCGATCTCTTTACGCTGTCGCTATACTTACACATGTATAGCATGATTGTAACTAAATTAATTGTCTGCTTCTCTATTGACTATACTGGTTTTTTTCTGTGTTAATTGATTTAATTAGTTATTTTTTTGTATTATAAATCATTAGTGGGAATGTACTAGGATAAATGTTATAGGAGAGCCAATGCACTTGAACATTAACTGTTTAATTTATCGCCATGTGAACATCCTATTACTGTCTTTCCACTATCCTTACCATTGGAAGATGTCTTCTTATTGACCCATGAGACTGTGGGCACTTTATCTGTCTGATATGTACATACGTAGCACACTATCTATAAATATAATACTAGTATGATATTAAGATCATCGTATGAGTTCCTACTTTTATTTATTACTGCACATGGATCAATTTTCTCACTTCAGACATAGTGAATATGGAGGCGAGCTTTCGTCTCCAGACAACCGCTTCACGACTACGCGAGTCGGAGTGTTAATGAATCTTAGATGGAGGAGTCCAATGTACGCCGCGAACAGTACGCCCGTGTGAGTATGATCCGAGGAGGGCTCTACGCGACCACCTTCGCGCCATCCGCGCATAGAACCAGGCAGATTTAGCGGACATTGTGGCCTCTATTGCTATACCACTTTATATCATGTGCATAACTGATTACCTCCTTCGTGACCTGCCAACGCGCGCGTTTCTACCAGCGCGTTGAACGACAGCCTCGAGCGCAAGAATTTAATTATTAATGCATAAGCCCGCCATATTCATATACCACTAATACTCACTGTCGTGAGATTACAGTGACGAGAAAGCCGCTAGCTGACACTGAGAGGGATTCCGACCTGTATGAGCGCACAACCGGAAAGAATACATAGAGATAGCCAATATCTAGTACGTCAGTATCAGGACGATTGACGCGACACTTGATGAATCTATATAAGAGACCTAGTGAGTGGGGAAAAAGACTGGAAACATATGCTACACACTTCTGTATCAGAGCGAACAATGCATATCCAAAGTAAATTTAAGTCTTTGACAGACGATGACTTTGTGAGGTTGGTTCGCGAGTAGTTTGTGTATGGTTTTGAGAGCGAGTATCGAGTGTTAACATGACAGAGGATATATACAGTCGCGGAGATATATGACTAGGAGGAATTATATGCGAAAGAGAGCCTATGAAATGCTGTAAGGTGAAAGCTTATGCGCGGCGATCAGGCTCAATCAAGGGCAGATAGATAGAAATCTGTGAGCAGAAGTTGATAGAGCAGTTGGTAGATTACATTATGAGAGACGGTCTAATTAATAGCAGCGAATTAAATGGCGGAGGGTAGATGCGCAGTAAGCTAAGAAGAATGGCAACGAGGGCTTTAAATGCTGACTGAGGTAAGAATCAGAAGCTAGTTGTGAGGCCGGAGGTATGCGGGTAAAATGGAATGTGCAGGAGATGTGATATATTAGACCTAGGATGAATATTAGCAATAATGAGAGAGAAGCACAACAAACAAATTTGACGTGACAAGAGTTAAAATTGGCAGGAGATGGTAGACAACTGATTGATGAATGATCGACATGTAGCGTAAGACTAGAGAAAGCTGAAGGTGCAAGTGGGGCGCGTTATTATGAGGGACGAAGAGTTGACGATGGTAACATAGTGTTCAGTAAGTAGAGTGCATATTTAATGGCGGAGCATAAAATCAAGACATGAGGGTTAAAATTGCGAAGTGAAGGAGGTAAACCATTGGAAGGACGGTAAATTCTGTATCTTTGTGACAGAGTGATGAGCAAGAGAGTGTATAGCCATTGCAGGCCGTTAAGGTACAAATAGATGCGAGAAGAGTATATAAGGCAACAGGATAATGACAACAATGCAGAAAGAATATGAAAAAAGGCCAGCTAGGAAAGAAACAGCAACGATGTGGGTAAGTGGAGCACAATTAAGTGAAGAGATGGGAGGTGGGGGCCGGGGACAGTGTTTACACGACACAAAGTGGGGGAAGACTATTTGAGACGAACTGAGACTCAAATTATGTTGACATTGAGCCAAAGCATTACTCTAGCGCCAGCATTGGTAACTTTGGATCGAAAAAGATTGGCACCGCATATCATGTGCGTAGACTCACAAAGAAGCTGTCTACTTGTAACCTATGAGGCGTACAGAGATACTGAATACGCAAGGTATGTAGTTGAGTACAGAGTAGCAATCCATAAATACCAAATGAGAATGGCAGGAATCAGATCCTGAGTGTATGTCTGTATATAGTATGAGTGGTACGATCACTGAATCACAGAGAGGATAGCACGTCCCGATATATCGCGACCAGACCAAAAGAGATATAGACATCTCGCGTTCGTCACCACAGAAGGAGAGAGAAGACGTACGGGTCTGCGAGAAGGAGACTGATTACTTGACGGGAGCAAGCGTTGAAGATTACTGAGTAGAGAAAAGGCAATCACAGAGATAAGTCAAAGTGGTTCCGAGCTGACTCATGAAGAGCGATCGCCAGGACGATGATCATCCGACAGACGGAGGTGAGAAGAAAAAAAGTTGAGTATAAGACGAGGGGTTAGATGAGTGCGCGATATCAGAGCGTTTAGAAGCCAGTGAGTTTATTTGTAGATATACGAGTTTATGTATGTTACACCAGGGTGTATATGTAATGAGGACACACATGGTAAATTCGCGAAGACTGTGCGCTGCATTCCTCTCCGCGAAGCGATCTGTGAATTAAGACAGCCACAGCGGAGAGTCTATAGGTATATTCTAGTGACACGTCACGCCGCGAGCGATATGCGCATCTAGAGTCGCAAGGAACATCTTGACATCTATTTATCTACACTTTCTAGTATATTTTATAGAAGTGGAGTGAATATATTAAAAATCATGTGTACTATTGTAGTTGTACCTTACTATTAAATTGAATTGCCGTGCCATTTGACGGACCATTATGCCTAGAGATACAACCATGTAAGCTCATTCGTCACATCAGAACGCCATTCGGACGATTATGTTAATAGTCAATTACGAGCCACGTGACAGAGCAAAATCAGTCATTAGTAATTTTATATTATGGGTTATCATGCTCCCTAATGAACTATAATAATAATAATGAGATGTCGCAGTGAAAGATTAATGAGAAACATTAAAGTAACAATAAGTCTTTAAGACATACTGTAGGTAGTGCCTGACACATGACATATGTTGTAACATCTTGTTATAGCCGCTATGACACCAAATTGTTGTAAGATGGCGTAATCACCACCTCGCCACGTCTCATAGTGGACTATTTATAATTTGTTATAGACAATGTACTACGTGTACAATAGCTAATTAATAATCAAAACAAATACCCGCAGGATATACTTTGCGAGTACTACAACGAGCAATCTGGTACCAGCCCATGGCAAATAGTGAAGGGAGCCTACGCCAAAGAGGAAGTAATTATACTAATGCTAACAGGAAGTATCGGACCCATCTCGCATAAGACAAGGCGATACGTCTTAAATCATCGCTCTCAGATAAGTTATGAATGTCATTACTACTCACCTCTTCCTAGCGAGAATTCACCATATATGATGATAGCATCGCAGGTAGTACTGTGCTTATGAAACATTGATGCATAAGAAATTTCATATATATTATTCACTTCCACGCGCCATATCTTTCTCGAGTCTTAGTATTTTACCACTAGCACTATATCTCTCTCTACCTCCACAGATAGCTGATGATCCGACCTGAGACCAGTTATTACTGCCTCTGTTGCACCATTTTTACCTCTGCAACATTATGCTCTGCATTTTGACTTATAGCAGAGTACTCATGCTCGATTGATATTATAGCCATTTATGCTACGCTGCAAAAATGTGGCTTCTGCCCTTCTCCCCAGTAATAATAATCCAGCTCACAGCCCCTCTCTCCCATAGATATATATATCTCTGCCTGGTTGCAATTTCACCCGTACCATACTAACGTTTACCTCCCGCCATTTTTACGTCTCCATTTTTACCTCCCCCGCCTAATTATACTATTCACACCTTCTTCCTGCTCCATTTCTCTATAATTATCCACTGATGGGTGCAGAATTTTATCATGAAGTCTTGATACCTCGTGACATATTTCTGTGTGCACTCTCATACCTCTGGGGTTCTATTTACCTTGAGGTCTGCATTATTTAAATCCCAAATATCTTGCACTATATCGTAGCGCGTCTGCCATGTTCTCACTATTGCACACTGCAGAGAGAGCGAGGTGACATGGTATGGTAAGACGTTGCCAAATATGTATAAGGCCAAGATATTCCTGTATCATGATGATGCCGCCTTGGCGAGTCTGTACACATTTCGCTATTCTCGAGAGCCCAGTCATGCTACGACGGGACAAATCGCGACACATGAGCACTTTATTGTCGCATTATGCGAAAACCATATACTTACACACAATGTGAAACTGGACGATCGTTTGTCTGTACGGCACTTGATTTGTAGTTACTGTGAGACTAACTAGTGAGTGGTACTATTATATAATTACATCCTCCACCCACGACCCACTCGCTCGTTGAGGAAGGAAATATTGTCGGTATGACATAGAACCAAGTCACCTCTATGTCATTTTCCGTCTTCATCACACCATAACTAAACTGCTAACACAAGAAACGCAAAGGAGCATGATCATTAAACTTCTACATATCTGATTAATTAATTCACACATATGGACATACTCCACATCGTATCAAATGATAGTATCGTCTTTGTTGATTCACATTGGTAATGCAGCTACCTAGCATCCTATATGATTTAAAGATATCAAAGTATTGATCATACTATTTGCGATATCATAGATGAACTTAATAACCTGAGAGTAAGTGCTGTACAATCATTATAAGTAAGATTGTAATCTCGCATTATAAAGCACAGATAACAGCAGTGTCGCGCGCGGGCTGTGTACGAGGTCAGCCGTCCTTGGGCTCAAGGCGCGCCAACGTCGCTTATCCCCTAGTATATACAGCGTGACGCTATTTTGCGAAGATGATTCCGTCTCTCCAGTGTTTATCGAGGATAAGTTGTCCGTACCGGCGAGCGGATCTTTCTTTACTTATTTGACAAATATTAGATTCTGGTCATGCGTATAACACTGACCTCTCGCCCATAGAGAGGAAAAGAATTTGAGAAGGTAAACTGTATGCTTGAACCAGGGTCCTCACTAATGTGAGTGACAAGTCACTTTTCACTTCGTTTAAGAACGTCTCTATATGTACTCCTTACTAGTCTGCCGCAGACTCATATTGTGCTTTGAGACTTAATTATATGCTTTGCTCAACAGATCCCAATCTATGGACAAGGGTTACCGCTACAAGCTGATCATCTGTCTTCCTTTTGTGTACTCGTTATGCTAAAAGGATATGTACTAGCTAAGGATTCAACACTACTATTACATCATGCCGCGTTTGATAATAAGGGCGGAACTAATGACACTACAGTCAATGCTAAATTCTTTGGGTAAGATTAGACACCAAACCAAATTCAAATTTTCGTGGGTTATCCTGTTGCCCACGAGTTACTGCCTAATTTACGATTTATCTGTCTTGAATTATTAACATTTTCCAGAGGTGTGAGTTCCTTAAAATACAGTAGATGTAAAAAAACAGATAATTCCAGAGAAGTCCTGGCCCTCTGATGTATCAACCAACCTATAAGAAGTACGCGTGCTGACCTCCAAGTTTACCCACCGCAGAGCTTGCATGTAAGACAATCCACAACGATACATGACTCGTACGTACTACATTGCGGTACTGTATCTAGCCTACTTACTCACACCGTCAGTATGACATGAAGAGCCCCGAAGCCATCATACTGATCACAACGACATTATATCACTAAATTCATCTACAGACACCAGGAAGTAATCTAGAGTTACTATCATTTATAGCGCGTAACCATAGGGAGTACCGGGAAGCCTTGACAATCCGAACATCTTTATGTTGCATTTAAAAACAACATGAAAAGAAGCAGGCACTACGGGTATAACATAGGCATACACCGGGGTAACGGTGGTCAGAGTAAAACAAAGAGCGACGACACATAGGTGGCTTGTCTCCAGACGAATCATACCACATTAAAAATGTATACCATATCATTATATATTACGATCACTGGTAAGAGGTTATTGTATCAGTTCCATAACCAGTCTCTATGTTACCAATTTCGAGATATGACTATTGACCCATGTTTTAGTGCTAAATTGCTAAACACCTGTTACAACCTTGCCGCGTATAATGGATATTCCCAGCTCTAAACGGCGGTGAAAATCATCCGAGACTTTCTTCACTCCACGGAAATGTTATAGAATATTGACTAGATATAATGTTTATCGAATCTGAATACGCTGCAGCACTTACAGGAGAGTTAGATAATAACCATAGACAGCATATCCTACATAAAGAGCCGAAGATCACCCCACTCTCTGGTACTTCCCCACTATGTTAAGCATATACCTTATAACTATCGACAACCATGGGGGAATTGCCGCTATGTATACAGTCTCATGATGACACTGAGATTGCTGTAAGAATCCCATGCCCCTGAAATATCCAAGTAATATCTGGCATATTCAAGGAGTTTTGAACTTGCCCATCAGTAGTTATAAGACACAAAACTGTAAAGACATTATATCTTTGTACCTATATGACCTTGCGTCACTCACCACTTCGGGCATCAAACGCTGCGTCTTAGTGAATTTCCTAGTTGAGTCTTGAAACTACTAGGTAAATAGACCTATTAATCTGGTAAATAAGTATTAAATAAGGCTAAGATGTCAATTGAGACTGCCACGTACCTGACGGTAGTATGACGATATCACATGCGATTCTGAACAAGCTAAATCAGTCACGTCAATCTTATATCCATGAGACAATAACGGGTGAGCCCTCTAATACTTATGAAACGAGCACGTTAAAGGAACGCATACCATAATTTACACATCATTTTGTATCGTGTGCCTTCTCACCACTTGTAGCTCATCACAGAATGTATACTTCATTTCCAGCCAGACAGAGCTACATATAAAATCCTGGGTGTCTGTGTTAGATCGGATCCACACATCCACGCATAGATAACTAAATTTGAGTCTGATTCCTTTCTGTTATTGACCAAGATTACTATCAAGGGTGTACTTATGTTATGTATTATTAACTCGCCTCGGTACGAATACACAAATATCACATTGAGAAATTTCTCCTTCACTCTTCTGCGACCATCCCTTGTTATTTCAACCAAATGCCTACTATCAGAACTCTTCATATAATAGACCCACTCAGGTAGAAAGACTACCTAATGGCTTGCGTCAGAGGTTCTTAAGCATGACACGGCTCCGTATGACACAGTCTAAAATATGATTGACAACTAGCCAGAATGCTTCATTTTATTGTGATACTATGTTCATACACAACACTTCACACATCTCTATATCCACACGGAACAGCGGTGAGTAGACATGGTGACATGCACTGCGTTGCGCAGGATTAATACGAACGATTTTGTGCAGCACATATGCGCATGAGAGGTAACCGTAAATCAGATCGTTGTCACTGCAGTTCATCATATACGCTAGTCATATAACGATGCAAACTCACCAGATTAAATCAATTTCTCTTAAAATATTGTAGGAATGACGGCGATGATCTAATATATACATATTACATCCAGGCTTAGGTCTATTCCATGGCGCGAATTGGCCAAATGTCATGTCCGCAACTGACAGGATAAGTTGTTAGTGATTCCAGTATGATATCAATGCTTGTATTATACAAGTATTATATATTATATCCGTTTGAAGCGATATTGTTGCATCAAACATAGGAACTTGCGATATAGATAACATTATAAATAGATTTTAGCCAATACTATAGAAGAGATATCCAAATATAGAGTGATTCGACTCACTGTATGCTGATTGAGCACACCAATTGGGAAACTATTTCTCTCTGTCTCCATCCCTATCACTGGTGATAAACAGTCACATCTCTAAACAGTAGATAGACAAGTATTGGAGCATCAAAAATTAATGAAATCACTCACACACCTCTTGAGTTTATAACCCTGTTCTCTGCGCACCTTTTCTTGGAACAAGATTCAGAGTACTCTTCGTTGATAAGGAGTGTTGTTAACGGCATTCGAGAGAGCCAGACAATACCAATAGCCGGCGGGTCACCGAACATGAATAAGGGGCCCGAAAGGGGTTAGCCTCACTAAGTTTGACAGTTTGAGCGGCATATCGCCAGGGAACTTGGATGTTCATTCAATCTTCTGGAAAGAAGTTCTTATGAGAATAAGAGCGTCACGAGCAGTATAGCGTGAATGGATGAGTGACCTAGAGTCATCTCTGGATCTGCTTGGTTGGTGTATGGAATGTGGGACACTGACTCACATGTAATAGAGCCGCACGAAGCATGAGTGAGCTATTGTTTAACATATTGAATGAGACAAAATTCTAAGTACACATCATCTGACTCTTATACCCAAAAATGGTCCCATGCCTATGACTACTATCAACTGAGCAATTATCAAGCCAGGAGTCAATCTTATGGCCATGTATCAAAATGCAGGACCCACTAGGCTGAAATTAGGATTTTTTTGGGAAAAAAGCGCGATTAAGATTTACACCAGTACTTGTTAAAGAAGCAACTTAGACAGAGTCGCATATGAAAATTAGATCAAAGAAATTGAAAAAAGATTATTAAGAATTTGAGACCTAATTTGTTTATTAATTAAAGATTTGTCGTTAACTAAAAGTTTAAATAAAAGAGAAAAGCCTGCACAAAGACGTGGTCGATCAAATTTATTCCGATAATCCTCCTACCGAGTCAATTAACACATAGGGAATTATATGACCCTACATGCAATCAAACCATTATACCCGAAACGATTGAGTATACCTGGAATAGTCTACCTTCAATCTCAAACTGCTCCCCCTATAACTCGCAGCGGGTAATTAGTCTTTCTTCTACATAGTCACCATGACACCATACCTCATCCTTTCCTGTCACTCTATAACTTAGTTATAAAGTCTATGTTCTTTGTGTCTTTTTGTATGGGAAACAATAATTTATTTTGGGAAGAGATGCCTTAATATCGTGGAGAATGGCAATGTCCCTGAAGTAAAAAAAAAAAAAAAAAAAAAACAAATAGTTAATGTATATGATGATTTACATATATTCTCATAAACGTCAGTAATAATGGTACATTTCCAATCAATTGAAAGATCGACATGAAGATGAAATAAGAAAAAATGAAATGGCTTCTAAATCAGTTGGTGTAAAGTTATTTACAAATCACATTAAAGCGCCTATCAATAATGTGCACAACTACAGATCAATGAAAACAATTAAACAAGGAAAACGCAAAGAAGATTTGTTAGAAATAATCACCTTTGCCCTTGGTTGATATTGAGAATCAAAACAGGAATAATCACCGCTGCACAGATGGCGAACATTGCTACTTTTAACATTTTTAAAAGTCCGACTTTGCAGAAAGTTATAACTTTTTGGGTGAGTGTACAGAGTACTTGTGGATGGTGCAGATTCTAGTCGTCTAGGTCTGAGAACCGTGAGGGAAATTTTAACTGCCTGTAAGAGAGCAACGCCAAATGACTAACCCGAACGAGGAATGAAATATTTATTGAAATAAAAATTTCTTTTCGAGAACCAAAAATATCCAATGGATTAATGAAAATATGAAATAAATGCTACCAAAAGTACAACGTAACATTCATTTAGTGTGTTAAAACGATAGCTTTATTTATCAAGGCGCGGATCAGGGGGGGGGGGGGGCGGACTAACCGATAGGATGACCCTGACCTACCCCTATATGAAGTATGTTTGAAATTTATCACGGCCGAAGCCCAAAAATTACACCTACACCCCCCCGCTTATCACGTGAAAGGTACCTTTTCTGCCCCGTAGAAGTCCGTCTGCTGTGAATCCGTGTCCTGCTTATATTATCGATATTTATTTTGATGTGTAGGCGCGTACACATACATGAAGCGGTTTATTAAAAACAAAAGACATTTAATTCCTTGTGCATATGCTAAAGGCGATGTCCGATAATCATATGATAATGTACTGTGGTAAAAATAGGCCTACAATTTTAATAAATCTGCCGTGTCTAAGCGGACCCCGGTTCGAAACTCATCCATATCACAGGGATATAAAGTGGTAAAAATAGGCCTACAATTTTAATAAATCTGCCGTGTCTATAAGCGGATCCCGGTTCGAAGCTCATCCATATCACAGGGATATAAAGTGGTAAAAATAGGCCTACAATTTTAATAAATCTGCCGTGTCTAAGCGGACCCCGGTTCGAAACTCATCCATATCACGGGGATATAAAGTGGTAAAAATAGGCCTACAATTTTAATAAATCTGCCGTGTCTAAGCGGACCCCGGTTCGAAACTCATCCATATCACAGGGATATAAAGTTGTATTTTAAAAAAGCCTACAATATACAAAAGAGTGATGCGGGGTTGGCTCAAGGAGTCTTCCAGGATTTCGGGAGAGGTAGACTCATAATACGGGGGGTGAATTAAAGGCATGCAAGACAGTCGAGGAAACTGTTTATATCCACTTGGTCTACCAGCAGTTAGTCAAATTCTCTGCTTGTCTTCTTCTTTTTGTGTATACTCCTCAACGTCCCGTCAGGAACCAAACGAGGAGGATGTCTAATATCACATGTGCTAAACCAATTTCTGCTACTAATAATTTGGTCTAATACATAGGGGAGACCGGGTATGGACGTTACAAAATTCACATTTTGGGCCAGATAATTCTAATGAAAGAACTCACGCACTCCATATTGGGTCTGTAGTTAGCCTATTATGTTGGCTAAAACCTGAGGCATATAAAACTTGAAAACATGTAAACACTAATTAACTACAGCTTAATTAGTGAAGACATTTTTTTTTGTAACAACCTACCCCATATACGGGGTAGGTTGTTACACCATACGGGGTCAATTGTTACAATATGTAAACATACGGGGTAAGTTGACAATGTGTAAATCTCTTATACCATACTTTAATTTCAACTGTCCAGTTTCTTGACATCGTTAACAGTACATCAAGTAGAGCTCTAGAATAGACAAAAGTAATAATAATAGAAAAATAGAAATATTAACACCTGAAAATTGAGACAAAATGTAATTTTACATATGTAATGTAATTGGGGTAAGTTGTTACATCAACATGGGGTAGCTTGTTGTAACAACCTACCCTGGGTGATTTTACACACAGAAATCAACTGTAGCACAGTCAATAGGCAGAATTACAGGGCATGGCTAGGGGGTATATTAGTGACAAACATGTACTATATTTACAATACCAGACTATCATCATGTGCCTTCAGTTGTAAGAGCTATTACAAATTTCAATTTTTGTCAAAATTTATTTTGAACTGTAAAAAATGGTTTTTGTTGATTTACTTTTTAATAAAACAACGGAGAAACCTCACGACCGGTGTGGTCGCGGATATTGGCGAACCGCAGATCGTGAATAATTTGAGTTTTGGCGCACATTGAAACCATTCTATCCATCATCCGCGCGCGGATCCCCTCCGGTCATCGCGCGGATATGTTCGCCAATCGCAGATTCGTCCCTTTCGATAACCAAAATTTAAACTTCGAATTGGACCTTTGCTATTCTATTTCAGATTTGGTAATATTGAATTATAAATCAATACAGCCCCTTATTATAAAACAGAAAAAAACATTGTTTAATGAATGTGGGGGGGGAGATAGAAACTTTTATTTTAGAGGGTTCTGTAATGTATGGTGGGCTTCTGATGTGTGTTGTGTGTGTGGGGTGGGGGGGGGTGCGGCATTGGTTATAGACTTAGAAGAGGGTGTAAGGTGGGCTCAAGCCTCCAGAAGTTTTTTTCCCGTGTGAGGGATAGAGGAGGTATTCTGGATGGTGGGGGCTTTACAGGCCCGGTGCCACTCGGATGGGTGTCAAATGTACCTCAAGGGGGCAAATTGACCCTTTGGGGTGCCGACTCAAGGAAATTGTGAAAAAAAAATAAAATAAAAATATATATTACAATTACAGTTTTTCACCCGATTGACATCTTAAATTCCCTTACTTACTCCCAAAAAAATCTTCAACACTCCTCCCCCCAACACCCCCCCCCCCCTCATTCGCTCGCCAGCGAATGTTAAAATTGATGTCCTTAATTTTGCTGCGCCGGTTGTAATGGGGAAAAAAATAGGATTTACCTTTTCTGGATCACTACTGGGGGGGGGGGGGAATTAAAATGAACGAAGCCCCCCGGAGGGTGCCAAATCCTGCTCTATGAGGCCTGCGCAGCATCAGTGATCCGGGGTTGCGGAGCCGGGGTGGGCTTAGGGGGGGGCCCCACTTTTTGAGCCACGTGTACAAAAATCCAAAAATGACCAACATTTTGATTTTTAGCCTGTTCAGGCCCCCCCCCCACTTTTCAAAATCGCTCCGCGGCCCCTGTGATTCAGCTATTATTAAAGCTTTTGGCTCCGCCACTGGAAAAAAAATAGATCTAGGTAAGGTTGGAGGTTAATGGCCCACTTGTTAATTTATTCTACTTTTTTTTCTATGTCTCCCCCTCCCTTTTTGTTACCTTTTTTAGGGGTCTGGGCTCTCACCCCCCCCTCCCCCCCTGGGATCCGCACTGGCTTGGAGAAGTCTGGAAAATAGGCCTGCAATTAAAGTGTAAATTATAAATTACTCCCAGCAAACACAAAAACGTTTTCAGGACGTTTTTAAAAACGTTTTTTATTCAGGTCCGTAGTCCTCGTCTTGAAATGAACGTTTAGAAAAACGTTCATATAACGGTCAAGTTGACTTTCAATTTGCTGAAAAAATAATGGTTCCAAAAAGAACGTTTTTAAAACGTTTCTTGGACGTTACAAAATGGAACGTTTTTATCAAAACGTTCACAAAACGTTTATTTGACCTTTTAACGAACATATTTTA
>CALNVZ010003432.1:28383327-28420823 GCA_940671915.1 Paracentrotus lividus
CAATCACTAAACATGATACATTTTTTTAGTGCAAATTATCTTCTACTTTTTTTTTTCTGCAATTTTGCGGTATACAAAATTATTATTATTATTATTATTATTATTATTAATCACTGAAGTTACATGACAAGTGTTTAGGCGACAATTGCTCATAGTAACCCTAAATTACCCATATATTGAGCCAATCTGTGAAAAAATTTAAAAGAAGCTAATTTCAACTGATTTTGGTAGATATGGGTATGGACAACTACCAAAAAAAGAAGAAGGGAAGATTGGGGCTGGGGAAATTTTTTTTATCATAGGTCAAAGGTCATTGACCTTTTCCTGAAGAGCTATGAATCGTATCTCAGCAAAAGAATATGGTAAATAGATGAAATAAGTGCCAAAATGCTCAAAATAAAAAAAGGAAGAAAACGTAAAATAAAATTCAACACTTTGGACCTAACCTTCAAGGTCAAAGGTCAAATGTTGTCATTTTGACACATAAAATGGTTATAATGTATCATCGTAATTATCTTCAGCCAGAATAAGATACAGTTACAGAAATTGTCCAAAAGTAGCAGAATAACAAGCAGGAAGAATACATTCTAAATAAATCGACTTATAGATCAAATCTTACCTCCAAAATTACTAGTCCAGATTGGGCAGTAAATCATCTCACTGAATTAAATAATCGCATATGATCATATTTCAGCGCACACAGGAATACTGTAAAAAAATTTGGGGGTTAGATTATTTTATATCAAGAATGTGCCAGAATTAAAAGCAGGAAGAATACCTTACAATCAAAAGTTAAACTCTTCGAATCCACCAATCCTACCTCCCAAAAGTAGGTCACAAGGTGCATTAAAACATGTCATTTTTATCCCTAATGAATTGCATTATGCAATCGTTCCATTTCAGCCAGCCACAAAATACAACACACATATTAGTCTAAATAGATGAGTATTTACCAATAATGTGCCAAATTAAATCAAAAGGGAAACAATATTTCAAAATCTTGACCTCTAAAAATGATTTAGATAGAAAAATACGTCATTTCCATCAACTTTAACATGTTATACCTACATTAAATAATTCAAATATAGACCTAATATGAAGATTATGCCAAACAAAAAATAAATAAATATTACAAAATAAAGCTAAGTGCACTATATGAGAAGAGGCAGGTACTCTAGTCGAGGAGATTAAGGAGAGGACATTGTCTAATGGGTTTTAAGAGGTCTTGACCACTGACTAAAACAATAAAGTTATCAAATCATCAAACATACGGTTTACACCGACTATCATTAATTCGTCACGTGCACTAGAATCTATACAATAGAAATGATACTAAAATTGCTACGTCAATAAATCTTCAAAAAGGAAAATACAATGAAAAGAAAGGAAGATAAGACATACATGTATGCAATGCAGCGCACCCCTTGTCCCAAAATCTCTCTCACATAGACCGCAGATGAGGAAACCTTATAAAACATATATTTTTGGCAACTAGGCCTAAAAAGAGAAGTAGTATTAATTTATTAATTATCTTTTGTGTTGACGAGTAGTACTGTAAGTTTCCCAAGTTGATAATCTGCATCATATTGAACTTGTATTTTGTGATCAAGACTTGGCATAAGGAGAATTGTTGAAATATTACTTGACCTAGTTTAGTATAGTTCTGTGCGGTGAAATGATCATTCAACTACAAAAGCTACAGTCTCAGACAAAATATTGTCTGTTCCTAATGGAAGTTTGTACCTTTCCAATATTATATCTCACGATGCTAATGTACATGAACAATGATAAGCTGTCTTGGTCAAGATACTACATTTGTAAGTACTGCACAAAACTTGTTAAATTAGGTATAACATTACAACTACATTGTTCAAGTTGAAATTATGGAGAATCGAAGAACCCCCCAAAATGTATAAGACCATCCTCACTCACCGTATACAGTTTTCGTCTAGTTACTAGTTGTCTAAAAAGTTAAAAACTTCACCCTCTGAATTGATTAAATCCCAGACTTTGGAATATGTGAAATAACTCATTCTCCCCCCTCCCCCCTTGAAAAAAGAAAAAAAAAAATATGTCGAAATAACCTTCATAATTGCATTTTACTGCATTGTTTCATATCCAGGATCACATGCGAAATTTTGATAATGTTTGATTCTCAGGAAATACATAAAAACTGAATACATATCTAAAAACTAAATTTCAAATACCTTGGTCGACTTTTGCAAGTCCTTGCTTTATCAATCAATATTAATTACCTAAGGTGAAAGCAATCTCTTAGTCGATAAACCATTATGTTATTATGAATTAATTATTATTGTTTATTCAATGGTCAATGACTGTTTAAACCTTTATACAATCCATCTCCTTATCTTCACGTATACCTGCCTCAAATATGTTGCACTCACGCCCTTTATTTTTCATTCATAATTTTTTGCATCTTTGATTTGTAATAGTCTATATCGCAATCTATCGATAAGATATACCAGGCAGTTCAGTTAATAAAAACTATCTTTGACCTTTGACCTCATTGTCTAGAGCCAAATTTATCCAAAGTGGTTTGACTTTCATTTTTAAATATCTTCTTTTAATTTGCACATTTGATACCAATATCATCATATACACTATATTCTTGCTTGAATACGATTCATTATTGCCTTTCATTATGAAAAAAGCCACATTTATTGACCTTTACCTCACTGTTGAGTCAAGATGTGATTCAAAAGAGTTTACTTTTATTTCAAGTAATCTTCCTTTTTAAATTTCTGCACATTTTGATAACTAATATCAATCTTATACCATATTCTGTGCTGAAAATATATTTCATAATGCCTATTCTTTTAAATAATGAAATAACCTTTTATGAACCTTTGACCTCATTTTTGAGGTTCAAAATTGCTTCTAAAGAGTTGGCTTTTTATTTAAAGTCATTTTTCCTCTTTTAGTTCTGCATATTTTGAGAACTAATTCTCTATATACCGTTTCTGTGCTGAATACAATTCATACTACCTTTTGTGTACACCAAATGACAGCATTGACCTTGACCCTCATTTTTCAAAGTCAGTTAGGTCCATAAAGTGTGACTTTTATTTAAGTTTTCTTCCTTTTTAAATTCTGTGCATTTTGACACCAAAATTTCATCTATTTACCATTTTCATTTACTGAGATACTACGATTCATAGGCTCTTCAGGGTAGGTCAATGAACTTTACCCTCCGGAATAAAAATTTTCCCCAACCCAATCTTCCCTTCTTTATTTTGGAGTTTGCCTACCCAATATCTACCAAAATCAGTTGAAATTAGCTTCTTTTAAATTTTTTCACAGATGAACCTTTAGTTAGGGATACTATCAGGGCTTTGTTTCGTCTAGAGGTAGGGTTAGCATTGCAACAGGAACTTATTTTAGGTTTAGGGTTATACCTAGTGAGTCAGAAAAAACTAAACACCTAGAAAAATGTCAATAAAAGGAAAACCAATTTATGAACGTCAAATCATTATACATATTCTGAAAGAGTAACTCCGCACGCATCTTCTGGTATCCTTTTTGTGTGATTTGTCTTTACGCTTGGATGAACACGGTGCATTGTTTGCACACATGTAAATTTCGAATTGTGCGAAAGTTGGGATACAATAAAAACAACAAAAGCTATCGAAAAAGCAACTCCATCCTGATTAAAATAGCATAATTTTTTAACAAAAATGTTTTGAGTGACATAACTTGTCAAGGGTGTTGTTACACTTACCGATTTAATAGATTCTGGTTAAAAAAAATAATATTCATTCATCAGGTAATCCATGAGTAAGCTCACATCAAAGAATAAATTGTCACTTACAGACCTAAAAAAAAGCCCCTTTATGCTTTTAAAAAGTGATTATTTTGTCTTTAACGTGTGCTCACTCATGCTTGACTTTACAGATCCATCTCATTTTCACACAAAATGTAGTCAATAGGTGTAACAACACCCATGCCAAGTTATTTAGCGCAAAACATTTTCGTAAAAAAAGTTTTGCGATTTCAATCAGGATGGAGTTGTTTCTTCGATAGCTTTTGTTGTTTTCATTTTATCCCAACTTTCGCACAATTCGAAATTTACATGTTTGCAAACAATGCGTTGTGTTCATCCAAGCGTAGAAGACATGCCACACAAAAATCGTACCAGAAGATGCTGGAGGAGTTACTCTTTCAGAATATGTATAATAATTTGGGTCGATAAATTGGTTTCCTTTTCATTGACATTTTTCTAGGTGCTTAATTTTTTCTGACTCACTTGGTAGTGTTGAATCCAGTGACTCGATTAGTGTATGGAATTTACAGCAAAACATTATTCATGCAATTGAGTAACGTGCTCCTAACTTCATATTTTACCTCCTCTAAAAGGTTAGTAATACTCTCAATATTCCTGTCAATCACTCTACCCTTATAACTCTATTGTTATTAAAACTTGCTAATTATGATTATCATCAGACACCAATAAACTGTCATAAATATTTATTTGGGTTTTGGGGGTTAGTATATATCAAGAGAGTTATTGGATAATAGAGCGCACGCAATTAATTTCATGATTGAACCGATGAATAGTCTGTTACAACTAAGATATATTTCGTAAAGCCGCAGCAAATCCTTCTGATTCTGAGAACATATTCATATTGAGGGGGAATAATGCCAAATATTCATTGGCCTCTACATGACAAAATTAAAATTCATGTTTTTAAAAATAAATTGCGAGCACTGAAATGTAGGCGGATGAAAAACAGGGTTTAAAAAAGTTGATCTGTCAATGGTATCTTTTATTCGATAAATAGTTTGTACACTGTTAAATAAAATATTCCAAGTAATGCGGCCCAATAAGACTAACGTCACAACCAAACACTTTGGCCAAACCCTTTTCTTTTACTTTGACCTTTGACCTTTTCGTTGTGTAAGCTTGTCTATGTTGGTAACTAACATGAATATATTTAACTTGATGCCATCAACCAAAAAATATATGTTTTCATATTTTTAGTTGACACAATCGACCTAGAAATAAGGTCAAAGTTCACAGAAACTGAGGTTTTTGCTGAAATGATGCCATTTTCAGGTTGTTAATCATCATATAAATTGACCTTTGCCCTAATTTTAAGGTCATAAGGGTCACCAGAATGTGGCAGCAATATCAGGCTAGTATTACCTATGTTGTATTCTTGAATCGTTGCTATTGATATTGTCTATGGATATTTTATATCTGATTGTCGTGAAGCTTGACTCAATTATGTATTGAATTATGCATAAATAGACTAATCTGCATATTGCTCAAGACTGGCTGGTCGGGTGAAAAATGTTAATAGACTTAATTGCTAGATATAAAATTACCTACAATTTGATACCAAATTTGACACAATTTGAAGAAAATTATGTTTAAGAAGCCTGACCTTTGGGTCACAAAAGGTCAATTAAAAAATTGGAGACATATATTTTCTGATTCGTGTGATCAAGTATAACATATTTATATATGTTGCCAAACATTAACATGACTTGCAAACAAAGCCCATATTATGTCGATTGGTGGCCCCACTATACTGATATTTTATATATAATTTGGGTTTAGATCTGCTAACTACAGCAGCATTATAAATTTGGAATAAATATAAGCAGGCCGCTGTCCAGAGACGTACTTCTACGGGGCGAAAAGGTACCATTCACGTGGAGACTGACGGCGTGATAAGCGGGGGGGGGGGGGAGGGGGGTAGGTGTTGAATTTTTTTGGCATTCGGCCGTGATAAATTCGAAACGTACTTCATATAAGGGTAGGGTCAGGTCACCCTAAGTCGGTCGGTCCCCGAAGATAAACAGCAAAAAAAAAAAGAAACAAAAGTTATTACGATTTCAACGGGGTGTGCCCGCACCTTCCGACCCCCCCCCCCCCCTGGATCCAACCGTACGCATGATTAAGACTGGCAATAAAGCTATCGTTTTAACACACTAAATCAGTGTTACGTGTACTTTTGGTAGCATTTATTCATATTTCATTAATCCATATAAATACTTTTTGTACGAAAGAAAGTTTTAATTCAATAAATATTTCATTCCTCGTTCGGGTGAGTCATTTGGCAACTTGCTACTCTAAGGCTTGGTTCACATAGAAGTATACGGTATAAGTTATTCGCTATTCGCAATTCGGTATTCGGCATTCGCTATACGAGTATTCGCTATACGAGTATTTCCCCACATGAATTGTACAAAATTGTATAGCGAGTATAGCGACCTATTTCGTACTTTTCGCCGATGTCATGGAATTTTCAAACAAAGAAAATTCGGCTTTCCTCTTCCCATCCGACGGTGAGGAGGCTAATGTGAGGAGAAAAATAGTTAATAAATCATAATAGGGGAAATTCAGAACATTTGAACACACGAATTGTAAATGAAGGGCGGTATACGCAGAAAAAAATATCGAACATGCGCGATTCCCGTATACTATACGAAATGCAGCTATAGGCACTTTTCGAGCAGTGCCGCCCAGATCTCGAGCGATAAAAATGTCACTGATTGTATAACTTCCCACAAATCAGAAGGAGAAGGCCTTGGATCGTTGTTTTTCGATTTAGTCTTTGCCTTCCAGTCTTTATATATAAAGTCTTTCAAATAAAGAAAATAAAATTTTCTGATAAAATATTTCATATTGGATCCAATTTACAATTTAAATAAATAACCACAAATACTTGTAAATTGAAATAAAGGGGAAAGATAAATAAAATATACTCAAGTTATAAATATGCGACAAAATCAAATCAACAATACCGCATGTCTCTTTTAGTAGACTAGTTGATTGAGTAGAGTGAATTGGTCATGAATAATTCATAAAACTTCAGTCGCCATCCTACGTTTTAAAAACTGTGAACCGGTATTTTGAAATCGTATTGCTTGACACGGGAATGTGGCCTGTTCGATTTTAGCTATTCGCGTGCCCTCGCAAAAACGAGCCGTATAGCTCTATGTGAACCCAGCCTTACAGAGCAGTTAAAATTTCTCTGTTCTCAGACCGTAAGACGACTAGATCTGTACCATCCACAAGTACTCTGTTTTCTTTAATACTCTCACCGAAAAAAAATTATAACTTTCTTTCAAAGTCGGACTTTTAAAAATGTTAAAAGGAGCAATGTTCGCCATCTGTGCAGCGGTGATTATTCCTTTTCTTGATTCGTCAATATCAAAAGGGGAAAGGTGAGTTATATTCTAACAAATCTTCTTTGCTTTTTTCTTTGTTTAATTGGTTTATCATTGATTTGTTAGTTGTACACATTATTGATGGCGCTTTAATGTGATTTGTAAATAATTTACACCAAACTGATTCGAAACCATTTTCAATTTTCAATATTCATTTTGAATAGAATCCCGAAATCTTAATACGGCTTAAACACGTTAAAAGCAGAAAGCCGATTGTTTCACGCGTTGGGTCAGGAAGCTGCGGGAAACTGACGCACTTTGTTTGGAGTAGGCGCCTAATTACTTTTTTTTTTTACTCACTCGGTATTGACAAAATAAATCAAAGACCGGCAAACCGTTATTGATTATCATCTTCAACAAGATTATGTGTTCGCCCTTATTACAATGTTATTTATGTTTGACTGAGAATACATTTTATGGAAGATTAAAATTTCCAGTAAAAATGTTGAACATGAATTTTGACTTGCACTCAGCTTGCCGTTTTAGCACTTTCATGCGAGCTAAACTTGCAATAATAAAACTGAACCGTGACTCTATCCGGTGACATTCGACCATTGGTCCGCCGTATGGGAAGCGTTGGCGTATCCCAACTCACACCCCACGATTGGTAGCTGATTATAATGCTACATAATGGATTTACTATGCAAATTTGCATTATTATCTATTTCACTGTCATAATATAAAAAATATATATATATATAGATCTCAGTGGTCTGTCGATAACGTCAGTGGTAAATCTGCCGTGTCTAAGCGGATCCCGGTTCGAAACTCGTCCATATCACAGGGATATAAAGTTGTAAAAATAGGCCTACAACATACAAAAGAGTGATGCGGGGCTGGCTCGATCAAGGAGTCTTCCAGGATTTCGGGAGAGGTAGACTCATAATGCGGGGGTGAATTAAAGTCATGCAAGACAGTCGAGGAAACGGTTTATATCCACATAAACTGGTTTATTGGTCTACCAGCAGTTGGTCAAATTCTCTGATTGTCTTGTTCTTCTTGTGGATACTCCTCAACGTCCCGTCAAACGAGGGGGATGTCTAATACCACATGGGCTAAACCAATTTCTGCTACTAATAATTTGGTCTAATACATACTTGGTCTAATTATCACTTGGTCTAATGACCCCTTGGTCAAATTGCCAATACGTCTAATTACCTTTTGGTCTAATTGCTTTTTCGTCCAAATCCAAAATGAATATTTAATTTATTACCAGTCTCTTACAGGAGGTGACCAAGTGGGGATAGACCCAGTGGATTTTACACGAAATGGACATTAGACGAAATGGAAATTAGACAAAATGGTAATTAGGCGAAGTGGCAATATGACAAAATGGCAATTAGACGAACTGGTTGTGACGAAATGAAATTACACCATGTGGGATGAGACCAAATGTGCATTAGTCAACGTGGGTTTAGACCAATTGGCAATTTACCGAGGAAACTACTGTTTTGGGGTTTTCGTTGTCAAACCTCTTGAAAATAATTAACCCCCTCCCCCTGAAAAATAGCATCTCCAGTGTCTTTTCCGTCCTTAATGTGACCTAAAATCACAATAGGGTTAAAATAACGTCCTTTTTAAATCCCCCTTCTTTTTTCTGCTTATTTTACAAGTTGGAGAAGTGGATTTTTAATATTTTTCGAAAACTTACTGTGATGTCAATCCTAAAAAATGATCAACAAGAAAAAAAATAAATAAAAGAAAGAAAACAAAAACCGAAATGCTGTACTACAGGGTGTATCAATAAAAACGGGACAGTTTTGAAAAGTCTGTCAAATTTTTGTTTCAAATTATGATGTCTATATTTTGATGTTAATAGATGCTCTGAAGTCTTATCTTTCAAATGCCATTTAAAATAATATGTTTCGTTCATGCTTGAGCGCACACAGAATGTTTTTGTCGGGGGCTCAAAAAAAGGCTTGCGCACAAAATGGAAGAAAATGAGAAATACGATCATCAGACTTTTTGCTAATCAGCAGACTTACTCTTAACCGTTTCATTATCTTTCCCATTATTTTCGAATTTTGCTATCAAAATTCATTTACAAAGCTATTTATTTAATTGAATTGAAAATGTGTTATCTTTTGGCATTGAATATTCCTTCAAACTAAAAAAATAAAAAATAAAAAATAAAATAAATTAAAAAATCTTGTTAACCCAAGAAAGGGGATTTGGTTGGTTGATTGATTGGATTTATTTATTAATTGATCGATTGATTGAATGTAGGATTGATAGATTGACCATTTAGAACGATTGATCGTTTGATCAATTAATTTGTTTCTTTGAATTATTGATCGATTGATCGATTACTTTTTGATAGATTGTTCAAATGATTGATTAAATCGTTCGAAGAATCATAGGAAATCGACTCAAAAGACTAACATAATCATTGATCAGTGAAACGTAACAATCAATCCGAATAGGAGTACCTGATTCAGAATAAATAATACCCTTTGAATTTAACCATCTTTTTTTTTCTTTTTTTTTTTTTTTGAACCTCCGACAAAAACTTTCCGTGTTCGCTCAGGCATGTACGAAACAAATAATTAAAGCAATCAATCAATCAATCAATTAAACAATCAATTAAACAACCAACAAAATCCCCTTTCTTATGGGTTGACAAAAAAAAAGTTTAAAGGAATATTTTTGGTAAAAAGATAACATATTAAAATGAAAACAAAAACAAAACAATTAAAGTAAATAAATAGCTTTGTAAATGAATTTCAAATCATAATTCGAAAAAAAGATGGCAAGGATAAAGAAAAAAATAGAGGAAGACTGCTGATTAGCAAGAAGTCTGATGATCGTAATTCTCAATTTTTCCATTTGTGCGCAAGCTGTTTTTTGAGCCCCCGACAAAAATTTACTTTGTGTACTCAAGCATTAACGAAACTCATTTTTTTTTTTTTTTTTTTTTTTTTTTTTTTTTTTTTTTTTTTTGCATTTGAAAGATAAGACTTCAGAGCATCTATTAACATAAAAATATAGAGATCATGATTTAAAACAAAATTTTGACAGACTTTTCAAAACTGTCCCGTTTTTATTGATACGCACTGTACTATAGTCCATATCATACCTCACTGTACATTGTTTTGCAACTAAAGCAGTTTTCTGGCTTGACTGCTGTGCTTTCAAATTAATAAGGTATCAAAAGAATCATGTGAAGTGCAGCCTTTATGCATGTAAACATGGTACAAACAGATATTATCTTTTTTTTACTCACCTTATATTATTACTATTATCATCATCATAAATTGTTCTTTCTGTATTCAGGGTACGATACTGGTGTTTGTGAGAATCCGTCTTTTACATCTGTGGTTCAAGGACAGAGTAGACAGGTAAATATGTGTAACAAAATTTAAAAAAATAGAACAAACCTTTCAAGAGGTATACTTCAGTTTGTTTGTTTGTTTGTTTGTTTTTTTTTTTTTGTTTTTTTTTTGCGAAATCACTTGCTGTAAGTTTTATATCTGGGTAGATTTTAAGATGTGCTTCTTGTGTTGTTGCTATGAATATATTTCTCTTGATATAACTGTTAAGTCATGGTTAGATTGATCAGGTTAAGTATATAAGTTTTATTTTTTAACATTCTACTTTTGAATTGAACGATAAGTATTTGACTCTTAAGGAATTATTATTGCGGACTGTTATGGTTATAGGCATTAATATTATATTAAACGTCTCAAGAAGGCACTTCAAAACCAATTTTCCGAAATAATAATTGAGTAAAATATGTGGGGAAGTTTCGTATAATATTGATATGATTTATTGATGTCCGATGTCTCTTGTGTCACATGACACCTAAAAGTTTGAAAATATTTTGTGTTTAGACGAGCATTTACCAGTTTTATAAACGATACAAACATCATGTTGCGAAATAATTATATTGGTCTTCAATTATGGATCAATTCGGAATTTCCATTTTTTTTAAATAATATTTTGTTGTTGTTGATAAATTCGATTGATTGATAAATTGAAAAATACATTGGTTGGTGGTGATTGACTGACTGATTGGTTGGTTAATTGATGATAATTACTGCGTGTGAATTCATCAGATCATCAGCGCAAAACACATTCTCGCGCAAGCCATTTTTACACTCTTTTACACAGGTGGTCAGTGCTAACCCAAGCCTCAAGGGCCTGTCCCACAGGAGGCGATCGTTGTTGCGACAACCTATGCAGGTTAGAACCTGCCAGAATCGTGTCAGAATCGTAGGTGACCGAAGATCATAATACGTATCTATGACTTTGACTACGATAGGCTATACGACAACGACTTGCTTCCACGCAAACAATAGGCTAACAATAGCTGATATCCGATAGTACAAGAGCCTCGACCTTCGCGCATCTCGCGGCTCGACTTCTCTTGTCGCAACTTAAAGATACACGTTCCTCATAGTGTAGAGGGAGTTCAAAATACGTACGCGGTAACGAACTTTGCAAGCTCCCATTCATGCCAACGATGTTAGTCTAGTTCTGGACTCTTTAGAAGTTTGTGTTCGTAATCCGCTAGATGGCGCGTTTCCCCACTCAGGCTACTCTCCCCCACACGATCATCTCCCCCACACAATCATTTACCCCACTAATTCACCTACCACCAATAGGTGAATTAGTGGGGTAAATGATTGTGTGGGGGAGAGTAGCCTGAGTGGGGAAACGCGCCATCTAGCGGATTACGAACACAAACTTCTAAAGAGTCCAGAACTAGACTACAACGATGTGCGAATCTTACGTAGTGGTCCAAAAACCGAAAGCTAGAACGCCCGAACGGTTGCCGAAGCCATGAGAATTTCTTATCGGCAATTATTCGACCGCTCGGATGCATGAGAGAATGGTTTGGCTCCCCGCCTAGCCTGTGCAAGCGAAAGGTATCCGAACAGTGCCTGCATTCACTGACAGTGCTTTATACACACACAGAGTATCCACACACACACGCTTGGTTGCTCGCCCTCATAGCGCGATAGCGATTGGCTGGCGTGTGTTGGCACTACACCCGTATGCAAATTAAGTCATGCTCTTCGTGGAACATGGCGGCGAGCACACAGATCGCATCATGAGTCCTCATTTTAGCTTAGCGATCGTCGTGCAGGATCGCCTTTAAAATCAACCAAAATATAAACTTGCGCACTGTGGCGATCTTTGCGACTGACACAGGCGATCGAGTGTTTTTTTACCTGATGGCGGCCTGTCGCCTTTAGGTTCGTGTTAGTCCTCTCAGTCGCGCATCATAAAATGTGTCGTGAATGATTTTTGAAAATTTCAAAAATTAACGGCGACTGTACAGTATCGCTTTCATGAGATTTTTGCCCTAAATTATGCTCCAGGAGCATATGCTCCTGGAGCATTATGCATAATCGATGTACTGGTTTTCATGAGTGCCATTTGGACTGTTCCATTTTACTCTGAACAAGTGAAATAGTGCACAAACACATGGGTGAGATGTGATGTGGCAAAATAAAATCGGATGCTCAAGTAAAGTGTTCAACGGCGCATGACGGCCACAAGTTGTGTTTTAATTGTGACGTGTCACAGAGATCAGCGGCGTGGGGTAGCCGGGTATCTAAATAGCAGTGGCTCAATCAATGAAAAGTCTATGCGAGCATTGATCTGCATGCAATGATCAGGGAATGAAAAAGTGTCTGAAATTACGTACACTTTGAGGTAATTTTTACCCCCTTCCTACCTGAAACATACGTTTTGTACGCAAGAAAAAATTGCGAAAATTGTGAACGGCCCCTAAATATACATTTGCGAAATTGAAATAAAAGGGTGTTCTTTGTAAAAAGTGCACAATAAATAATGCACAACCAGACCAGTGGAGTAGCCAGCCTTCTTTGTCAGGGGGTGCAAACATAATTTCTTCCTCCTTCTGCCGGTGCTTCCCCGTTCTACTGGGGGAGGGGCACTCCTTCATTCCCTATATGAAGAGACAGGGGTAATGCTCCTGGAGCATGTTTATATCTTTTACAGTGTTGTTAATGAGCATACTGCTGTGCTTGAGTATATTATGTATTATGCTTTGCAAGTTTGCATCCGTTTCAAGTACAATTTAATAATCTGTGCCAAATTTGCTCCTGGAGCATATTTATGTCCACGGCGATGCTCCGGCCAGGAGCATGATATGTCACACCATTACCAAGTACAGTTTAGCAAAGTGTGTAATGCTCCTGGAGCATGTTTATGTTTCTGCTGAATATCTAGATGTCTACGGCAATGCTCCAGGAGCATGATATGTCACACCATGTTAAGTACAGTTTAGCAAAGTGTGTAATGCTCCTGGAGCATGGTTATGTTTCTGCTGAATATCTAGATTTCCACGGCAATGCTCCAGGAGCATGATATGTCACACCATTGTCAAGTACAGTTTAGCTAAGTGTGTAATGCTCCTGGAGCATGGTTATGTTTCTGCTGAATATCTAGATGTCCACGGCAATGCTCCAGGAACATGAGTGTTTTCCAACTGCATTCACTCCTGCAGTACATACGGTGGCGAGGTGCGCCTCTACACGAAACGTTAGCATTGATCAGTTTATTTTGCAAGACGTCTTTCGGCATGCCTGGGACTCAATCCCATGCGTGATTAACCGAAACGAGCGCTGTCCACTCTGCGCTCTGAGCTACACCGCCTCTGTATTCACATCAATTAAAGTAAAGGCAAACGGAGGATACAGGAACAATAACTTAACTTGAAGAAGTCCAGTAGCGCACAGCAGTTGATTTTTAAAAATAATCAGTGGGGTACTTTGCCACATACCAAATACAAGATAATGTGCATATTAAAATTAAGTCAGATTAAACATCCTGATATCAGATTCACGTGTATAATTTACGTACCACTGCAACTTTTCACAGACCGCGCGCGAATTAACTTTACATAGTGTTTCTATTCTGTTAGTCGGCTAGTCGGTCGTGATTAACGATAACATATAGCTCCCCTCAACTAAGCGATCCCCTGTTACGAGAATAGAACACTCCAACAATTATCGATAGATCGATGCTTTATTATTATGCATACTGCTCCAGGACCATATGCTCCAGAAGCATATGCTCCTGGAGCATAATTTAGGGCAAAAATCTCATGAAAGCGTACAGTATCTGAATGGGAGGCCGATCCTTATGTTGGTGAATGTTGGTGGTGACAAGGGCCGCAGCGGCTTAAATTTCACTGGCCGATAGGTTCAGCGATGCGTGCAACGTACGCTGGAGAGCGACAACCTACAACATGGCCGCCGTTCCGCTGTGCTAAACAAGTTCTATCTGGCGACAATCTACGATAGCAACTTGTCGCGACAAGGGAAGACAGGCTACGGTCATTGACGTCAACCAAATTGACGCCGGCTATTGCTTAACTTGTTGGGAACCAGCGGCGAACAACATTTTGCTACGTATTTGTTTGGCGACAGACGCGATAATTCACGATCTTACAGGCGATTGGACCTGCGCATGGTGGCGATGGGTACTAAAAGGTAGTTCGTAGGTGTGTCGCCACAACGATCGCCTTTCTGTGGGACAGGCCCTAAAGGGCCTGTCCCACAGAAGGCGATCGTTGTGGCGACAACCTATGCATGTTAGAACCTACCAGAATCGTGTCAGAATCGTAGTGTGACCGAAGATCATCTACGTATCTACGACTCTGTCCACGATAGGCTACGACAACGACTTGCTCCCACGCAAACAATAGGCTAACAATAGTTGGTATCCGATAATACAATAGCCTCGACCTTCGCGCATCTCGCGGCTCGATTTCTCTGTCGCAGCTTAAAATCAACTAAAATATTGAACTTGCGCACTGTGGCGATCCTTACGACTGACACAGGCGATCGAGTGGTTTCTACCTGATGGCGGCCTGTCGCCTTTAGGTTCGTGATAGTCCTCTCAGTCGCGCATCATAATTTGGGTCGTGAGAGATTTTTGAAAATTTCAAAAATCAGCGGCGACTGTGCAGTATCTGAATGGGAGGCCAATCATGATTTTGGTGAATGTAGGTGGCGACAAAGGTCGTAGCGGCTTAAATTTATCCTGGCCTTTCGGTTCAGCGATGCGTGCAACGTACCCTGGAGCGCGGCAACCTACAACTGGCCGCGTTCCGCCTTTGCTAAACATGTTCTATCTGGCGACAATCTACGATAGTACCTTGCCGCGACAAGAGAAGACAGGCTACGGTCATTGACGTCAACCCAACTGACGCCGGCTATTGTTTAACTTGTTGAGAAACCAGCGGCGAACAGAATTTTGCTACTTATTTGTTGGCGACAGACGCGATAATTCACGTTCTTATAGGCGCCCCCCATTTGACCTGCGCATGGTGGCGATGGGTACTAAAAAGTAGTTCGCAGGTTGTCGCCACAACAATCGCCTTCTGTGGGACAGGCCCTTTAAAGGGGCCGTCACACTGAGGTAGCTCTATAACGTCCTTGCCCATTCTTAAAACAATTGCTGAACGGGCTTTGGTCGGGTTGGAACTTAATACTTTGAAAAAATTATTTCTTGAATACAATACTAGGCAGTTCATAAATAGTCCTCGTTACGTCAATTTTGTCTTTATCGCGTCCGCAATACGTTGTTATCCAGTTCAGACGGAGTAAACCGCTCGTTCACTCTATACCGTTCGTAGCACGTCCAACCGTCTCTAAAAGTGTCCATGCGCAGCATGATAAAAGTTAGGTACCATGTTCGTAGTACGTCCTTCTCGTTCAAAGTAAGTCCCTCCCGTTTAAGGAACGTTGTCACTACGTTTAATTTTAGAACTGGAAGCTAGCCAGTCCGATTTTTTTGAACATGTTTAAAAAAAATCGGACTGCCTTTCCGTTCTCTCCGTTCGGGCCCGTTCGCCCAGTTCGTAAACAGATTGTACACAGTCTGTACTAGATTGTAAAAGGTCTGTACTACGTTCAGTCCGTGTGTAAACAGATTGAGCCCGTTCACCAAGAACTACCAAGAACGTAGTGAGAACTGGTTCAGTGTGACAGGGATTATGACATGCCGTTCTGTTTAAATATTGAAACGTCTTGCTGTCCAAGCCCGTGCTATAAAGTCCTAAGCAAATTGAAATAGGTCTCAAGTACGTCCACTCCATGTGTACATAGATTAAGCCTGTTCTGCAATAATTTCAATAACATTGTAAGAAATCGTTCAGTGTGATCATGCGCGTATTCTGAGGGGGGGCGCTCAGGGGGGCGTCGAAAAGAGGAGGAAAAAGGGAGAAAGGAATAGGAAAAAAAGAAAGACATATCAATTCTAGTTGTAAACTTAAGAGGAAGAGGGCGCTATCACTCTACGCAAAGCGAAGGCTGCCATAGACATTTTGTATTTTGCACAGGTTTTTTCACTTTGTTTTCTTGATTATGGCGAACAACTACCTTTTCAAAGAAATGATCAATTTGAATAAATACGCTAAGAGTCTGATTTTTTTCAAAAATAGGAATAACTTATTGCAAAGGGGAAAAAAAGTCCTGTCACTTGTGTCAATTCGAAATCCTAGTCAGATCAAATTCCTGTACAATATGGCCAATTTTGCTCTCAAAATAGCTCATACGCCACATAATCATCTTCCTGGATAACGCATAATTATATTACAGCTTAATGATCAAGCAGTTTTTAAAAGCTTGAATTCTCAGTTTTCCAAAGATGGTACATTCATTTCGATTGGTTAAGAAAAAGTCCTGTCACTATGAACATTATCACAATAGAATCTTTACTCGATGGGTCTGAAAGGAAATTTCATGAGAATGTCAAAAATGTCATTCACAATACGATAGGGTGAAGTAGTAACATGTTCTGTGTGAATGTTTAAGATTATTTGTGAGGGGCCCCAAATTTTTAATTTAGAGCCCCCCATTTAAGTCCCCTTTTCCTCTGACCCTTACAATTTCAACATATTTGAAATGCTCATGAAATTTTCTTTTAAAAATTATACATTTACAAGGAGTGTCTTTATTTAATGAAAAATAGTCTTAACCTTCAATGGGCATGGTTATTTTTGTCATCTCACCACCAAGGGAGGGGGCGAATCCACCCCTCCCCATTTTACCAAATTTTATGAAACTTGACAGGTATTTGAGATATATTAGAATGAATAAGCCTGCTGAGTTTCATACTTCTACCTCAAATACTTTTGGAGCAATCGGCATATGTAATTGACATTTTACTTTTTTGCATTTGGACTACATGTTTAATACACAAGTCTATGGGGAAACCAAAAGCGCATAGCGCAACTATTTTTAATGCTGCGCATTACCAGATGGTCGAAACTATATAAATTTGGTATCAAAATATATGTTAGACCTTATGCTAAAAAGTCATGAAAGCTCACGGCACACAAACGATATCTTTAACCTTATTTCGGCAAATGAACTAGGACATTGATAATCCCATAGACTTTGTGTAGGTTCAGGTGTTCTAATAATTTTGGCCACCACTGTATATATAGAGAGCAACATTTTCGCTCGCGTTTCGCGCTCGCATCAACTTTTCCCATTGAGTTATTACATTGTGTTCCTGAGGAATGCATAAAATGTCCTTTTTCTAATCATTCGAATACATCAAAATTTCCGTTCCCTTTTCGCACACGCCTGTGTTTTTCCTCTTTGACCAGAATTTACATTATGGGATTCTAACCAACAAAAATTTCAATTTATTTGATTTCACGTTACATTTATTTTTGCATTTGAAATCTTTGGGGGCGCCGAATTGACCTGAAGTTACGACCGCTCCAAAATGACCTTAAACTAATGGGGGCGCTGAATTGAAGTTAAGGGGGCGTCAAATCAATTTTAAAATTAGGGGTGCCAAATTGAGCTTACAAGTATAGGGCGCCCAAATGACTAAGGGGCGCCGAATTTACCTGAAACTAAGGGGGCAACAAATTGGTCTTTAAAATATGGTCTCTATCTTGATAGAGCAAAATATCAAAATTCATGCATCCGGGTCTGTATAATACATAGCAAATTTTTATATATTGAAAAGAACACAGGGGCGCCAAAATCACCACGGGCCACCCGGGGTGCGAAATCCTGGATACGCGCCTGGTGATAGTAGTATAAGCGAACAGCTCAGCTGTTTAATTGCCACCCATTAATTGTTACAACTAGAGAAATCTCACAACTTAAAAAAAAATATGAAAAACGGCCATTGGTCTGAAAAGAACGTGTTCATTTGACCGAATTATTTCTGGATTAAGATGAAACAACGTTCGTATACAGTCCTCAATACGCCCATCACGTCTTTGCCTCGCCTGCAGTCCGTTTGTATCTAGTTAGGATCGGGTGAATATGACCGTTTCCACGAAGCAGAGCCCGTTTGAAACAATCCAAACCCGTCCCCAGTTAGTTGCAACCCGTTTTTATATTTAGTTCCAACTCGTTTCCAATGCGTTTCGTCCCGACCTAACTAGTTCTGGGTCATTTTTAAGCCGTCAAAATCCGTTCTTACTCGTTCTTACCTCGACCAAACAGCCTCCAGAAAGTTCTTCTCGTTCTTACTGCTTCATTATCCGTGGCTAGAACGTGCTAAACGTAAATGCGCGCCCGTTCTGCTATAAAAAACCTAGCCCGTTTTTGCCAGACCTCATGCGTCTTCGTAACTTCAAACAATAATGAATATGCCATGCTCGTTTGTAAAACGTCCTAGCACATCTTTAGAACGATTGAAGTACGGCAATTTCGTTTGCAGTAGGTCCATCTCGTTTCAGGTACGTTGCCACCCTGTTAAATTTTAGGACGAGATGGGCGCCCGATTTTTTTGAACACTTTTTTTGAAAATCCGACCGAGCTAGTCCATGAAGTTCGTAAACAGATCGTAAGAAGTAATTACTACGTCCACTCAGTTTACACACAGACTATGCCCGTTCGGCAAAATTTGCAAGGACGTATACCCCCCGTATACCCCCGTCACACTGAGCTCGTTCCTACTACGTCCTTGACAATTTTGCCGAACGGGCATAGTCTGTGTTCTAAAGATGTGCTAGGACGTCTTACAAACGAGCATTGCACGTTGATTATCAGCTTGAAGTTAAGAAGACGAATGAGGTCTGGCAAAAACGGGCTAGGTTTTTATAAAAGAACGGGTGCGCATTTACGTTCAGCACGCTCTAGCAACGGATAATGACTCAGTAAGAACGAGAAGAACTTTCTCGTGGCCGTTTTGGTCGAGGAAAGAAGGAGTAAGAACGGATTTTGACGGATTAAAAACGACCCAGAGCTAGTTAGGACGGGACGAAACGTATTGGAAACGAGTTGGAACTAATTAAGAACGGGTTGCAAATAACTGCGGACAGGTTTGGATTGTTTAAGACGGGCTCTGCATCGTGGGAGCGGTCATTTTCACACCATCTTAACTAGATACCAACGGACTGCAGACGAAGCAAAAACGTGATGGACGTATTGAGGACTGTATACGAACACTTTGGCATCTTAATAAAAAATAAGTCGGTCAGATTTACGCGTTCTTTCAGACCAATGCCCGTTTTTCTTATACATATCAATTCTAGTTGTAAACTTAAGAGGAAGAGGGCGCTATCACTCTACGCAAAGCGAACGCTGCCATAGACATTTTGTATTTTGCACAGTTTTTTCACCTTGTTTTCTTGATTATGGCGAGCAACTACCTTTTCAAAGAAATGATCAACTTGAATAAATACGCTAAGAGTCTGATTTTTTCAAAAATAGGAATAACTTATTGCAAAGGGGAAAAAAAGTCCTGTCACTTGTGTCAATTCGAAATCCTAGTCAGATCAAATTCCTGTACAATATGGCCAATTTTGCTCTCAAAATAGCTCATACGCCACATAATCATCTTCCTGGATAACGCATAATTATATTACAGCTTAATGATCAAGCAGTTTTTAAAAGCTTGAATTCTCAGCTTTCCAAAGATGGTACATTCATTTCGATTGGTTAAGAAAAAGTCCTGTCACTTTGAACATTATCACAATAGAATCTTTACTCGATGGGTCGATATTTCCGCATATCACATGCATATCGCATGTGGACGGCGTCTTCGCAAGAGGTGACAAGATCACTACTTATATCAATAATCGTTTGGAACATCAATCTATGTGAAATAAAGATTCTGATTACAACTTAATCACAATAATGTTATAAACTTGCCCAAATGTGTATTTCCTCCATCTGGTCTGGAGAATCTATTAACTAACAACAAGATAAAAGTTCATCAATTTCTTTCATCTCCACGGACGAGTAGATTGCTGAACCGAACGGACAATACCATTCCAGCTGCAGGGAAGTCTTCTTAAGCGAGTTTTTGTGAGCTAATTTATTATTGCAGCCAGCTGTATAGATTTCTGCGCTTCTCAGCCGTATTTCCAACGTCACTTCGTTGCGTCTGGCCTCTTAGATAATGGACGCGCCTTGGTTAATTACGATTTAATGCCGCACATTAGTATACGTTAACTTTACATTTTACATAGAGTAGAATTGATATGTTTTCTTAAAAGTTATGACATTTCTCTAATTGTGACAATTAAACAGTTGATCTGTTAGCTTATACAACTATCACACTGTACGATTTCTTACGATTTCTGTACGAAATCGGACTGGCTTCCAGTTCTAAAATTAAACGTAGTGACAACGTTCCTTAAACGGGAAGGACTTACTTTGAGCGAGAAGGACGTACTACGAAGATATTACCTAAATTTTATCATGCTGCGCATTGACAGTTTTAGTGACGGTTTGGACGTGCTACGAACGGTATAGAGTGAACGAGTGGTTTACTCGGTCCGAACTGGATAACAACGTATTGCGGACGAGATAAACACGAAATTGACGTAACGAGGACTATTTATAAATTGCCTAGCATCGTATTCAAGAAATTATTTTGCAAAGTTATAAGTTCCACACTGAAAACCTAACCTCGTCCGTCAATGGACCGACTAGCTTTAAAACTAGTCGGTCAAGACGGACTAGTTTTAAAGCTAGTCTGTCATGTAATAGTCCGTCGAGACGGACTAGCATACAACTGAATCTACATCTCTCAAAATGACGGACGAGCTTTAAAGCTAGTCCGTCAAGCTTGATGCTAGTCCATCGACGTGAACGACTAGGGCAATAAAAGTAGCTAGGTGAACTCAGTTTACCCATTAAAATGACTGACTAGCTTTTGATACAAACAGTTGCAATGTCGTTTCAATGTACCTTCTCTATTTATTCTCTTTCCGAGCATAATCAAGTTGATACATTCTGAAACAAAGGTTGTTTTGGCTTTACAATCTGAAATCTTACGAGACATAACATCTATCATGACAAGTATGCACTTCACGAGTACCGGTAGATTCCAAATAGTATTCTCCATTCTTCAATTACAGGCTAATTGAATACCTTGTAACTATAGAACTCAAGAACCCGGTATTTTCTTACAGATTGCTGGCGAATGCCCGGCTTAGCAACAACAGTGAATAGAAGGTGGATATAATCAACATTCTCAAACAAAGGTTGTTTTGGCTTGACAATCTGAGAGCTTACGATAGCCGACATAACATCAATCATGACAAGTATGCCATTCACGAGTAGGTTAGAAATATTGTTCCATTCTTTAATTACAGGCTAATTGAATACTTCGTTACTATACCGAGTGAGTCAAAAAAAAACTTTACACCTAGAAAAATGTCAATAAAAAGAAAACCAATTTATAACCCCCAAATTATTTTACATATTCTGAAAGAGTAACTCCTCCCGCATCTTCTGGTACCATTTTTGTGTGGTATGTCTTTACGCTTGGATGAACACGACGCATTGTTTGCGAACATGTCAATTTCGAACTGTGCCAGAATGGGAATAAAATCAAAACAACAAAAAGCTAGAAAAAAGCAACTTCATCCTGATTAAAATAGCATAACTTTTTAACGAAAATGTCGTCTGCTTAATAACTTGGCAGGGTTGTTGTTACACATATTGACTACATTTTGTATGAAAATTAGATTGACTCGTGAAGTAATGCACGAATGAGTACACATTAAAGACTAAATTGCCACTGACAGACCAAAAAAGGCCTCATAATACTTTCAAAAAGTGATTATTTTGTCTTTGACGTGTGCTCTCTCATGCCTGACTCTACATATCTATCTAATTTTCATACAAAATTTTTTAGTATATTTGAAGGTTTTAAGAACGTTCCAAGCATTTTTAAAGGTTTTCTACATGTTCTAACAACATCCATAATATATTTAAAACATTTTCAAAAGGATTTTTTACGTGTTCGAGCTTCCGAAAGGTTTTTATAGGTTTTTTATTGGTTCTTTTAACGTTTATAAAACGTTTTTAAAACGTCTAAAACCTACTATATTTAAAACGTTTACAAAAGGTTTTTTTACGTCTCGAGCTTCCGAAAGGTTTTTAAAGGTTTTTTTATTTGTTCTTTTAACGTTTATAAAACGTTTTTAAAACTTCCAATAAAACGTTTTTAAAACGTCTAAAACCTACTATATTTAAAACGTTTTCAAAAGGTTTTTTTTACGTCTCGAGCTTCCGAAAGGTTTTTAAAGGTTTTTTATTGGTTCTTTTAACGTTTATAAAACGTTTTTAAAACGTCCAATAAAACGTTTGTAAAACGTCTAAAACCTACATTTTGACGTCCATAAAACGTTTTCACAAAACGTCCAAAAAACCAACTTGGACCGTTTTAAAAACGTTTTTAAAACTTCCGTTTGTTAGTTGGGCAAGTTTTACAGCTAGTCCGTAATAACTGGGTTGTGTTGAAGGAAAGCTAGTCCGTCGTGACCGACTAGCTTTAAAGCTAGTCAGTCTGGGCATCACTACGACTAGCTTTAAAACTAGTCGGTCTACCCGTTTAGGTTTTCAGTGCAACCCGACCAAAGCCCGTTTAACATTTTTTAAAGAACGGGCAAGGACGTTATATATAGAACTACCTCAGTGTGACGGCCCCCTAAAGTATTTCTTGAAAGACTTTTTGGTGTCATGCGACAGTATAGACCTCAACCACACGCATAATGTAATTTTTTTTTCTTTACCACTTTTTTTAAATATTTCCACTTTTTTAAATATTTCATTTCTTTATGCAGAAGAGAAGTACGTCAACTCGAGGTAAGTTTGATCAGACAAATTCTTCAGATTTTTTTTAATTTCTATTTTTTTTTTTTTTTTTTTACTTGTAAGGATAATCGTAATAATTACCAAGTGAAAGTATATATTTAAGATAATTTAAGATAAAAGATATTCCATTTCTTTTCTTTTTTTAGTGTAAAAGAGATCTAGTTTAAGTACACACATCATCTACGTTCTAGCGCCTTGTCACATCGCAAATGATTTTCCATTAATTTAACTAATTTATTTAGGCCCCTATTTCATTCTGGTTAAAAACATATACAGAAATACGGTAAGTAATAAACATAGAACAAAGAAATTAATTCCATCAAATAACAGCAATAACAGAAATTTATCAGACATCTATTTCAATTAAAGATGTGTTTGAATGTATACAATCATGGGGAACGATATGGGTATATTCTCTCCGAGCCCCTATGATTGTGACTTCTCTACCAGAAAAATAAAAGAAATAAAAATAAATAAATGACTCCCCTGAATATTTCACACAATTATACATGTAGTGATATGAACAAATCGAATTGCGTTTTATACGTTCTAAGGTCTACAATCGCGTCATTTTCATATTTGGTTTTATGTAGTGATTGTGGAGAGGAATTTTGGGAATGTGACACACTGTAAGGTTAAAACCTCAATGCGTATTATATATATATAGTAAATAGTGGTAGAAAAATACGCGTTGGGATTGGATAGATCAGTACCACGTGACCTACCTTCAATTTGTTATATTGTACATATGTACAATATTGTACTTTTTATGTACAATATAACTTTCGGCTTTTGGACGGGAAAGCCCGTGTTAAATGAATGGGGAGTGTATCGATTCTATCGATTTCCAGGTGCGTTTGCCTCATTTCAAGCGCGTAATAACAGTAAAATGGTGCGCACAGCAGCTTATAACAATGGAGCAACAATCTACGTCATAATAGCTAAACTAGCACCAAAATTTTTGCAAAGATATATCCAGAATAGATTCAGTCAAAGATCTAGGGGTCTATTTACTATAATAAATAGTGAACGCTCTATCTTGCAACATTACTGGACTATATGAACTCCAAATACTCAATTATCCCTCGTGCAGATCTATTTCACCTCGGCCTGCGGCCTCGGAGAAACAAATCTGCTCTCGGGATAATTTTGTTATTTGTCGTACTTATTATCCATTATATTGCGCGAAAGATTGTACACTATTTATATAATGTTTTAAATTGTATTATGTCTCATATTGTTCACAGTTATTGGATGTAGACCTAGTGGTTACCTAAGACCGGCGATCAGTCTACAGTGTGACCCTGGATCAACGATCAGGATCATCAAAGGAGTTTGCGTGCGGGTTCCTTATTGTGATTCATATGATGTGTCTCTGGAGACCCAGTGTGAGAACAGTAACAAGACGGCACTGTGGGATACTGCATGTGGGACAACCCATAATTGTTATATCAATGCCAATTGCAGGGATGATCAAACGTGCTCCCCAGCGGGCAGAGAATACATGTATGTTGATTATGAATGTAAGTAAAATTAATTCAAATTCAACTTCAAACATTATTGAAATAAAATCCTGCCTATTGCAACACAATTTACATCAAAATATTATACAACTTGAAAGCAAAGTCACACACACACACACACACACACACATACACAAAACAATATTGTCATCATTTAGATAAACAAGATATCATTTGAACAATACTGGCTACATTTATTAAATACTGTTTACCTTGCATTTAAGGATTTTAACTGTAGTGTGAAAAGGGTATCACCGAAGACCGAATCACCCCACAGTTGAAATTCCACTTGTATATCTGTAGTTACACAAATCCGTATCTCACTGATCAAGTATTGTTTAATATACAGTTAATACTATTTCCTTCCCGAGAGCAAGTTTATGACTTTAGAGGATCCATGATTTTCATTCGGGAGTATGGGGGGGGGGATTTATAGAATTTATAGAAATTATATAAGACAAATATTTAACTTACACATAATCTGATTTTTGCTCAGCTTATACTACCGTCCTTTGACATAATGTAGCAAGTGGCATATGAGCAAAATTTAAGTTGTTTTAATCAATAGACAAGTCAAAACTTAAAAAGTCAAAATACAACACTCATCCTGTAATGGATAAATGATATTTTGCTCTTTTGATACTGGATTTTGTGTGTGTGTGTGTGTGTGTCATTTGCTTCAAATTGAGAATGTGTTTTATAACTTACTACGTCAACGTATGTGACGGACCCAAATAGCAACACATCCGAAATGACAACATTGTTACCTGTATCACTGAAAAAAGGGTCATCGATCGCGCGCGCACGTAAATGTGTGCCGTGCATGCTGGCCTGCAACTTTCTGCGAGTACTACGAGGGATCACTAAGTTACCAAGGTAAATTGCTTGATTACAGTAAGTTTAGCCATGAAACATAATGACTTATGTGTACTTTTGTACATTCTAATTTCTTATGTGAGAGTACATAACACGAAATAGCAATAGAAACGCTGTTTCAGAGCGGTACTCCGTTCTTGCTGATTTTTACCCGAGCAATATCGCAATAGGCCTTCACTAGGTTATCGCGCCCTGAGTTCTGGGGAGCGAGCTCGTTGTAGGATGGGAGGGGGGTGTCCGGACCATTAACACATTGAAGCCATGTTTTTGTCTGTGGATTAAGCCAAAAATATACGTTCAATAGTGCTTATGATCATCAATGTTTCTTCTCCACTATATTTTCTACAATTTTGTGCTAAAAAGCTATAAAGTTATTGCTTGTATTATTGTAGAACATCTAGACCGATCGAGGCTTCTCCGTCTTCGAGTCGTATACATCGAGCTCTGAAGACGGAGCTCTACAATTATTGAGAGAGCTGTGTGAAATGCTGGGTACAGTCTCAAGTACAGTGATCATATTTGAACGGTTAAAGATTTTCCAAATATCATTTCTGATTAAACAGTCATTGTAATTTATAAAAAAAAGCGAGGAAAGATTTCCTTGTCCGGCTGGAATACATGGCAAATTTTGAGCCCTTGTAACAGAAGCAATCATTACATTGTAAAGATATAGAGGGAAGGGTATCCTAAACGAATAGGAAAAGGGGTTGGTTACTTGTAGTGCCTGAAATATATAAAGCTGCATGCAAAGAGTTGTATATATTTATATAATTGCATTAACAGATAGGTTGTTTTTTTCTTCCCGTTGTACCTCTGCAAATGCTTTTAAACTAAGATAATGCGAGCGCGAAGCGCGAGCTAAAGTTTCAAGCTCCATAGAAACAAATCTGGCATTTAAAGGAACCTTATTACCAAATTGTACATCATAAATGGCATAATAAATTCATGTAAAGATAAAACAGTTTA
The DNA here is from genome assembly GCA_940671915.1 of Paracentrotus lividus. Taxonomy (NCBI): domain Eukaryota; kingdom Metazoa; phylum Echinodermata; class Echinoidea; order Camarodonta; family Echinidae; genus Paracentrotus; species Paracentrotus lividus. The sequence goes on from CALNVZ010003432.1 coordinate 28,409,954, forward strand.
AGGGCAGTTAAGGGAACCTCATCTCAGAAATGAAGCAATCCATACTTCCAACGCTACCCATTTTAATTTAAACTTTTGTTCCATCAGTTCGTATGAAATGGCTCCTGAAAACAAATACATCAGGAGAGCAGGCCATACCAACTTGGACCAAACGAAAAGGGGGGGTGCTCTTGCATTTCTACGAGCTTATTTTTCATTACGTGATTTAAACCCCAATCAAAAATCCTTTATGCCTTATTTATAAATTCAGGCTAGTTGTGAGTAAAATTGGTGCGAAAGTCAATTTGACCCTCTTGCGCTTTAAAGGGATTTAGTAGCTTTCAAAAACAAGAGCAATTATATCAAGAAATTATATTGTTTCAACAGTAAAAACAAACTACTGAAAGTTTCAGATCAAATGAAAATCATTTACTACCTTAAAACAGTGTAACAAACAATGCCAAGTATACAGTCGAATACCAGTACCCTCTGCTGATAGCCCACCAGGCCGCTAGAGACGGGGGACTTTACAACAGGAAATGGGTGTGTGGAAAAGCACATGGTTTTATAAACCATCCGGTGTTGGTTTATAAATTTTGAGCATGAAATCATTGATATCTCAAAGGTAAAGTAAGCAATTAGCTTGCAATTTTGAAGAGATACCAGACTGACCTAAGTGTTTATAATTATGTTGGCAAAATAAGCTAAATCGAATAAATGTGATTTGAATATCATTCAATGTTACTGCATCCCTTTAAAAGGAATAATGTCCCGTATGTAAAGACTATACCTTGTGTATTTCCTAGGGGACCCGAGTTTAAAAAAAAACAAAAACAGTTGGAAACGTTTATTCTAGAACACTTTGAATCTACGATTAAACGCCATGAAGTTCCCCAGCTCACCCCCCCCCCCCCCCCTCGGCTCCGCAGCCCATGTGTTAGGTCACTTAGGTAGGTATCTACTTGTTTTGGGGTGTGTTTTTGCTTTTTGGCTTGGAAAGGGCGGAACTCTTGTGCCTCCACGGGGGGGGGTGGCTGCACGGGCACCCAGCTAGTGCACATCCCCATCCCACACCCGGCCTCGTTTAAGCATAGAAATGCATCATCATCATCATCATCATCCTCATCATCCTCCTCCTACTCATCATCATCATCGAGCTCAAATAGGCATTGATTGATCATTGCCTTTTTGGAATTCCCAATCAGCTCCATTAAAATTATAGTCGAAGGAAGCCTTTACATCCTTTTTTCCTGTTAATTACCCACTTGACTACATCCATTTCTCGTTTCCCTTGTCTGTAAAGAAAAAGAACATAGAAAAGCAAAATAAAGGGAGTGGACACCGATTCTTTTATCGATAATACTTGGCAGATACCAATGTCTGGTGACAGACCAGCCTTTCAATTCTTGGACACTCGAGCAGTGGTGCAAAAACTTGATTAGTTATCATGATTATCATCTTGTGCGCACGCCCTGGCCTTTAAAAGCATGCCCCTTAGCTCCCCTTGACCATGTGCTATACCTTGAAAGAGGTAAATTGTGGAAGCCACGAGAAGCATTGGCGGCGATACAGGGGACCGGGGGGTGTCCCCCCTCGATTTTTTTTTCTTGGGGATCGTCCCCCCCCCCCCCCCCGTCGATTTTTAAAGCTTAACATTTTTTGTCAAGTGGTCAGCTAATGAAGCTAGTGAAGAAGCAAAATTTATGTCAAATACAATGTTAAATTTTATTATAGGGCACAATTTCGCAAACAAAACACAAGACAATGATTAAATGAAATTCTCTTACCTCAAGTCGCTATACATGTATTCATGGAATATATTTCGTTTGTTAAAATGCTTTATTCTTTAAATTGTCATAAGTTTCTGCATAATTTGAAAAGTAGGTCATTCTATTTCGAATTTTGGGACGCTTTATTCCGCTTGAGTGTAATTATCAATTCCCTTTGCTGGATTTCCGGTCCCCACCCCCTCCCCACCCCCCGCCCCCAGTCGTGACATGAAATTGCTGCCCTTGATGAGGAGTATAATATGAAGCAATTTTTCCTTAGTTGATGGTGAAGATAAAGATCGACTTGATAGGCATTGTGAGCTTAATGCTTTTTATATATGGTATAGTGGATGCAGTAGCTCTCTAGTGTCGAGTCTTGTCTCTTGATTTATAATGACACTGGATAAAATTATGAATATTATGTCCTAAAAAAGCCTAAGCAATATAATACTGGAGAATGATTATAAACAAAAGGTACAGATAAAATTTATAAGTGAAAAACACGAGAATAGAAATAGAAATATACATTGATAATGCTTTATTTGATAATACCCAATATAGGCATTTCAGATCATTATTTCTTGTCATTAAATTTAGGCCTATAATGTTAAAACTTTTTATTCTTTAATAATAACCAATTATCGCTATATCATACAAAAACTAACGAACAATTTCCTGCTTTATTAGAATATTATGGCGAGGTCTCCTATTAGATAGATCTCTGAAGTGCATGTAAAATTTCATCACAATCTGATGCTCTGGGACAAATGAAGAGCATTGCTTAGCTTTAATAAATGTAAGGGGTCAATGTGAAATTAACGAACGAGAATGCATGATATTGTCTATAACCGTGTGAAAAGTATTATACTTCAAATTTATCTTGTTTCTGATCCATTCATGCCATTAGAGTGCCCAGAACATGATATTTGATAGAATTTTTAAATTATTTTTTTTAGTGTGTTTGGCGCCATCTGGTGTTCGCGTAAGATTTTAGGGATAATTAGGGGGGTTTTTTTTACATTAGAAAAGCTAAAAACTGCTGTTTTGATGACGTGTGATACGTGCACTTCAACTCTTCCACTGTATGATACCTAATAATAGCTAATAATTTGTAAATTTTAGCCAGAATTAATGAAAATAGACGAATTTCTTAACATTTTCATTTATAAAATGTCTTTTGGGTGTAATTCTTCACAAATTGGGCCATATATGGTAAGAAAAATTCAACTTTTAAAATTGAATGCGACTGAAAATGAACTACTACGACATGTCTGGTAACTTTAGATAAAAAAAGATATTTTAAAATTCATTTGAGGAGGAATGCACCCAATTTTCTTATTGGGTCAATATGGCGCCAATAAAGGGCCCCCAGGAAGTTAAGGAGGGGTCTGAAAATTTGACCCCTTCAATTTTTAATACCTTGGACCCTAATGGACCCAAAAATGCCAAAAAATGAAATTTGGCGTTGATATTGCACGGGAGATGTTTTTGTGACATACTGTACCGCACTATGGGGGTAGTGGTGTCTTCATCCTTATTTTATCACTTTTTTTTCTATGTGCCTGTATATGAATTAATGTTTATGTCTTTTTTCCCATTTGCAGGCTAAGTTCCATAACAGACAGCGGTCAATTTAATCATTCCATCTGATGAGAGGCCGTTTTAACAGTTCCCTGAAGATTCTCTGATAGAACACACTTACTTCATGCATGACCACCAGACAAAGCTACATATGAATCAGACTTAAATGTAAGTTCAGGTAGCTATATAATTTGTCTTCTTCATCATCATGACATTGGCCCATATGAAAACATTTTTTTAATATATTCAATTTCACTTTTAAACTCACAATTTTAATAAATTTTCTGTTTAATTCCAGTCTCAAATTGCATTTTTATTCTAACTGTGTTTTAAACTTAAACAGAAGTCTAAAATTAACCTGAACTTGACCTTAACCCGGAGGACATTAGCCCAGGGCTGAGACAATTACCCTCTGGGATGATCACCCCTAAGGACAACCACCATCTAGGACATATACCCCCGGACAAGTACCCTCAGCCAACTACCCCTGAAGAAATATCCACCAGTCAATTACATGTACCTCCTAGGGCAACCACCCCAGCCAACTACACAGCAGACAGCTACCCGGAGGGGGAGGGGGGCTTAACCCTGTTGTCCTAGTGGGTGGTTTTCCTTGAGGGTGATAATCCTAGGGGTAGTTATCCAGGGGTGGTTGTCTATGGGGTAGGTGTCATAGATTCCTATGCAGGCCATTAGGGAATAGACCATGTGCTTTTTAAACCCTGAATGGTTCTGTCACATTTTCCTAAGATATAAATCTCATAATTTGCTTATTGAATGAAGGTCATGATTTCTTCTCTCAAATGTTTTATTTCAATTTTTGATATAAAGTGTAAAAGATAAAATTGTAAAACTTGTGAATATAAGATAAATCAATTCATCTTTACATTTCTATCTTTTTCATTATTTTCAGTTGATACAACACTGCTGTGTCATCTCGGAGAGCAACATGTCTGATAATGCCAGGAGTTCTTCGTCAATGGAGGGCAGAGGCGTAGTAAGACTCTGAGAATACAAAGCATTCGAAGAGCAAGCTGTTGTTAACACGCAATGGCTTGCCCCTCCAATCCTTTCTTTTCACACGGCCTTCCAACATGATGGTAGGCCATCCAAAATGTAAGCTTAAAAGAGAAAGAAGGAGCAAGGCTTTTGTGTGCAATACAGTGTGTTCCTAAAAAAAGAGGACCGAAGTTCAAAGGTCAGTCATTCCAAAAGTATATGGTTTATTCTTGTGATTTGTTTACTAAAATATTAAGTAACTCATCAGCTTTAATTTGAGACATTGCTGACGTCCAAAGTGTAATGGGTCACAGAGTTAGGGTCTTTTGAAAGCGATAGGTACAAAACCCGTTTTTTTCCAAGTTTGTGTTTTTTCGGGTATGAACAAACCTTTCTTAAGTAATTGGTGTCATTGGGATCTCTTTTCAGCAAGTTTCAATGAAATGTCATCTTCTTTGCTAAAGTGGATTTCTCACTGGTAATGAGATGCTTCTTATTATGAGTCTCTGGAGTCTCGGAGAGGTCACTGCGACGGATCCTGAGTCTCCCAGGAAGTCGCGAGAAAACCAAACAAATGTCAAACATGTTCAATATTTTAGTAGACTTCTTTCAGACGCAAGCCAGTCTCTGTGACGTCTCGGTGGGGTTGCCGCGACGTCCCCTAAATATGCCACGAAAGTATCCACGACTTCTCAGAAACTTTGTCGGAAACTTGCTAGCGATTAAAAGGAAATCGAACAGGAATGACATTTTTCAGTACTTTTGTTCGATTTTACCCACGACGCCCTAAGTCTCAGGAGACTCACCACGACGTCACCACGACTCCAGAGCCCATAATAGTGACAATCCCATCTCAATTGCCATGGTCCTTTGGAAAATGAGATTGAATTTCATTGAAACCTTGTGTGAAAAAATACCCCAAAACGATGAAACCAAAAAACTAACAAAAAATTTTGTTTCGTACCCCAAAAACCAAAAACTTGGGAAAAAAGTTTTTGTACCTATTACCTTCAAAGGACCCTAACTCTGTGACCACATTACAAATTTAGACGTCAGCAATGTCTCAAATTAAAGCTGATGAGTTACTTATTATTCAGTAACAAATCACAAGAATAAACCATATACTTTTGGAATGACTGACCTTTGAACTTCGGTCCTCTTTTTTTAGGAACACACTGTAGAGGTGGACTGTTTACCAGTGGATCTACCAATTTCAGGCGCGAATCCAAGAATGGTATTTGTAAAGAATATGCCATGTATGGAGACTCAATTGTGTAGGACGATATAGCAGGCCAAGAATTTTAAGTGTGTGACATCAGGCTGCGTCCGCTACTGAATTTAACTATCCCCAATGAGATAATAGGCAGTAAACATTGCACAATACAACACAGAATTCATTTACCCTTGAACAAGACTCTTAAAATGTATATGCTGTATAACAAAGAATTCCTCTACCCAAGACTTGATGCAATTTTGTAAAAAAATAATGTGCATTAATATTCGAATATATTTGAAATCGGATACAACTGTTTTGAAATTACTAGTATCATTTTGTATGTGGAGGAATTAGTATATTGATGTAAGAGGGTATTATGTTGCATGTCAGTATTGGTTCTTGTTTTTATTGATGAGATTCATGTAGTCAAACATGTGGTGCGATTAAAAAAAAAAGATGAATGTTTGCATTAACAATATGGTTTTTAAAAAAATATATACATTAAGGGTGAAGTACTGATGATTCTCTTTTTCATTGCTATGCACAACAACTTTCCTTTTCCTGATTTCAGTATTTTATACCTGAGCAGTTAAAGTTTCAATTCAATTTAATATGAAGGGCTTGATGACGTAGTAGGGGCATTTGCATGTTGTCGAATAGTCTAATTGTTGTTGAAATTAGGGCTTTGTGGGCGTTATCATTCGTTTCAAGTCATGTTTTTATGTCTAAATGAATGTTGCCTCTGCTATATGTTTGGGATCTTCATACAACTATTGAAGTGAAAAAAGACAGCATATCAAGTAAACCGCTCAGATATGAAAATATAAAACCAGGAAAGGCAGGGTCGTGTACACAGCAAAACGTGGATAAAAGGTAGAAATTGCCTATACTTCCACTTTTCTTTTTCAAAGAATACTGTTAGACAGATTCAAATTACTTGAATTTGAACTTTAAAGTTACAAAAAGCAAGTAGTACAAAGTAATGAAAAGAAGGAGAAAATTATACATCATGAAATGAGCAAGGAATCCTGTTCGATATATTTAGTTTAGCATGCTTCTCTTCTTATTAATTGTGAATCAATGATATTTTGATTAACGCTGCTCAATTAACAAAGTACAGGTCTAACCTTCTTTGGAGATATAGTCTACTCCTGTTTTAAAAAAATAAGCATGAATGCAGCAAAACTTCCTTATAACGAGGCAGTTCTCCATGTCCTGATCAGGAACAACAAAGGGCTCCAACATGCGCATTGTTGTGGGGGGGGGGACTTGTGTCCATGACCATCCAGGTAGGCGTGAAATGGGGCACCGAAAAGAGGAGAAGAAATGTAGAAAGAGGAGCGAAAAAAAAAAAGGATAGAAGAGCAAAGAAAGGAGAAAAAAGAGAGAGGGGATAAAACAAAGTAAGAGGGGATAAAAGAGGGAGAAAGAGGAAGGAAGAAAATATGGAAATAGAGTGAATTAGAAGGGGGGAGAAATAGGGGAGGGGCGCCAACTCGATCTTAATAGGGGTGTCATATTCATCATAAACTCAGTGGGCGGTAAATTGATCGTAAAGTATTCATTTTATTTATTTTTTATTTTATCTATTTAACTTCTTTTTTTTTTGGGGGGGGGGGGCGCACTGCAAAATTGACCTGAACACAGGGATGCCAATTCGATCTTACATTCTCGGTGTAGGGTTTGTCACACAGGGGCGAGCGGGAAAATCCGCTTTACTAGTGAACTGACAGAATGTGTTTTTCCTGTAACTAAAGATCAATTTGGCCTTAATTGGCCTTAATTCAGGTCAAATTGGCGCCCCTAAGTTTAGATCAATTTAACGCCCTTGTGTTTAAGATCAGTTTGGCGCCCCATGTAAGATGAATTGGTCTCCCTATTTTTCAGGTCAATTTGGCAGCGCCCCCCCACAAAAAAAAAAAAAAAAAATAAAAAAAAAAAAATATAATAATAATAAATAAAATAAATAATAATAATAAATAAATAATAAATAAAGAATAATAATAATAATAACATAAATGATTTAAAAAATAATAATGATATAAAATAAATAAATAAATGAAAAATAAAATTAATAAAATAAATTGCGATCTATAAAGATCGCTACTCATTTATTTAGGGTTATAAACACGTAAAATTGGCGTCAAGTGCCTGTTTTACATGTGAATATAATTATAACCAAAAAATTTATTTTCATAAACTTTTTAGTTATTTTAGGTATTTGTTCATTCTACGAGTTTCGCAACATTTTTTCTATTAGGCTACTCGTTTACATTTCCGTTGCTTCTCAACCCCGAGATCTGGCGCCCTTGGGAACTTTTGTTGGTGGTGCCCACTCGCCATTTCTTTTTTCTGAAACCATTTTTAAAATTTATTCCTTTGGATTTAAATCACATGAAATAATACGATCGTGTCTCAGTTAAAGTTAAAAAGATGGAGCAGAAAATTAAATAAAGATATCAGTAAAGCGTTTAAGAAAATCGATTTTCAATTTGTGACGTCACTTGTGAGCCTCTTGTCAAAATGTTGTGTGATGCAAAGTTGTATATTGACCCCCTCCCCGCCTGTATTATGGAGAGTGAGCCCCCCGCCCCAAAAAGCTTAATAATGGCCGTTTTCCATATATTGGAAATTTATATGATATAACCACGCATTATATATTTCCCTTCTTTATAAGGACAATATCAGTTAATAAGTAATTATAAATTATATACCGTAACGATGACAGCTTTATATTTAGCTAGGTAGGCCTAACAGTAGTTTAGATGAGGTCGGAGAAGAAATGTGAATGAATTAAAAAGTAAAAGGACCCGTAATATAACCCCATCTTCCGGACCTGACCCCTCCCCCCCCCAAAAAAGGGACCTTACATAATTACCAATAAATATTTCATAGGGTGCCTAGGGACCCCCCCCCCCCACCATCACCACCACTATCCTGAAAATTTCAATTCAATTCCAGGCGAGGATCCAAAGGGGGGGAGGGTGTGGGCATCCCCGCGCAGTTTGGAAAAACAGCATACCTTATTATTTTTATATTTTTTTGCTTGTCAATTCTTCCGGGCCGATCAATCGAGCGACCTGGCCTTACCCCTCTTATAGTAATATGTTTCAAACTTGATGACGGCCGAAGGCCGAAATTTTTTTAACACCTATCCTCCCCCCCCCCCAAAAAAAAAAAAAAACAACAACAAACAAACAAACAAAAAAAAACAAAAACAAAAACAAACTTCTATACCAATAAATATTACATAGGGTGCCTAGGCCCCCACCACCATCACCACTATCCTGAAGACAATTCAAATTTATTGAAATAAAATCCACAACTTTGGATTATAGATCCCTCGTAGTACTCGCAGAGAGTTGCAGGCCAGCATGCACGGCACACATTTACGTGCGCGCGCGATCGATGACCCTTTTTTCAGTGATACAGGTAACAATGTTGTCATTTCGGATGTGTTGCTATTTGGGTACGTCACAAACGTACACATTGATTTTAACTCTATTACCATCAAAATGATGATACAAACAGTAAACATACGTATAGCAAAAGCAGTATTTGTTTCTATTTATTGACAAAACAACCAAACAAAGGTGGGCAAAGTCTTGTTAAGATAAAAAGAAAAAAAATAAATAAATGAGGATGAAAGATAAAGGATGGTTAATTAGGGAAACAAAGATAGGACCAATGATTAAGAGGGAAACAAGAACAACTAGAAGCAGATTTACGACAGCACGAGCCCTCATTGACTAGTTCGGTGGTTCAACCTGAGTGTATACTGAATAATTTTGTTTGTGTGTGTATTTTCGTGTTGTTTTAATTTCTTGTATTCGTTTTTATCACTCTGCCCAATAATAGGTGTCGACCCTACACCAGTCGTGACTGAAACGACAACTGTAAGTGCATTAGGGTGTGTTCAATGTCCAGTTTCAAATTTATACGACAACATGAAATTTAAAGCTGATTATATTTCCATGGTCTTTAAATTCCCCGCTCTCCAAAAACAAACATCTTCTCCTTTTTTCACTTTCACCGGAAGCTTCCACTGCGAGAGCACATTTAAACACGTTTGAAAACTCAATCCTGTTCAGTGTCGCATTTCGTTGCATTCGCGATGCTCAAGGTCGTAAAATTGAAGCTGATTGTGTTTCAAAACGCATCTTTTCGGCGTTTAAATTTTCCTCCGAATCGAGATTTGAAACACGTTTATTTTTACGACGGGGGATTGGGGACAATGAACACCCACTTTGTTTCTCTTTATATCCGCGTTTTGTAAATGCGTTTTGTATCATGATTCATGTTGGCGTATAAATTTGAAACTGGACATTGAACACACTATTATAACACAATACATTTTAATCATCTTTGCTTCTTAAAGACATGTCTTAAGCTACGAGCTGGTATTAGAAAACAATAAACATACATGTACATAAACACATTATATAAAAGCAAAGGGTATATAAATGGGAAAAAAATAAAGCAAAAGGAAATAAACACACATATAAAATGATACAATTCAAGCGTTCACGTGATTTGGATTTAAAATCCTTTTGTTGGCTATATGGTTAATAAATTTCGGACGATTTCGAGAAGCATTGTTTTATTTAACATTGCATTTGACAAACCATGGTATATTATTGGGTGACGTAAATCTAACCCTGATCAATGAAGTTCCTGCTCTTGTTTTAGAAATTCAGTAATTTATTTTAATTATTTGTTTTAAAAAATCTATTTACCATTATAGGCTGCTCCAACGACAACCACTCAAACACCAACACCAGGTAATTATTTAAATGTAAACAATGTCTAACCGTTTATAAAATATTTCATGACTGCAAACTTCCTGGAGGCATGTAATCATTTAGACATGAAATAAATTTATATCAGCTCATTGGGTAAAATACTTCAACAAAAAAGAAACAACATCTAGATTTTACAGTGGATATGGGTTTCAAAGCACAATTTTGTCAAAGAGTATCGAATTTTAATTCTGTTGAGATTAATAGGGGAACTATGATATATTTTCTGACATTTCATAATGATAGCTATGGATTTCATTTTAGATTGAGAATGACTTGACAATAATTCCCCGAATGAAGAGAGATTTCAAAAGTTTAAAATAAATTCTGACAAATTCTATTTACTTATCATACATTGACAAACTGAGGTCCTGTGAAAAGAAAAAGGGAAAGATGCGATGAAAATTAAAAGAAAGAAGAAGAAAAAGAAGAAAAATAATATCAGGTCTGGAATGAAACAAAGATTTGTAAATCTTGAATTCTCACTCAAGTAGTTTATAAGTATGAATGTTTCGGATTGAATAAAC
>CALNVZ010003432.1:28437015-28465334 GCA_940671915.1 Paracentrotus lividus
ATCCCACTATTGGTAGCTGATTATAATGCTACATAATGGATTTACTGTGCAAATTTGCTTTATCATCTACTTCACTGTCATAATTAAAAAACATACATGTATATAAACACAACACAAAAAGAAAGTTCCCCCTATTTTAAATATCAATAATTTTTGAACCAGGAGGAATTCAAAAAATCTAATTATATGTCCATGTAGGGAATTTTAGGAAACATCATCAAGTCATGTTTCAGTGAGCAATGGTTGAATGCAAAAATGTCATTTTTTGAAGTTCGCAAGCCAAAAATTGCAACTTTGATTCAATGATAACGGACCCATTTTCAGATTTTAAACATTTTACACGTCAGGATGTATGCAAAACGTGCTTCCAAATATACGGAAAAGAAATTTGCGTCAAATTTCACGGTTGAGTGAGCATGCAGCAAAAATCGCACAAACTGCCCTTTTTACTTCTTTTGCCATGGTATAATCGATCAAATATGATGAAATTCCTGTTGTGGAAGTGTATGCAACCAATATTCATTCATTCACGGTTGAATGAACCCATCAAACAACCAAAAAATAGGCCATTTTAGAATTACGAAGAGTCATTGTAGTAATTTTATGCACTAGAAAGCGTCTCCAATAACATATTTTGTCTTGTATTTATATTCTTTGGGCACGTGTCAATGATCCTATGGCATTTATTTACAAATTCATGCTTCAGTGAGCACGTGAGATTGGAAAAGCCTTTTTCTCACGTATGGACTAAAATTCAAATTTTTACTTATATTGAATATAACAATTCTTTTGGGGGAGTACTTTTGATTTTATTTTCATAAAAATCCCGATGTTTCACGCCTCAGTGGGCACAAGATACAAGAAAATAATTACCTAATCCGGGGGTAATTACCTAATTTGAATCAAGATTATGTTAGTTAGAGATCAGTTGAAGCTGTGTGCCAAGTTTCGTGACATAACTCACAGTAGAATTAACAATAATCATCAATGAAATTGGCCGAATTTCACATTTCTCATGTATTGATTTCCTTCTCCATTGACTTTATGTACAGAGATTTAACAAAAGTTTAACAAAAGTGAAATTTGGCATATTTTAATTGTCAGTTTTTGTCCATTTGACTGTGAATTATTTTATGAAATTTTGCACATAGCTTCAACTGGTCTCTAACTAACATTATCTTTATTCAAATTACGTATTCGAAAAGCCACTGAACCATGTCTAAGCACCAAACTTTCTTCTCATTTTCATGATTTTCTTGTATCTTGTGCCCACTGAGTCGTGAAACATCGGGATTTTTATGAAAATAAAATCAAAGTTACTCCCCGAAAAGAATTATTATATTCAATCAAAGTAAGAATTTGAATTTTAGTCCATACGTGAGAAAATGGCTTTTCCAGTCTCACGTGATCACCGAAGCATGAATTTGTAAATAAATGCCATCGGATCATCGACACGTGCCCAAAGAATATAAATACAAGCCAAAAAATGTTATTGAGATGCTTTCTAGTGCATAAAATTACTACAATGAATCTTCGTAATTCTAAAATGGCCTATTTTTTGGTTGTTTGATGGGTTCATTCAACCGTGAATGAATGGATATTGGTTGCATACACTTCCACAACAGGAATTCCATCATATTTGATCGATTATACCATGGCAAAGAAGTAAAAATGGCAGTTTTGGCAATTTTTGCCGCATGCTCATTCAACCGTGAAATTTGACGCAAATTTCTTTTCCATATATTTGGAAGCACGTTTTGCATACATCCTGACGTGTAAAATGTTTAAAATCTGAAAATGGGTTCGTTATCATTGAATCAAAGTTGCAATTTTAGGCTTGCGAACTTCAAAAAATGACATTTTTTGCATTCAACCATTGCTCACTGAAGCATGACTTGATTTTTCCTAAAATTCACTCCCATTGTGGCTAATTAAATTTCCTACATGGACATATAATTAGATTTTTTGAATTCCTCCTGGTTCAAAAATTATTGATATCTGAAATAGGGGGAACTTTCTTTTTGTGTTGTGTTTATATACAGTCTGTGTAAAAAAAAAAATGGTACAGTCGGGGGAAAAATCGTTTAGGTATAAAAACTTTCAAAATGTCATGTATATACTTGCTCTAAAATTAAAGCCAATGTATTTTTCTTGCTGGTGCAATTTATTTCAAATAATTTGCTTTTGTAGAACAAAAGATATGCTAATTTCTGTGAAAAGACAAGAGAATTAACTTCACGCAAACCTATTGTTCTTTTTTTTTTCTTCTTTTTTGTTGTTCATTTTGGCGGCTTATGTTCGAAACCTATAGAAAGGTATATGGCACGGCGTATGCAAAATGAATTTTTATTGATTGTAGAAAAACTAATCATATCTCAAGATCTATAGCACCAAATTGGATGAAAAAATTGCAGAGGAAAGCTTATTGTTTCTGCTTTATGAAAATACTAAGCATTTTTAGGTTGTAACTACCCTTCATACAGAAAAAAAAACGTTTTCCAACTGTAGGCCTACCATTTCATTTGACACAGACTGTATATACAGTGCGTCCCAGAAAAAAGTATACCCAACTTTGAGGGTCTCGTATTAGAAATTCATAAATCATGTGACCTTATTTTTCATTTTATGTTAAAGAGTAACTCATGCTCTGTTTGATGATACCAAATTTACGTTAATGCTGTCACGAATGACTGAGTACTTGAACTTTGAAAAAAATCTGTCGAAAGGGCTTTGTACCAAGTTTTTCGGAAGTAAACTTTTCATTTCAATAATCCTCATGTTTTTTGTTTTAGCCTGAAAATGATGCAAAGTGGATGAAAGTTAAAAAAAATGTTTGCATTAATTAAGCAAACATATATGCGAAATGTAGCTCTTGAGAATTGACCAAAAATGTTAATTATATTCATGGTATATTGTCAATGAAATCCTGGCTCCCTGATCATCATTCATTGTTTGAGGTAAGCCTTCCTGATCAATTCACAAGGGATAAAGCGTTACTTGGGATGCTGTCTTGATGAAATCCTCTTTCAATTGCCTTGGTATGTATGAACACTTGGATGATCTTCCATTGTCAGATTGTGTCCTTCCTTGAATTTCAAGTGCCTTAGAAATAAGTAAAACATTGATTTCATGTGTCAGGATACCTCATGCAACCAAAATGGTGCAGCTAACAACAGAGCAGAGGGTTTTTGTAGTCAGCAGATACAATGTACCATGCAACAAGGAGGATGGTGCCCCTGCACACCAGAGTGTAGCAGTTCGAGATCGACTTCGGGAAGTGTTTGGTAATCGCATAATTGCGCTCAATTACAATAACGAGCTGTCCAAGACATGCAACGACGTTTCGATTTATGCATTGAGAGGGAAGGTGGGCACGTTGAAGAAGTTGGTAAGTTGAAATTAGCTTAACCCAAAATAACCCAAACTTGGTACAAAGCACTTTCGACTGATTTTTTAAAAAGTATGATTTCTCAGTCATTCGTGACAGTACAGACATAAATTTTATATCATGGAATAGAGTATGAGTTACTCTTTAACATGAGATATAATATATGGTCACATGATTTATGGATTTCTTATACGAGGCCCTCAAAGTTGGGTATACTTTTTTCTGGGACGCACTGTAGATCTCAGTGGTCTGTCGATAACGTCAGTGGTAAATCTGCCGTGCTTTTTTCTACTTATCATACAAGTTGGAGCAAGGTGATTTTTAATTTTGTTCGAAAACTTATTGTGATGTCAATCCTTAAAAAATGATCAACAAGAAAAAAAAATAATAAGTAAAAGAAAGAAAACAAAAACCGAAATGGTGTACGAAAATAGTCTATAGCATACCTCACTGTACATTGTTTTGTTATTGGCGTAAATAAAGCAGTTTTCTGACTTGACCACTGTGCTTTCAAATAAATTAGGTATCAAAAGAATCATGTGAAGTGCAGCCTTTATGCATGTAAACATGGTACAAACAGAAACTGTTTTTTTTACTCACCTTATATTATTGAATTGAATTGAATTGAATTTTATTTCCACAAATCATTAAAAACATATAAAAAGCATGACAAACAATATTTCAAGATTATACAAAGAAATTTACAAAGGAATAACACCTACATGTAAACCTGCTGCCGTCGGCATATAAAAGTTTTAAGAACACAACCTTGTACCTGCAATCGATCCCACCTTAACAGCCATAGACACACTCGACATACAAGCTTTATACATCCATAGCTCACAACTACACCTACGAACACAACTTAGGCAAGGAAAACAAATGAACTGAACTAAACAAACCCTAAACCTCCTCTAAAGCACAAAAAAGCATATGATATATTACGTTTCATTTAACAAAATAATACTTTTAAACTTACGTTTAAAGGAGTTTAATCGAATTTGTTTTTATACTATCTGGTATATTGTTCCATAATACAGGACCTTTACACGTTACTCATTGATCTGGTAAAAGAAGTGTTGCCGTATTTAACTCGAAAATCAATCTCTTTCTGGTATTGTGACTATGAAAGCTATTATTTTTTTGAAAAATGGAATTAAAAAATTTTAGGTAGTAGATTCTTATTGTACAAAACATAAAAATACCTAAATTATAGTTATGGAGTTTATAAACAGTAAGGATACGAAGTTTCTTGAAAAGAGGCATCGAATGACTTCGAATTCAGAGTTGGTTATTATTCTAACTATATTTTTTTGCCATTTAATAAAACTTTCAAGAAGATATTTGTTGCTTGATCCCACAAAATTATTCCATAATTCAGGTTTGGTAAAATCAATGCATTATAACACATCAGTAATATATTTTGAGTACAAATTCTTTTAATCTATTAAGAACACCTATATATTTAGAAATTTGATTTGATATTTTTTACATGACTTTCTCCTTTAATCATCATTACAACTCTACACCAAGAAATTTGACAGTCTTAACTTGTTCTATAGGTTTATTATCATGTATAATCTAATATCATCTATACCTAAGTCGTTTTTTACCAAATATCATACTGTGAGTTTTTTTGTATATTCATACTAATCTATTGCAATAACCACTGATTAAATTAGTTAATTCTATGTTCATGATACGTTCAAATATGAATATTACTATTTTTTTTAAAGATATTTGTATCATCAGCAAATAATATGAGTTTTGAAATGTTTGAGAATGCAAATCATTAACATATATAAGAAAGAGGAGCGGGCCCAGAAGTGACCCTTGCGGAACCCCACATGTTATATTTTTCATATTGGATATTTTAGAGTTAAAAACTGTAATTGTTTGCGTTCATTAAGATAACTTTGCATTAATTTTAAAGGAGTTCCTCTTATACCATAAACTGAAGCTTTTTTAAAAGTATATTATGATCAATACAGTCAAATGCCTTTTTAAGGTCCAGAACACACCCATTACGCTTCTTTTTGTTCAGTTGCTTCATTTACGTTAAATAAAAATTGGATTAATGCATGGGTAGTTGTAATGCTTTTCACGAAAACCAACTGCCTATCATGTAGTAATATTATTTTTGTCCAAGTAATCGATAAGTCTTACAATATAAACATTTTTCAAGTATTTTTGCAAAACATGGTAAAAGAGAAATGGGTCTGTAATTGGAAACACATCTTTGGACCACTTTTATATACTGGTATAACTTTTGAGATTTTACAACTTTTAGGTATTACACCTTTGTTAAGGCAGATGTTAAATATATAACACAAAGGTTTCGATAAAATATAAATAGATTTTTTTATTACATTATTTTCGAGAAAGTCAATAACCAGGGTGCCTGTGCCTTTTTTCATGATATAACAATTCTTAATTTCCTTTTCTGTAATTGGTTTTTAAAAACAGGAATGTGAAAAAGAGCCCCTTAGATAAGAATTATATTTGAATTGTCACAAATCATACTATCAGCGAGTATTTTGACCAATATTTACAAAATAGTTATTAAAAGACTCCGCAATCAAAGTTGGATCTTCAATAGCAACACCGTTTTCTTTAAAATTAGGAATATTTTCGGATCCAGATTTAGAATTTCTGTTTATAATATTGTTAATTACTTTCCAGGTCTTATTGATATTGCCTTTTATACTTTGAAATTTTGTTGAGAAATATTTCTTTTTCGAATTTCTTATGGCATTAACGTATCTATTTTTATAAGACTTATATGTAGACAGACGATTTGAGTTGGATTTTTTACATATTTTCTATATAACCTATTTTTCTTTCTATACATCTTCTTCAAATCATTATCAAACCATAGGTTTTTAAATTGAACTTTAGTTTTTTTTAGTGAAAACAAGTTGTATATAGATCCATTATTACAGTGATAAACTTATCGTACAAAAGATCATGATAATATTCAAAATTATAATGAGTAAAATTCAAAATCATAACACTTTTCAGCTACTTTGACAATAAATGTATTTATGTTGTCATCATTGATTTGTCTTTTATTAATGTTTACATGGTGTCTTTCATTTTCAAAGAAAAGTCAAATAGGGAAAAATTGAAAATGATCTGAAACGTCAGCGATGATAGTGCCAGAGATAATATGAGAAATCGGAGCAGAGTTAGAAAAAATATTATCAATCAGTGTCGCTGTTGATTGTGTAATTCTGGTAGGATGATTGATTAAGGAATTAAAGAAAATGATGACAACATATCTGAAAATTCGTTTACATAGTTCAAAACATTCATTTTTATTAAGATCAATATTAAAATCCCCTAACAGTACAACTTCCTTTCGTTCTTGATTAATGATTTCTAAAGTTTGTCTTAAAAAAGAATTAAACTCATTGGGTGATTTATCTGGAGGCCTATAAAATACACCTATTATTACATTTTTTAAAGGTTTTGGAATTTCTATGAAAAGAGTTTCACATGTATTACAAAAGAGATTAAAGTCAGGCCGAAGTATGTATTTAATATTTTTATAGATACATAACCCAACACCTCCACTCTTTTATCATTTCTTTGAGAACCAAGAAATATGTGTTCATTAAAAATATACTGAAGGAGCAGATTCATCATTCAACCAAGTTTCGGTTAGTGCAATAACTTTAAAAGTATATTTTATCAAGTTCAACAATATTTGAATCTCATCATAATTTCTTAGAAGGCTTCTGCAGTTCAAGAGTATCGCAGATAATATATTTTTAGAATGGGAAAATAGCTCTTGATTGAGTCTATCTATTGAAAAATTAAAACCTTCATCATCCATAGTTATTTACATGATACATTATATGAGTATTAATCGTATATAAAACATGGAAGTATATATTTGTACACAAGAGTGTACAAATAAAGTACATTATCTTTACAATATGCATTATTTGTGCTTTGTGAGATAAAAAAAAAAAAAAACAATTATCACAGGTAACAAAATATAATTATATAAACAATGTAATCTGAAAAAGTCCAAATGTATTGATGAGTATGGTAAAACATGAAACATCAGGAATCAATCATCAGTGTTAATTAGTACAACATCGGTAGTGACATGTGTATGTATCAACATTTAAAAGTTGCACTATAACAAAAATTATGACTATATTATCATCATCATAAATTGTTCTTTCTGTGTACAGGGTCCGATACTGGTGTGTGTGAGAATCCGTCTTTTACATATGTGGTTCAAGAACAGAGTAGACAGGTAAATATGTATAACAAAATTTTTTAAAAATAGAACAAATCTTTCAAGAGGTGGCCTATGCTTCCATTTTTATTTTTTATTTTTTGTTTTATTTATTTATTTATTTATTTTTTGCAAAATCACTTGCCGTAGGTGTTCTATCTGGGTAGATTTTGAGATGTGCTTCTTGTGTTGCTGTTATAATATATTTCTCTCGATATAAATGTTAAGTCATGGTTAGATTGATCAGGTTAAGTATATAAGTTTTATTTTTTAACATTCTACTTTTGAATTGAACGATAAGTATTTGACTCTTATGGAATTATTGAGTTATAGGCATTAATATTATATCGAACGTCTCAAGAAGGCACTTCAAAACCAATTTTCCGAAATAATAATTAAGTAAAATATGTGGGGAAGTTTCGAATAATATGAATATGATTTATCGATGTCCGATGTCTCTTGTGTCACATGACACCTAAAAGTTTGAAAATATTTTGTGTTTAGACGAGCATTTGCCAGTTTTATAAACGATACAAACATCATGTTGCGAAATAATAATATTGGTCTTCAATTATGGATCAATTCGGAATTTCGATTTTTTTTTTTTTTTTTTTTTTTTTTTTTTTTTTTTTTTTTTTTTTTTTTTTTTTTTTTTTTTTTTTTTTTTTTTTTTTTTTTTTTTTTTTTTTTTTTTTTTTTTTTTTTTTTTTTTTTTTTTTATATAGGTTTTCCCGGCCATTTTCATCCGCCATGCAGTCGGTTTCACGAATATTCATTCAATTTCAAGCAAAATTGAATGTTCCAGTAACCCCTTACTTCAATTAGATAAAGAAAAAGTTCAATTTCAATTTCATTTCTTTTACTTCGATTTCATAAAATACTCGATCAAACAAAAATGTCAGTAGGCGCAATCAATTTTGAGCCAGCGAGAATTTGTTCTTGGTTTGACATTCAAATTCACCAGTGGATATTTCAAATTAACACGTGTTCATTCAAATTCATGCTATATGCTCGTTCCCGTATGCTCGTTCCCGATTTTCCGGGAAAGGGGTATATTTTAGGGGCTCAGGTAGGGGGAAACCCGAGAAATGATTGAAATAGGGGTCTTTAAGCATTCTCTCCTCCACTCGACCTATTTTAATAGGGGTATTTAATTTAGTTTAATTTTTTTTTAAGACAAAACCTGAAATAGGGTCCCGAACATGGGAAAGGGGGGGGGGGGTAATTTTGCTGAGACAGTGTATGATTGACCCCTGAGCGGGGGGGGGGAAGGCTTGTACCTTCTCTTCGAACTCATATAACCGTCCAAATTACAATGATGAATAGAAAATGGTTCATAAAATAAGGAAAACAAAAGTATACAATGGAAAATGGAAAATGCGCACAGTATATCTAAAAATAAAATTTAAAAAGAAAACCAATTGAAAACAAAACAGAGAGAATGAAGAAAATTTAAACAAGAAAATATATGAAAGAAAAATAATGAAGCATGGAGCCTTTGCTGGCACATGTCTATACATTTCAGAAGATGATTAAATGAAGGAGGATTATTAAATGAAAATTAAATAATGAATATATTAATACAAATAACATTGCCATAACGGAGAGGATGGTGCGTATGGAGGGCCATCAACGCCATATTATATCATTCTATGCCCTTCCCGAAGTTTAAGAGAGAGAGAGAGAGACAGAGACAGAGAGAGAGAAAGAAAGAGAGAGAATGGAGAAAAAAATTATAAGAGAGAGAAATAAATCATGGAGCCTTTTCAGGCACGTGTCCGTACATTTCCGAAAATGAAGGAAGATTATGGAATCAAAATTATATAATGAAACAAAATATATTCATATAACATTGCTATAACGCCATTATGGAGAGACAGGGCTGATGCGTTCATCTCGATCTCTCTCCATCTCCTGTCTCTATGGCCTATACCCGAAGTGTTGATTGTTTTTTAGAATCTATATGTAGGATATGATGATGAATATGAATATTCAGTTATAAGCACAAAAGCTATGACCATTCCTATCAACGACTGACTTTGATACATAATTTCTTAAGCAATTATAAAATAATGCGTTAGCACACCATATACCATACATATTGAAATTGACTACGTTTTTTCATTAAATAGATAGCTTTAAAATGAAATAGAAAAAAAACAAATACGTACTAATTAGCTCTTGTTTACATTAAATGTGAAATTGAATATTATCATTGTGAAATAGGAGAATATTGTACGTCTTTGATTGACTAAAGTACCTTTTCGGTCGCTGTTCACATTAGGTTGAATTCCTAAAGTGTGATATTGAAATGTCAGTTTAAGCACAGGCCAAAAAATGAGCTAAATTGAATGCTCCGCACATGTAGTTGAGTGAATGGGGGATGAAGATGGCCGGGAAAACCTATATTATTTTGTTGTTGTTGATAAATTCGATTGATTGAAAGATTGAAAAATACATTGGTTGGTGGTGATTGACTGACTGATTGGTTGGTTAATAAATGATAATTACTGCGTGTGAATTCATCAGATCATCAGCAGTTGCTAAAATTTTCACCTCAGCCAAAACGCACAACACATTCTTGCGCAAGCTATTTTTACACTCCTTTACACAGGTGGTCAGTGCTAACCCAAGCCTAAAGTATTTACTAAAAGACTTTTTGGTGTCATGCGACAGTATATAGACCTCAACCACACGCATAATGTAATTTTTTTCTTTACCACTTTTTTCAAATATTTCATTTCTTATGCAGAAGAGAAGTACGTCAACTCGAGGTAAGTTTAATCAAATGCTTCAGATTTTTTTATTTCTATTTTTTTTTTTTTTTTTTTTTTTTTTTTTTTTTTTCGTTTTTACGTGTAATGATAATCGTAATAATTACCAAGTGAAAATATATATTTAAGATATTCCATTTCTTTAACAAAAAAAAAATGTAAAAGAGATTTAGTTTAAATACGCACATCATCTACGTTCTAGCGCCTTGTCACATCGCAAATGATTTTCCATTAATTTAACTAGTTTATTTAGGCCCCTATTTCATTCTGGTTAAAACACATACAGAAACGATCATACATCTACGGTAGGTAATAAACATAGAACAAAGAAATTAATTCCATCAAATAAGAGCATTAGCAGAAATTTATCAGTGAGACATCTATTTCAATTAAAGATGTGTTTGAATGTATAGAATCATGGGGAACGATATGGATATATTCTCTCCGAGCCCCTATGAATGTGACTTCTCTACCAGAAAAATAAAATAGCCTAAATAGAAATAAATAAATGACTCCCTTGAATATTTTACTCAATATACATGTATAGTGCTATGAACAAATCGAATTGCGTTTTCTACGTCCTAAACTCTACAATCGCATCCTTTTCATATTTGGTTTTATGTAATGAGTGTGGAGAGGAATTTTGGGAATGTGACACACTATTAGGTTAAAACCTCAATGCGTATTACATTTTTTAAATTGTATTATGTCTCATATTGTTCACAGTTATTGGATGTAACCCTAGTGGTTACCGTGAACCGGCGATCAGTCTACAGTGTGACCCTGGATCAACGATCAGGGTCATCAAAGGAGTTTGTGTACCGGTTCCTGATTGTGATTCATATGGTGTCTCTCTGGAGAGCCAGTGTGAGAACAGTAACAAGACGGCACTGTGGGCTACTCGATGTGGGACAATCAATAATTGTTATATCACTGGCGATTGCGGGGGTTTCCAAACGTGCTCCCCACAAGGGGGCAGAGCATACATCTATGCTGATTATGAATGTAAGTAAAATTAATTCAAATTCAACTTTAATTTTTATTGAAATAAAATCCTGCCTATTCTATTGCAACACAATTTACATCAAAATATTATACAACTTGAAAACAAAGTGACACACACACACATACACACACACACAAAATCAATATTGTCATCATTTAGATAAACAAGATATCATTTAAACAATATAGT
This sequence comes from Paracentrotus lividus, assembly GCA_940671915.1. NCBI lineage: Eukaryota > Metazoa > Echinodermata > Echinoidea > Camarodonta > Echinidae > Paracentrotus > Paracentrotus lividus. The sequence continues at coordinate 28,448,625 of CALNVZ010003432.1, forward strand.
CAGGCAGCTGACATGATTTTGAGTAGATGAACGAGGTACCAGCAGCTGAGTATTGGAAAACATGAGAAAGAACCCCACATTTACCATACTAAACATCTGGCAGTGCATCTCTGCTGCATAAGGTCCCTCCAGCCGGGGGCGTCCAAAATGAGTGCCCATTTTACAAAAACTTTTATTTTGAATAGAAATAGCAGAATTAATTTTCTAAACACACTAACTTTGATGTCAAAACAAAGAGTATTAAATTGTATTACCGCTTGTGCTATTTTGAAATCAGACTGAAATCGAAAACAGTGAGAGTTTTGATGAAGAAATGTTTTTTTCTCATTTTTTTACGCAAAATATTTTTTTTTTCCTTTTTTCAATGATTTTTATTAAATAGTTGTATGAAACATTGATGTTTGTAACTTTTCTAAAAACTACCTACGTGCATGTGAATGATGCTGTAAAAAGAAGGGAGTTATAACTTATTCCGATAAAGAATTATGATTAGCTAAAGTCAGGAACGCAATATAGACAAAAATCAACAATTTGCCCCGTATCGAAGAAGAATACCCGTACGTGTATTAGGAAAGGCCGATAACATACGATAGCTTTTAGCAGACAAAACAAGTATCGAAAACTTGTACGTAATGTTCCGCATTTTGGCACTTTTGTTTGTCTACTCACAGCCATCACATACAACCAGCTTTTCATAATACACGTGCGGGTATGGTGTTATTCTCACAGTCACGGGGCAAATTGTATTATGTCTATATTGCGTTCCTGACTTTATCTATTCATAATTCTTTATCGGAATAAGATATAACTCCCTTCTTTTTACAGCATCATTCACATTTCGTTATCGCTCAACAAGCCGACTCGCATCGCGAGTTCGGGTTTTCGCTTAATTTCGCTCGGCATCATTCGGCTAACGACGATATAGCCAACAAGGCCTCGACAAGAGGCTATAGTTACACAAATCCGTATCTCACTGATCAAGTATTGTTTAATATACAGTTAATACTATTTCCTTCCCGAGAGTTTATGACTTTAGAGGATCCATGATTTTCATTCGGGAGTGGGGGGGGGGGGAAGGGGGTCAACTCGACGGAGAAGGGCTGAAAAATTGATTGATTTTTTTTTTTTCTATGTTGGATTGCAATATAAAAGTTTTGTTGAACACAATCATTTATTATCACTATACAAGGATTTCGAGCGAGGATTAAACAAATTATATAATACAAATATTTAACTTACACATAATCTGATTTTTGCTAGGCTTATACTACCGTCCTTTGACATAATGTAGCAAGTGGCATATGAGCAAAATTTAAGTTGTTTTAATCAATAGACAAGTCAAAACTTAAAAAGTCAAAATACAACACTCATCCTGTAATGTATAAATGATATTTTGCTCTTTTGATACAGGATATTTTTTGTGTGTGTGTCATTTACTTCAAATTGAAAATGTGTTTTATAACTTACTACGTCAACGTACACATTGATTTTAACTCTATTACCATCAAAATGATGATACAAACATTTAACATACGTATAGCAAAAGCAGTATTTGTTTCTATTTATTAACAAAACAACCAAGCAAAGGTGTCATGGACAAGGTCTTGTTAAGATAAAAAGAAGAATAAATGAGGATGAAAGTTAAAGGATGGTTAATTAGGGAAACAAAAATAGGACCAATGATTAAGAGGGAAAAAAAAACAACTAGAAGCAGATTTACGACAGCACGAGCCCTCATTGACTAGTTCGGTTGTTCAACCTGAGTGTATACTGAATATTTTTGTGTGCGTGTATTTTCGCGTTGGTTAAATTTCTTGTATTCGTTTTTACCACTCTGCCCAATAATAGGTGTCGACCCTACACCAGTAGTGACTGAAAGGACAACTGTAAGTGCATTAGGGTGTGTTCAATGTCCAGTTTCAAATTTATACGCCAACATGAATCATGATACAAAACGCAATTACAAAATACAAACACAAACGCGATCAGCGGTGCACCGTTCAGTGTCAAAAATTTAAAGCTGATTATATTTCCATCGTCTTTAAATTCCCCGCTCTCCAAAAACAAACATCTCCTCCTTTTTTCACTTTCACCGGAAGCTTCCACTGCGAGAGCACATGTAAACACGTTTGAAAACTCAATCCTGTTCCGTGTCGCATTTCGTTGCATTGGCGATGCTCAAGGTCGTAAAATTGAAGCTGATTGTGTTTCAAAACGCATCTTTTTCGGTGTTTAAATTTTCCTCCGAATCGAGATTTGAAACACGTTTACTTTTACGACCGGGGATTGGGGACAATGAACACCCACTTTGTTTCTCTTTATATCAGCGTTTTGTAAATGCGTTTTGTATCATGATTCATGTTGGCGTATAAATTTGAAACTGGACATTGAACACACTATAATAACAGAATACATTTTAATCATCTTTGCTTCTTAAAGACATGTCTTAAGCTACGGGCTGGTATTAGAAAACAATAAACATACATGTACATAAACACATTATATAAAAGCAAAGGGTATATAAATGAGAAAAAGATAAAGCAAAAGGAAACAAACACACATATAAAATGACACAATTCGAGCGTTCACGTGATGTGGATTTAAAATCCTTTTGTTGGCTATATATGGTTAATAAATTTCGGAAGATTTCGAGAAGCATTGTTTTATTTAACATTGCATTTGACAAACCATGGTATATTATTGGGTGACGTAAATCTAACCCTGACCAATGAAGTTCCTGCTCTTGTTTTACAAACAGAGTAATTTATTTCAATTATTTGTTTTTAAAAATTTATTTACCATTATAGGCTGCTCCAACGACAACCACTCAAACACCAACACCAGGTAATTATTTAAATGTAAACAATGTCTAACCGTTTATAAAATATTTCATGACTGCTGGCGTAAACTTCCTGGAAGCATGTAATCATTTTGACATGAAAAAAAAATTATATCAGCTCATTGGGTAAAATTGTATACTTCAACAAAAAAAGAAACAACATCTAGATTCTGCAGTGGCAATGGGCTTCCGAGCACAATTTTGCCAAAGAGTATCGAATTTTAATTCTGTTGAGATAAAGAGGGGAACTATGATATATTTTCTGACATTTCATAATGATAGCTATGGATTTCATATGAGATTGAGAATGACTTGACAATAATTGCCCGAATGAAGATAAATTTCAAAAGTTTAAAATAAATTCTGACAAATTCTATTTACTTATCATACATTGAAAAACTGAGGTCCTGAAAATTAAAAGAAAGAAGAAGAAAAAGAAAAAAAAATATCAGGTCTGGAATGAAACAAAGATTTGTGAATCTTGAATTCTCACTCAAGAAGTTTATAAGTATGAATGTTTCGGATTGAATAAACAAACGCATATTAATGAATTGATAGCCGAAAACGTGCATCTCCTTTCTAAAAGTGTCTTGTTGCACAATGATAGTGGATAGAAATACAGCGTAGTCATCGAATGAAAAGCGTTTTATTTATGAAGAACTGCAAAATTTTATTTCTAAACAATCGAATTTGACACGTCCCGTTATGTTTACCATAAGTATATCTTTTATGAATCGTGGCCAGTATTTTGCATGATAGAATGTGGGATTACATAAAAGTTTTTTTTTTTTTTTTTATTGTCTCTAGTTGCTTGAAATGTAAGATATGAGGGAAAACACATTTCCATTTTGATATTCATTCATTATTATTATTATTATTATTATTATTATTATTATTATGATTATTATTATTATGATTATTATTATTATTATTATTATTATTATTATTATTATTATTATTATGATTATTATTATTATGATTATTATTATTATTATTATTATTATTATTATTATTATTATTATGATTATTATTGTTATTATTATTTTTATTTTTATTATTATTATTATTATTATTATCATTATTATTATTATTATTATTATGATTATTATTATTATTATTATTATTATTATTATAGAAATCGCCCGTCAAAAGGACTCCCTCTACAAACAGATCCCGTTTCGGCGTCTGACAAACCACATGATCAAAGTTAAACCTGGGATATTTTCTGCAATTGGATGTGGTGCCGAGTGCAACAACCTAGACGACTGCGTGTCTTTTAATATTGGTAGTAATGGCGTATGCGAGCTCAACAACAGAATGGTAGACCGGGATAATTTGATTGAAGGTCGCTTTGTTCATGACGATGGATTTAAATATTTTCAGAAAGTATAAAACTTAATCGTGAGTGTGAAAGATGTACATAAGACAGATATCGAGCTAGATGGTGGGCCTATTTAAAGTATTTCATAACCGATTGGTTATTAATGCTTGAAGTGCAAAGCTAGACCCAAAACAAGTTTATTGTATTAAAAACATAAAGTATAGACAGTTTAAAACAATCAACAACAATTTGACAAAAAAAATTAAAAAACCATACAAATAATTTAAAAAACCTTTAGGTCAGACAGGAATCACATGAGATTTTGCAGTTAATCGTTTTTTAATTGCCAAGATATTGATTCCTGAATGTCAACATAGTCGTAATTAACAATGGAGTCTACGGAGGGAAAATAATCATGTAATGATGCTTAGGATATGAGTTTTATTTTCATATTATTACATGCACTGCCCAGTATGTCAGGGGCCCAAAACTCAGATTTGTTTGTTCATCCATCCATTTAAGGATTAATTTACATTTAACTTCGTCATAAAAATACATGTATATTTTGTTTCTTATTGACTTAAGTTTTTACGGCGCTATCATCTAGGCTATTACATTAATATTTACGCCAATATGAATATTTACATTTATATGATTATCTGAAAAAAAATGGGGGGGGGGGTAGGTGTGAAATTTTTTCGGCCTTCGGCCAACCAAAAGGTCACATATTAGCCATACGGGTGAGTTCACGATTGACTTCACAATCGTGTCTATTTTCCCTTTCTTTTTTTTTTTTTTTTTTTTTTTTTTTCTTTTTTTTTACATTTTCTCAATTTGGCGCCCCTTTGTGGTCATTTGAGCGCCTACCCGGGGGGCCCGGGCCCGTAAGGCCCCCCCCCCCCCGAATACGCGTATGATAATGGTGATGGCTTGAATGCACCGAACCACTGAAGCCAAGGGAAAGTAAAAAGTTGCAATGTTATTGCTCGCAGTGTACATAATTTTTATCAAGTTAACATTCAGTGTGGCATCCACTGGGGAAATATAGGTTTCGTTTGCAAGTCATGTTAATGTTTGGCAACCTCTATATATATGTTCTACTAGATCACACGAATCAGAAAATAAATGTCGCCAATTTTTTAATTGACCTTTTGTGACCCAAAATGAAGGTCAAAGGTCAGGCTTCATTAACATAAAAATAATTTTATTCAAATTGTGTCGAATTTGGTATCAAATTGTAGGTAATGTTACAACTAGCAATTAGATCAATTATCATTTTTTCACCCGACCAGTCAGTTTTGAGCAATATGCAAATTAGTTTATTTATGCATATCGGAATGCATAATGGAGTCAAGTTGAACCGCGATCAGCCAAAACATATCCATAGACAATATTAATAAAAACAAATCAAGATTAAAACGTGAATCATACTAGCCTAATATTGTTGCCACATTCTGGTGATCCTTATGACCTTGAAAATGGGTCACAGGTCAATTTATATGATGATTAACAACCTTGAAATGGGATTAATTTGGCAAAAACCGAATTTTCTATGAACTTTGACCTTATTTCTAGGTCAAATGTGTCAAGTAAGAATATGACGACCTCTATTTTTTGGTTGATGGCATCAAGAAAATCATATTTATGTTAGTTGCCAACAAAGTTAAGCTTATACGACCAACAGGTCAAAGGTCAAAGTTCAAGAAAGACAAATATTTTATGATTCGTGTGATCAAGTAGAACATATATATAGAGGTTGCCAAACATTAACATGACTTGCAAACGAAATCACATAGGAGCCCTCTCTAATTCTGTGGATTTTTACCTCTGACACGTTTACCTCAGGCATGTTATCCCTGATACGTACAAGAAAGGGTTAATTTTATCTTTGAAATCATGTGAGGAGTCTTAAGAATTTTTTTTTTAAAGGTCCATGGAATCCACGTTTCGTCAATGTAGATTCCACAGTTGTTGTTTTGACAAAGCTCCAACACTACAAGACGACATTCCTTTTTGGAGGCTTCTGATAATGGCCTCTTCCTTATTCATCCTGTGCCCTGTAACACAAAGACTTACGATAGATAAAAAGTTACGGTTGATTTTTTTTTTCTCGGTAGCCTCATCAGGGACAGGATGCTCCACAGTTGATGATCTTGACCCTAACCCTAGCCCTAACCCTAATCTTAATCATGTCCTAATCCTAACCCATGGCTGTACCTGCTTTTCAAATGAGGCTACCGAGCAAAATCAATCGTAACTTTTAATTAATCGTAAGTCTTTGTGTTACAGGGCACTGGTCATACAACAACCGTCCTTAAATGATAATCCCATCCAAACGTGTCATGTGATGTACTGGTTTTTAAGTCTATCTATGCAATTATGATGTATATATTTTTTGAATATGTGTATTCGTATGATGATATAACCAGGAAAAAAGGAAGAATGTTTGTAAAAGTAGTCTGTAATATAAAATGAAGTTGAATTAAAAATCGAGAACTAGTGGCACAAATCGTCATTTTTCACACCTTTGCCTACATGCACCAATCCCCTCTCGTTTTAGCAATAGACCTATTTCGATACGTCACTGACAGAGTGAGGAATGAAATAAGGACAAATCATGAGCATTTAGTGAGAGGGATATGGAGAAAAACAGACAGAGAATTAATACCATGAAGGTATAAAAAGGAATGAATTTCTTTTGAATAAACGGAAGAGAGAGAAAGACAGAAGAGAGTTGATATGTGTGTGTGTGTGTGTGTGTGTGTGTGTGTGGTGTGTGTGTGTGTGTGTGTGTGTGTGGTGTGGAGTTGTGTGTGGGTGGGTGTGTGTGTGGGGGATACACTTCAAACATATGTGGTTGACGCTTTCCCCTATTCGTGATTTTTTTTTTTTTTCCATTTCGTGAAAGTAAGGCTTATCCCGTCAATACAGAGAGAGTGATATAGTGTGTGTGTGTGGGGGGGGGGATAAACTTCAAACATATGTGGTTTGACTCCTTCCCCTATTCGTGATATTTTTTTTCCCATTCCGTGAAAGTAAGGCTTATCCCGTCAATACAAACACGGTTCTCAACCACAATCACTAAACATGATACATTTTTTTAGTGCAAATTATCTTCTTCTGTTTTTCTGTTCATTTTTCTTTTCTCTCAACCACTTAGAGGCAATTCTGCAATTTTGCGGTATACAAAATTATTATTATTATTATTATTATTATTAATCACTGAAGTTACATCACATGTGTTCGGGCGAAAATGAATTGCTCAGGCTTTGTTTCGTCTAGAGGTAGGGTTAGCATTGCAACAGGATCTTATTTTAGGTTTAGGGTTATACCGAGTGAGTCAGAAAAAACTAAACACCTAGAAAAATGTCAATAAAAGAAAAACCAATTTATGAACGTCAAATCATTATACATATTCTGACAAAGTAACTCCGCACGCATCTTCTGGTATCCTTTTTGTGTGATTTGTCTTTACGCTTGGATGAACACGGTGCATTGTTTGCAAACATGTAAATTTCGAATTGTGCGAATGTTGGGATACAATAAAAACAACAAAAGCTATCGAAAAAGCAACTCCATCCTGATTAAAATAGCATAATTTTTTAACAAAAATGTTTTGAGTGACATAACTTGTCAAGGGTGTTGTTACACTTACCGATTTAATAGATTCTGGTAAAAAAAAAAAAATATTCATTCATCAGGTAATCCATGAGTAAGCTCACATCAAAGAGTAAATTGTCACTTACAGACCTAAAAAAAAAAGCCCATTTATGCTTTTAAAAAGTGATTATTTTGTCTTTAACGTGTGCTCACTCATGCTTGACTTTACAGATCCATCTCATTTTCACACAAAATGTAGTCAATAGGTGTAACAACACCCATGCCAAGTTATTTAGCGCAAAACATTTTCGTAAAAAGTTTTGCTATTTCAATCAGGATGGAGTTGTTTCTTCGATAGCTTTTGTTGTTTTCATTTTATCCCAACTTTCGCACAATTCGAAATGTACATGTTTGCAAACAGTTCATCCAAGCGTAGAAGACGTGCAACACAAAAATTGTACCAGAAGATGCTGGAGGAGTTACTCTTTCAGAATATGTATAATAATTTGGGGTTGATAAATTGGTTTCCATTTCATTGACATTTTTCTAAGTGCTTAGTTTTTTCTGACTCACTTGGTAGTGTTAAGTCCAGGGTTGAATTTAGTGACTCGATTAGTGTATGGAATTTACAGCAAAACATTATTCTTACTATTGAGTAACGTGCTCCTAATTTAATATTTTACCTCCTCCAAAAGGTTAGTAATACTCTCAATATTCCTGTCAATCACTCTACCCTTATAACTCCATTGTTATTGAAACTTGCTAATTATTATTATCATCAAACACCAATAAACTGTCATAAATATTTATTTGGGTTTTGGGAGTTAGTATATATCAAGAGAGTTATTGGATAATAGAGCGCACGCAATCAATTTCATGACTGAACCGATGAATAGCCTGTTACAACTAATATATATTTCGTAAAGCCGCAGCACATCCTTCTGATTCTGAGAACAATGTTCATATTGAGGGGGAATAAGGCCAAATATTCATTGGCCTCTACCTGACAAAATTAAAACTCATGTTTTTAAAAAAATAAATTGCGAGCACTGAAATGTAGGCTGATGAAAAACTGGGTTTAAAAAATAAATAATGAATTGATAGTAATGATAAATATTTATGGATCATTTTTGTTGAATATTGATAAGAGCAATAACGTTTATAGACCATAGGATGAGATTGAAAACGAGGCCTAGAAATTGATTTTCGTTGTCCAAATTTTCGCCCAACCTGCATTTTTGTGTACTTGGGTAACTTTTTGTGCTGAATCGGAATATGATTTTTGCCCAGCAGCTAACTTACAAAATTTCAAGATATCAGGCCTTAATTATGCAAATTTAGGCATAAAATGATATTGTGGTGAAACAAACAGTTGATATCAAACTCCCAATCCAGCATTAATTGAAAATCATGTTTCCCCTCATTACTTGGTCAAATACGAAGAGTTAGTTTGTCCAAAATACCGCCATTTTTATTTTTTATTAATTGATTATGCTAATTTACGCATGAAATCATAAAATCCCAAAATACAGCTTTTACAATGTTCTAGAAAGCTAATTTTGGTGTAGATATTCTCTGTAGCATTTCAAACAATTGTACTTGAAAAAGAAATCGACATCGAAATTAATTACTTATGTATTCCATAGTTTATGAATTTCTTATGTATTTCTTTGTTTTTTTCAGCATTTGTTTTTGCGGGTTTTTTTCTGCCAAATTTATCACAGGACGTTTTTTGAGGATAATCTTGCTAAAATAAACTCAATTCAGCCAATGAAAGTGACAATAATCATATGAATAAGGCAAGAAAACTCCATTTGCATCGACTTTGTACACAATGCAATGGAGCTAAAATAATTGTTTAGTTTTTTCTTATTTTTTTTTCTGCTTTATTTATTGAGGGGTTTTGTAAAGCATAAGTATGTTAAAATAAACTAATTTGGGCCAATGAAAGTAAAAAATTATCACATACATGTATTTAAATAAATAAGGGCAGAAAATACATTTGCCTTGACTTTGTACACAAAATCGTGTATTTGAGACATTTTCAGTATTAACAAAAGGTCGAGCAGTATCGTATTGGTGCCCCATTATATTGCGAAAATGGTTTTAAAAGATTCGCAAGATTTGAAAGTAAAACAATTTAGTGAGCAGCTCAGTCAAAATTTTCGTGCGGCGGAATGGTCACATAATTATGTTGGAGGGGGTTACTGTATGTGTAATTAATTAACATATATAAGGTTTGTAAAATGTTAATTAGGCACATCGCTTTTGATATACCACCCTCGTCATCATCAAAATTGATATGCACACAGTATACCCTAACTTGCCATTTATTGCAATGTAGATGAAATTCTCTTGTGATGTTATTGATTTCATTCATAGCCAGAGTATTTTTTACCATTCTGGCATATTCTGAAAGAGGAGACTTGTCTATTTACATTTCTGGGAGCAGTACCTGACCATACCCGGTCATTTCTGCAACAAAGTGGGAGACACAAGCCCCCAGATGACATTTGGGCAGGAGTGGCCTTATCAGTGAATAAAATCATGATGCATGTTTCATATTTCTACAAAAACTGTTTAAATGTCTCGATTATACCTCTATCGAATGAATAATGGCCAAAAAAAATAAATAGATAAATAAATGAAAATACAATGAGAGACAATAAAAGCAGCACCCACAGGAAAAGTTATGATAGTATTGCATTTCAAAGACGGTTTATATAACTCTATTCTACCATGTCATGAAATTATAGCCCAATCATTATTATTAGGGATGGCCAAACAAAGGCAAAAAGCCACTAGAACGGTTTCCACTTCACTGTATGGATGTAGTCACCCATGCATTTACAATGCAAACAATAACCCATGCACTGCCTACTCAATAATACACAGGCAGAGAAACAGCAAAATTTTCAATAAAAAACAGCTTTCGAAATTGTCTTTTGGCCAGTGGTAAATATCAATCATTTTTATTCCTAATTGGTCAGTTTCTTCCTTAGAAAATACCTCACCAGAAGATCAACTTCTCCTGTTGGAAAAATTGATATAATAAAAACTACAGCGTGTTCAAAGTGATGCTTCTGTGTGATGTGTGTTATGACTGGAATTTCTCATGATAGGAATGGATTCAGATAAGGAGAAGTGGATATCTATAAAATTTCACTATTTTTGAACAAAAAATGTATTGGGGTGAAAAACAAAGAACAATGTTTACCACTGGCCATTTAAGTTTTAAAATTACTCTACCCTGTCTAACACTCGGCTCTGACCCACACCACCATGAAATAGCCCATTGTCTAGGGTGTTCCTATTGAAACATGCCCTATGGAGTATTTTTCCACGGTGGTCATATTGGATCACATACGGTAACATACATGTCAAACCATCAGTTTTGTACTGCCATAAATTGTATCTTTGTATAATCTACTCAATTGTGTTACTATAATCTCATTTCATGTTGATACACACATAGAAAATGTTTGGTATGATTTGGTTTAATAAATCAAAGACAAAAGAACCATAAACTTGAGCTTTATTGCATTTTCTGGCTTTCTCTGAAACTTGTAAAAGTGTTCTAGCAGCTCATTGGTAATCTGAGACACTCTTTGGGTCATATCTTTGAAACGGAACATGCAATTGTGATAATTCAAGTACCAAAATGTTTCTTTCAAAATGCTCCATCAAATAAGCCTAGCAAAAACAACTTTAAAATAACTTAAATTTTTAGTGGACATCCCTATTATTATAATTGTATTGCAGTTAACTACAGCAATCGCATTTCCCCCACTTTTGTTACATTCTGCTCATTTGCTGGATAATCACGACATCGGGTTTTGCACGCAACGGCGCAATTTTTGTTTTCTTCTTCTGTTTTTGTTTGTCTGTTTGCTTGTTTCTTTCCTTATGGCCATTAATCATTAGCCAGAGGTATAAACAAAACTTGCAAGACGTTTTGGGAGGAACATGAAACAGATAATACTAAATTAATTAAGTTCTGTTTGAAACTTGCCGCGGAGACGTCTCCATGCTCTAATGCTCAATGCTCCAAATTTTATTGTCCGAAACGAAGATGACCGGATATTTGTTTTTCTCTTGGGCCCAGATGGGCGTTGCTCTATCCCCCTTTTGTTGAACGCCGAACAGGGAAGCAGCAACTACCCATTTTAACGTCTTTTGGTATGACGCGGCCTTGGATCGAACCCACACCTCCCGATTATGAGGCGGGCGCTCCATCCACTAGGCCAACACATCGGTCTCCGCGACGAAAAACGAATCGGAGACATCAACGCGACTAGTGTCAAAACCGTTTCAAAGTGGTTCGGTGTAAAAATGGCGGAGGTAAAAATGGCAGAGGTAAAAATGGCAGAGGTAAAAATGGCGGAGGTAAAAATGGCAGAGGTAAAAATGGCGGAGGTAAAAATGGCAGAGGCAAAAATGGCGGAGGCAAAAATGGCAGAGGTAAAAATGGCAGAGGCAAAAATGGCAGAGGCAAAAATGGCGGAGGCAAAAATGGCAGAGGTAAAAAAGGCAGAGGTAAAAATGACAGAGGTAAAATGTCAGGTCTTACGCAATTTAATTGTCAAAGCAAATCCCAAGAATAAAACATGGCCTATTCCCTTGGGAAAAGGGGTGAATAGTTAACAAAGAAAGCTAATAAGAAGGGCTTATAAAATATCATTGTTGGACTGCCTGGAAGGGTTCTTTACTTTTAAATTGACTGACTTTCATTTGGACGAGCTGCTATGTGCTATTACAATACCAAAGTATTGCCGATTGTTATAGTCATGTGTGCACTAAAACCTGAAATTTTTCAGCTCGCGCTTCGCGCTCGAGGATACTAAATAGGGTCTGTAATACACAATATTCTAAAGTTGGTAATACCAGAAAGTGCCCCTTTATTTATTTCATATAACTTCTAAAACCCCAAATTTTCGGCTCGCGCGATCATTTGGCACAAATAACTACAATTTTTACCTCAAAATTTTCAGCTCGTGCTTCGCGCTCGCGGATACTAAATAGGGTCTATAATACACAATTATCTACACATTTTTATCCTAAAATGTGCCCCTTGATTTATTCTATATATCGTTTAAAACCCCATTAAATTTTCAGCTCGCACTTCTCTCTCGCAGATACTAAATCATAATGTACAAATAACTCCAATTTTGAGCTCAAAATTTTCGGCTCGCGCTTCGCACTCGCAGATACAAATTCAGTAGGATATATTTAATGCACAATGAACTCAAATTTTAACTCAAAGATTTCATTTCACGCTTCTCTCTGGCGAATACTAAATTGGGTCTATATAATGCACAATTATCTCAAATTCTTAGCAAAAAAATTCGGCTCACGCTTCGCGCTCGCTTTGCGTTTTTATTAAGGAAATACAAAACACATTCTTTAAAGCATTAATTAAAAGGCAATTTTCGGGGCGCACCCTCTATTCATCCGAATACATTTCTCTTTATGCCTCTGGTCTCAATTGCCAAATTTTCAGGAAAAAATGACCCTTTTCCATCGTGACCCCCTGTTGAGCCCTCAAATGTAAAAATCGCCCACTAATGTAAAAATGCCCTCAAATGTCACAACACGTCAACCACAAATGTAAAATGCCCATCAAATGTCACAACACGCTCACAACCAAAATGTAAAAATGATCCAACTGCATAAACATGTCGACCACAAATGTACAAAGTTTCATTTATAACCACTAATGTCTTTGAACATTGTAAACACGCAAATGTAAAAGTTCATTCCATGTATCATAATAATGCGGATGTGAACAAACATTTTCAATTAATATTGACAAGCCAACAGCTATACTTCCATATGTAATATGCACACACATCACACACCAGAACAAGTCACATACATACACATCACATATACACACACATACACACCCACACGCATAACGTTTAAAACGGGGGAGTGTCCAGTAACAAGATTGTACTGGTATGTTTTATGCACTATCTGGCTAAGCTTGTGTGTAAAAATCGGCATGATCCAATATGGTATGCGTGATTGAACACCACTAAAAAGGCACATGATTGAAGTCACATGAGTCCCTTTTTTGGAATAAAACTGAGCAAAAATGGGTAAATCTTATTTGGAGGCATGTTATATTAGTCTTTTTGGTTATTTTTATAATGACAGCCTCTATTCCATTAATTCTGGACATGTTTTACGGAAATTATGAAATGCATTCCCAAATCTTTTCACAAATTCAGCTGAGCCAAAATTAAATGCATTTTTCTTGAAAAACTAGGCCCCATCTATGTATACATAACTGTCATGACTATGTGAGTAGGAGTCTGAAAATTCGTGCATGAAATCCCTATGAAGGGGGGGCAGGGTGCATTGTCCCCGCTCCGATTCTACAACCTTTCTTCAAGAGCCTATGGGGAGGGTCGTTTCGCATTGAATGGACGCTATATGCCACAACAGGTTGGTAAGGCTATACGGCATCAAACAAAGACTCCATAATAAGGCAGTATTTGCTTGAGACTAACGAAAGTTACAATTTTGCACCCAAAAAGGAAAAAAAGAATGCACCAAAAATGGTGAAATAATTTTTAGATAATTCCATACCCCGTATTTTTATCTAATCTCTTGTTTTATAAAACATAATGAATGAATGAAACATAATTCATAATATAGAAAGATTTTTAAATCTTTCTATACTATGTATTAATGCTATAATCGATTGAAACATTTTTGTCCATTTAGCAACATTCCTCATTGTTATAATACATGTGATGAGTTTATACAATTTTGTGGGTGACATGTTAAGACATAAGTTGGTTAAAATGAAAAAATTTTACATTTTGGTCAATCAGTTATGACATTAGTGGTCATTTTCACATTTGTGGTTGACATGTTGTGACATTTGAGGGCATTTTTACATTTGTGTTGATGTGTTGTTGGTGCGATTTCTTTGAAAAGTGACCCTTTTTGGAAAAATAAAGTTTGTCCTTTTCGTTTTTAAGTTGCACATTCATATAGAGCATTGTCTGAAGTTTCATGAAATGCATTTTTTATCTTAATTTACAAATTTTTCATGCTCATTTGCATAAATTAACATACAAAAAATTTGAATAGAAAATGGTACGTAGAAATATCATTGTTTGACCCTGACTTGATTGTATATGCTGGTTCCTTACTTTGATTATGTCATTAACCCTTTTTTAAACTTCATTCCTTTCAATTTAAATGAAAATAATGGTGTGAATGATTGTTTTAAGATAATTAACTAAGAGAAATCATTGCCATCAAATGTCACACACGGTGACCCAAAAACACGAAAAGTTAACGCCCCCGAAAACCATGGTTTCTATTATTATTACATTTTTTTTCCAAAGCTGGATATAATGTGCCTTGCATCTCACCAAATATGAAGCCATGATAGTTTTTAATTTAGTTATTAATTAACTTTGAAATTGGTCACACACGTGACCCACGGGTCACGTGTGTGACCAACTATTGTCATGCCTTTAAAAAAAGGACCAGGCTTTTCGGCCATTCTTTGAAAAGTGAACCTTTTTGGGACAAATGAATTTTTGCTATTTGATTTTAAGCTGCATATTCAAATAGAGCAATGTCTAAAGTTTCATGAACTGATGTTTTTTCGTGATTTTTGCAATTGTTCAGGCTCATTTGCATAAATTAACATAAATAATAATTAAATGGAAAAACGGTAAATAAAATATCATTTTTTTTAACCCTGACTGGAATGGATATGCTGACTTCCTTACTTGAATTACTGTCATTATATTATTATTTACCTCTATTCCTTTTAATCTAACCCCCCAAAATAATGTTAATAAATTGATTATATTAAGATAATCAACCCTGGAAATTAATTGCCCTCGAAATGTCACACACAAGTAACCAGAAAACACAGAAAGTTTATGCCCCGTCTTAACCATGGCTCTGGTATTATTATAATTATTTATTCAAAGGTAGATTTAATTATACCTTGCATCTCACTAAATATAAATCCATGACCATTTTTAATTTGTTTATTAATTAGCAAACAAATTGGTCACACACGTGACCCGCTGGGTGGGGGCGGTCATAAATTCTGATTATTTTCACTTTCATTGGCTGAAATTAATTTATTTTAGCATTATTATGCTCCAAAATGGTTCTGCAATAATTTTTGCGAAAAAAACAACAACAACAACAACAAAAAGAATAAACAAACAAACAAAACAAAAGGTCGAAAAAAAAAACAAGGAAATACATAAGAAATTCATAAAACAATGATACACAAGGAATTTAATTCGATATCAATTCTTTTTCCAAGTACAATGGTTAGGAATCCTATAAAGATTATGCAAACACAATATTAGCATTCCAGAAGCTGTAGTTTGTCAATTAGAACAAAAATGATTTCATGCAATGCGTAAATTAGCATAATTAATTCATATAAAATAAATTATTATTATTATGGGAAAATTAACAGTGCTTTCTTGTAGTTACATCACATACTACCATCGTGCAAATTTTCGGCGCGCTCGCGCGATCAACAGCCGAGATCTTATAGGGGGCATCATGGCCCCCCTCACAACCCGCCCCTCCCCCACTCTTGACAGCTACCAAAACACCCCATTAGCTGACTAGGGTTGAGTTCATATTTTTTTTTTTACCACAGCGGATATAGTAATTGCTTAAAATGTACATTTATTGCATAATACATAATATATTCATTTTTCTGTACAATGTGCCATAGGTCACACACGTGACCCACTAAAATGTCACACACGTGACCCGACATGACGATATAAAATAATAGATGAAAAAATAAATTTCAGAGATGACTCCTATCCAGTGGTATTTTTTGGTTAACAGGTCTATAATGCATATCTCACAGGAATAAGAACATTTCATCATTTTAAAACTCACAGGAATTTCAAAATGAAATTGAACTTTCAAAATCATGCCG
>CALNVZ010003432.1:28472693-28502709 GCA_940671915.1 Paracentrotus lividus
AGTGTGCGGTGTGTTGTGTGTGTGTGTGTGTGGTGTGTGTGTGTGGTGTGTGTGTGGGTAAGTGGTGGGTGGGGTGGGGTCATATGATAGGGAGACAATAGTGGGGACAAGGGATAATGAGTATGTTTTAAAGATTATTAATGAGTTCGTATTAATCCCATACAACACGTGTATGAATGGCTCGGAAATAATTACCCTCAAAAACTCTTTTTTGACCGATTTCTTAAAACCATGTTACTTAAATGGCCTAAAAAATAGACTAAAAATACATGTAACTCATAAAACCAAATATTTCCAGAAAGCGGAGGACTTGCTTAAGACGTGCAAAGTTTCAGAGCAATCAGATATTTTAAACACAATCTAAACAAAACTTCAAAATTTGGAAACCGAAAACGAGTCAAAAAACAGACAAATGTGTCGCAAGGTCACGACGTCGCTCCGCGATGTAACGTCGCTGTCATCGATCTCAGGGACGAAAATGCCAGGAAAATCATTTGGTGCATTGTATACTAGTCGGTTAATCAAACTCAAAAAGGAAAATAAAAGAAGCCCTATAATATAGTTGGGACACTTTGTGTGATAGTGTCAAGTGCACCTCCCTGTTACATTGTCTCAAAGTGACTTCCGGTATGACGTCACAAAATGTGTGATTTGGGCGGAAGGCCACAGCTCAGACCCGGCAGCAATTCATTTTTTTAGGCCTAGGGTCCATCCCAACCCCCTATGGGGTCAGTGTTCCGGCCTTTTCACATGAATAAACTTCTGGATGCCGGACTATATATTATTATTTTGTTTTCATGAGAGTAAAAAATGAAATTGTTTAAATTCCTCGTTTTAGTCAGTATAGGCCTATATATCGGGTAATGTTTTAAACTCGCGCTTCCGATCGCACCTTCGTGCTCACTCCGCTCGCCAATATATATATTTTTTTTTCAAAGTTGGGCCCCTCTGGAAAATCCAGAAATTTTACCATAATTATATGCATGTGCTTTGCTATGACAATTGGACGTTGTAAACATTCCATTTTACTTCTGTCATTTTTACCTCCGCCCTTTACCTCTGCATCATTTTTACCTCTGCCATTATTTACCTCTGCCATTTTTGCCTCCGCCATTTTTACCTCTGCCATTATTTACCTCTGCCATTTTTGCCTCCGCCATTTTTACCTCTGCCATTTTTGCCTCTGCCATTTTTACCTCCTCCATTTTTGCCTCTGCCATTTTTTGCCTCTGCCATTTTTTGCCTCTTGCCATTTTACCTCTGCCATTTTTACCTCTGCCATTTTTGCCTCTGCCATTTTTACCTCTGCCATTTTTTGCCTCTGAAATTTTTGCCTCTGCCATTTTTGCCTCTGCCATTTTTCTCTGCCATTTTGCCTCTGCCATTTTACCTCTGCCATTTTTGCCTCTTGCCATTTTACCTCTGCCATTTTCGCCTCTGCCATTTTTGCCTCTGCCATTTTTGCCTCTGCCGTTTTTGCCTCCGCCATTTTACCTCTGCCATTTTACCTGCACCTTCAAGTTGTCCCAAGTGCGTCTCAAACCTGTCTCCGCGAAGTGAGATACCACTATAAGTTCCCTCAATTTCTATTATTTATTTTGTTCCCACCTCCTGTTCTGACGATCTAATTCGGTTCCTAAAGCTGCCAAACTTTCGACGGAAAAACAATAATTGCTAAAAAAAATTGTTATTTCATGAATGTGCTAAATTAAACAACCTGTAGTTGTTTAAAACTTAACACTCTTGTTGTTTTAAAAGTTTAAACAACCTGTTGTTTAATGGTTGTTTAAAATATCACCAGTATTGTTTAAACGCTGCTCTCCAAAATAAAAACGTTTCAAGTTTTTGTTAACGCAGCCGGGTATCGAACTCACGACCTTTCGATTATAAGGCAGACGCTCTATCCACTGAGCCAACCTTTGTACATATATGAATTTAATGTGTGAGCTTAAGTCCTTCGCCTGATTGAAATTTTGCGCCGATACCTTCCATTAATAACGATTTACCTTCCATAATAAACGATTGTGCCATTGCTCATGACATCACGTGACATTTGCCTTCGGCCGTTTTAAACAAAACTGTTTAATATCCTAAACTCTGATCTCTAAACAGGTCTTTTTGAGGCTATAAAACCTCTCTTTTAAACCAACATTTTTTTAAACAGCGAAATTTTTAAACCGCGTTCTAACAGTGTATGTTATCCAGGGATTGTTCTGGGGGACTTGTCCTCCGGGAGAGTTGTCCACCAGGGGAATTGTCTCTGGAGGGTTGTCCATCGGGGAGTTGTTCTCCGGGGGACTTGTGGGGACGTGTCAGCCAGGGTAGCTGTCCTCGGGGAGTTGCCCTCGGGGACTTGTCCACCGGTGGAGTTGTCCGGTGGGATTTGTCCCGGGGGAGTTGTCCTCCGGGGAAATGTCCTGATACGGTTATGTTGATACAGCAAGGATAAGTTAATAACTATTTTTCTATACGGCACGATTGAGTTAGTTAAGCCCAGAGTTCCTCTTCCCGCACCCTCCTGGCAATCGGCGCTTGCAGGTTCAGATGCCTTGGATGTTGTCACTATACTAGTAAGTAAGTAACATACACTATCAATTAACAGTTTATCAATGACTCTAATCGAGTATGTTGTGTGGCGTGTGTGTGTGTGGGTTGTGTGTGTGGGGGTGTGGGTGTGTGTGTGTGTGTGTGTGTGTGTGGTGTGTGTGTGTGTGTGTGTGTGTGTGTGGGGGTGTGTGTGTGTGTGTGTGTGTGTGTTGGTCTGTGTGTCTTGTGTGTGTGTGTGTGTGTGTGTGTGTGTTTTGCAAGCTCAGCCTCCCTTCCCCATGATCAGCCTCTTCTCTGACAAAAAAAAACACTTCACGGGCCCCCTCCTAAATTTTATTTTCCTACCCGAACCTAACATTCCTAATTTGTATACAGTCATTTCAAATGTGGATGCCCCAAAGCGAATTTGAATTCACCAGACGACGCTAATTTTACGAATGTACGAATTTGAGCGAACATTGACGAATGCGACTGCTCACAACAGCAGATTAATCGGTGCAATTTGCAATTGGATTGAACAGTGTTCGATTTTGGCTACACATAACGAATTTCGTTGCAGATTTGTAATCGCGATCACATTCCGGACGAAAGCGCTCGAAAGAAATGTCAAATTGATCGGAGATAGTTTAAACTTGACCGGGAAAACCTATATTATACCCATCTAAACTATAAAAGTGCCATTAGCAAATTTGAAACAAACATTCTGATTGGTTCACAATGAGATTAGATACCAGAGGTAAGATGAAACTGTATTGGCTATCGATTTGCAATTGATTTTAAATTTTTTAACTTTTTTTTTTTTTACAGGGCTTATTGCTTTCAAACTTGCTGTCAAAGGAATTATATCAGTTTACTAACATATTCTAAATTGAAATTGAAACTTTTACTAATTACCAATTTTAATTTAAAAGGTATTTAGAACGCCTCCATATTTTTCGGATTGTACTTATATATAAATCCTCTTGGTCTGTGTAATAAACAAAATATAATACAATGAATTTTGAGTTTTTGGAAGTAATTGGTTTTACCTCTGTCTTTCATTTCAAAGCCCTCGACTTCACACGGCTGCATTCAGTAGTCGCTTTTCTAACGCGGCGGTCAAAACTCGTCGTAGGCTACGGGGCACGTGCATACAACGTAGCCTGCGTTGCATGCATAATGCATGTACACGTCTATGGTCAATTTCTGTAGTTGGAAAAAATTCCTGCACGTCGAACATGCAACGTGCCTGCGAGGTACCTGCTCTGCACGATTTTTCTACGAAATCCATCGTAAGGAGTTGCACGTCGAAGGTACGGCGAGTTGTGACCGCCGCATTAGTCCGCTTCGACCTTTCATTCTTTTCTTTGAAGTTCTCTATTCTCCCTCTCTCGTTCTCTCTCTCTCGTTCTCTCTCTCTCTCTCTCTCTCTCACTCTCTCTCTCTCTCTCTCCCCCTCCCTCTCTCTCTCTCTCTCTTCTCTTCTCTCTCGCTCTCTCTCTCTCACTCTCTCTCTCTCTCTCTCTTTCTCTATTTCATTTCTCCCTCTCTATCCCGTACATCGAATTCAGTTTTCTTCAGGTCCATTTGAATCATCTCTTGACCCTACTTTCTATCTCATCTCTTGTTACTAGATCTACTCCATTTTAGAATTTGCTAATATCTCATTTTATCATGTTTTTCTCATATATATAGCTCTCCGGACATCACACATACTTGCAGGTGCCTTTTTTTTTTTTTTTTTTTTTTTTAGCTTTTCTACCATTGCCGTTTTAAATGTAAATTCAGGCTTTCGGACCTTGAGCTCAATTTATTCCTATACACTCCTCTCTGATCTAACGGTTGCAATATTTTAACCATGCTTGACTTTTAAATTAGATTGACCTCACATATAAGTAACTATTACTCTTTATATCATGTTTTTCTCATATATATATATATAGCTCTCCGGACGTCACACATACTTGCAGGTGCCTTTTTTTTTTTTTTTTTTTTTTAGTTTACCGATTCCGTTTAAAGTGTAAATTCAGGCTTTCGGCCCTTGAGCTCAATTTATTCCTATAACACTCCTCTCTGATCTAACGGTTGCCAATATTTTGTAACCCTGCTTGACTTTTAAATTAGATTGACCTCACATATATGTGACTATTATCTCTTTATATCTCATGTTTTCAGAGTGACTGAGTTAAAGGAAAACACAACTAATTACTACAAAATAATACTACATAATAATACTACATAATTAGGGTAAATATACATGGTATATCATTTATTGCAGTACTGACATTCAACATTCAATACATTATGTATCCAACAATTATATTCTGTAGCTTCACATGAGGAGAATATCATAAATCATTATCTTGATATAACATCTATGAACCATATTATCTTAACATCTATATGTACATACTTTTTTAGACTAACACACAGTAATTTTTCACATCTTGTTCATGCATTTCTTTGAAATATGTGTAAAGAAAAGTATCATTAAAAAAAAAAACCTTTTCAAACATACTTAAGCGCTTATCGTCTTTCTGGTTTGTACATTAAAATCAATTGTGAGTTCAGGAGAGCGTTTCATGAAAGGACTTGTCAGACGTTTTATCCGACAAACTGTTATAAGCTACTGAAATGCTTGCATCTGATTGGCTGAGAGCGAATTTGTCGGATAAAATGTCCGACAAGTCTTTTGATGAAATGCCCCCCAGGACTTTCAAGAGCGAGAATACTAATGCAGCGGTCACAACTCATGGTAGGCTAGGGGCACGTGCATGCACAATGCATGCACAGGTCATTGGTCAATTCCTGTGATTCCTGCGTTTCTGTAGTAAGGGTATTGGAAAAACTTCCTGCACGTAGTACATGCAACGTGCCTGCGAGGTACCTGCGCTGCACGATTTTTCTACGAAATCCATCGTAGGGAGTTGCACGTCAAAGATTCGGCGAGTTGTGACCGCCGCATAAAGAAGCAGATAGTAGGCCCCCTATGGGGCACGTCAGTTTACCCGTCTTAATAGTTTATTTGATAGCAAATGAAGGGACATTGAAATATAGCATATGGGCAGTAGTCGTAAGTAGAAGTAAGGATGAAAAAAGGAGAGGAGAGATTAAAAACTGTCCACTTTTCTGAAAGCACCATTTTTCCATTACCCTAGCACTTGGAAAAATTACCATAAATTGAATGCAGAGAATGTTTCCATTAAAAAAGTAGATCCTACATGAAATTACATGCAATGCACATAAGAAGGGAAGATTACAAGGTATCTGGTGAAAAGAACAAAATTTAAAGAAAACTTCTGCTGTCCTAAATATTAAACACTTCAATTTTCATTTGATTCTTCTATCCTCTAATATCCAATAACACTGCTATGAATCTTTCATTTGGAATGTTTGGTAAATCTTAGAAACTGTGTAACATACATACCATGTACTTCCAACATACAATTTACCACATTCTCATACTTGCGTTCTACAAATTATATTCGGGGGCTCAACTGAAGGATGATATTTTATAACAGTTTGATTTTGAGAACCAACACAAAACTGATTCTGAATAAGAAAGAAGTTAATGTCTCCTTTATATTCAGTTCTGTAAATGCTTGTTAAACACAATGTTAGTGAAATAGAACATCTTTTTGAAAGAAATGAGTCAACCATAACATTTTTCAAATTCCTTTAGAAGATTAAGATCCTATTTCTTTCTTCTTTTATTAGATTTTATCTTATATTTGACCAAATACTAACCAACACAAATGCAATAAACATATATATATATTCAATATCTATAATGCATATTATGCCCAACATAAACACATATTTTGATTTTTCACTGAAGCACAAAGTTACACAAAATAAATACTGGAATCATGAATAACCATAGAATGGGATTTGGGCTCACTTACAGTACAAAGTACATGGCACAATTCATATCATACATTTGTAGGGAAATAAAGATAAAGCTTTTCTATGTCCAATGTAAAAACTTTGTTTGGGAATGAGTTGATTGATTTTATATCAATAAATATAATGCTGAAATACCAATGAGGGATATAATTCTTGCGGACCATTCTCACACAACATGTAACTGCCATCCGGCTCAACATCTAATTAAAACATTCAATTATCATGATACCATTTGTATCATTTTCATGAACAATTACTATAATTTTATGCCTCTGCAGTAACATTTTCTTTCATTTTCATTAAAAGCTAGACAGTTCCTTTGCTAATTTTCAAGCATTCCTATCTAGATACCAAACAAACTGCTTCCTCAAACAATCATTTGATGTGTCTTATCTGCCATTTATATATCTATCTTCATACATTTATCTTCCTCAGAGACAAACATAAAAAACAGGACAAGACACCACATAGTAGGAATAATGCAAGAGGGATCATCAAGAGACATCAATTAAAATTGATGACAAACTCACATAGAAACATGATTACAAAACCCAATGATAATACATATTTATTGCCCAAAAGGAAATGAAAAGCTAAAGACAAATAGAATTTCATATCAAGGATAACCAACTACAATCAGATGAAAAGAGCTATGACAAAGATTGTAGGTTGACCCATTGACAATAAGGAAAGTTAAACATGTTGAATTTCAAATTCAATATGGGAGATAACAACCAACAAAGAACTGATGAAAAGAGCTATGACAAAGATTGTAGGTTAACCCATTTCAAATATATATTTATTGCCCGAAAGGAAAAAGAATAGTTAAAGACATTGAATTTCATATGGGAGATATCAACCAACTAACTAAACATGGATAAAAATAGCTATGATAAAGGTTAACGTCTTGAATCTCGAGGATAGAATTCTGCCAGGGTATTCTGAGGAATCCTCTTCAACATCTCTTTGGGGAAGATACGCAGGAGTTGCCAACCGATGTCCAGAGACTCAAACACGGTACGGTTCTCATAGTTACCTGTAGGGTGGAATCAGACATTTTGGTGATTGTACTTGAGGGAAGAGGTACATGTAGGTGGAACAGACAAATGAAACAAAACAAACACCTTTACAATAACGGAGCCTGTTGTTTTCATTTTACATATTTTTAGCACAGCTATTCAAAGTTGGAATATTTACACCTGAGAGCCCGAACATGCTGTACAGTTAACTCCTATTGTAACAAAATGTTCAGCACCAAGCAAATTATCTACCGGTACTTAAAAAAAATACTTGTTTTAATGACAGGGTTCATACACTTTTTTGGAAGTTAAATTCCATGACTTTCCATGACCTTTCAATAAGGAATTCCATGACTTTTCCATGACCTTTCGACAACTTTTAAAAGAATTTTGCATCGAGATGTCTGGGAATCAGAACTTGCCTAGGACACACGACGCTCTGGGATTCTCAATGCTCTCGGCTACATTAATTAAATATTGACAAATTTTGATATTCCATGACTTTCCATGACTTTTCAATGGAAAATAGATTTTCCATCACTTTCAAGGCCTGAAACACAAGATAGCAAAATTCCATAACTTTCCAGGTTTTCCATGACCCGTATGAACCCTGAATGAACATGGTTGAAATTGGTACCGGGAGAATCACCTTGTGATAAGGAAAATCAATTTATATCCATGTCTGTTATAATGGGAATTGACTGTACGATGTAAAGAATGAAGAAGCCTGAACTGGGAAGGTGGAACAGCCTAAAAACTAATATCCCTGAGAGAATAGAATCCATCAGACTTACCTTGGGTGATGAAATTCTTCTCAAATTTGCCAAGGAACTCTAGATACAAGAGATCATCAGGAGTAAGAGCTTCTTCTCCTACGACAGCCTTCATAGCCTGGACATCTTTACCAATAGCATAGTTGGCATACTAAAAAGACAAAGAAAAGAATACTATACAGTGAGTCTCAGAAAAAAGTAAACCCAACTTTGAGAGCCTCATGTTAAAATTGTATAGTTTATGTTAACTTGATATCAATTTCATGATAAAGAGTAACTCATTATCTATGTAATGAAACCAAACTCATACCTGTGTTGTGAAGGATGGCTGAGCACTTGGGATTTAAAAAACAAGCATCAAAATTCAAATGTTCCAAGTTTGAGGAGAAGCAGCCCTTGCATTTCAATAGACCAAGAAATCCATTGTCCCTTATGAATGGACTTAGAAAGGCTAACCTCACACAAAGAATGAATGATCAGAAAGCCAGAATTGCTTCTGATAAAACTTGGAACAATTTGTTTTTGACCAACTTGAGTGGTCAGTCATCTTTAACAGTACAGGTATGATTTTGATATCACTGGATAGAATATGAGTTACTCTTTGATATGATATAAAAAATAATGACACTTATGTAATACAATTTTAATACGAGGCTCTTAAAGTTGGGTTTACTTTTATCTTGGACGCACTGTATAAGTCAATATTTTTGCGTACATGATATTTCACGATTTTGAACTAATCGCAGGAATTCATGAGAGAGATGCTACTCATAATCTTCCAATAATCCTGAAATTGCCAAAAAATTCTGAAAAAGTGTGCATATGTGGGCAAAAAAACATGCGTATGTGGACGAAAAAACAGAAAAGGGGGCTGAAAATGCATAAAAAGCCTGTAATTTTGAGTTTGAGTTGATAATTTCACGATATTTGTGATCTTTTCATGACTGTATCCTTGAATAGCAAATTTTCACAAAAATGGCCTAGCTAAATTTGCACCAAAAAAATACAAATACATGAGTGTTTTTACCGAAAACAGCCTTCATGGCATGCATGTCTTTACCAATAGCATAGTTGGAGTACTGAGACAGAGAAAGAGATTACAGAATATTACTTAAACTATAATTATAATACACATGACTTATAAGGCTCCAACTATCATGTAACCTATTAGTGGTGCAGTGTGTACTACTACTCAGCTCTGGCCATAGCTGAATGGTGATAATGTTCAATTTAGTTATCCGAAAAAACATACAAAACCTCGAGTCATCATTCTTTATGTCACTCTTGATCTTTATATTGATAACCAACGAGGTCAGTATCTTTATTAGATACATATACAACAGATATATCAATGCAAATTTCTTGATTAAGCAAGGCTTTGTATATTTCAACAGGAAAAACCCAAATTTTTTATTTTCTTTTTTTTTAAAGGGAAAAAAAGATAAGAGAAAGGAAAGGAAGAAAAAAAAACGCAAATGATAAGGCGCAAATATTCATATAATGAATGAAAGCGCTGTAAAATATAAAAACAACAACAACTATGTACACTTGAAAGATCTGGAATTCAATTTTCTTACCAGCTGGTTTGATACATCAGCATGATCTTTCCTCGTCATGTTCTCTCCAATAGCAGACTTCATAAGACGAGACAGTGAGGGCAGCACATTGATGGGTGGATAAATCTGTGGGGAAAAAAACAACAGAGAGTAATCAAATTATTGTATTTTTATGTTTATGGTCTCTAACTGTAAGAATGGATCAATATGCGATTACACAGAAACTAAATGAAATTTTTAGAAACACAAAAATGAAGGAGAATAACCATAACCATACAGTATCCTGTCAAATACCGGTAGCTCAAACCCCTACAACAAAAATATAGACAAAGCTATAAACATTCAAAGCATCCATTTTAAATCTGAAATTCCATTTCAACATGTTAAACAATAGAAATATTGTTTCGGTCTCATTGTGTGCAATTTTTTTTTGGTTTTTTTTTTTCCTGCTGATACAACTGAATTATTTTATAAAGCTTAGTCAAAAGTTATAGAGTCAAACCACATAATGTAGAATATTGTTGTGAATGTGATCAAAAGACAAGGATAGAATGAGGGAGAGAGAGAGATATATATACCAACCTGTCTGCTGTCCAACTGTCTGTCAACATAGATCTGTCCCTCTGTGATGTAACCAGTCAGATCAGGAATGGGATGGGTGATATCTGGACAAGACAAAGAAAGGAATAGAACAAAATATATAAACAGAGAATAATCACTATAAATGAAAATGAAAACATGATCAATGTAAAGATGTTGGTGAGTGGTGGATAAGTCATTGAGTGTGCAAATCAAGGACACAACAATTACTACAGGCTTTATTTCATCTGAGATGTAGGGTTTTAGGGTTAGGGTTGCAATATTTATGTTAAGTTTAGTGAAGTTGAAGTTAGTCATTTGATTTCATTTAAAGCGGAGCAAATTTCATGAGATCTGCAGATCACAAGACCCAGTACTAATGTCATTGCTAATCCGTTTTATTCATATTTACCTCACTCAACGAAGGTTAGGTAAAACCTGGTAAAATGAAATTTTATGTAATCTCAAGAGCCTTATATCGTGATAACAAGTTAAAGGTTGGGGTTATAATAGTCAGCACTCTGTATACTCAGGCTTATTATTAAGTAGTGGGAATTACTATTATCATTAATGTAACATAAAAGTAAAATTAAGTTTAAAATTTCTAAACTGTTTATAATCTTTTAATTTTTCAGTAGGGCTTGACAACAAACAGGACTACAGGAGATTACTGTATGTGATAGCCAGGTGCTACAGCCTCGATAATGGCTACATAATATGCAGTCAAGTATCTGTATAAAATATGCAATATATACAGAGTGAGTCAATAAAAATGTCCCATCACTTTGAAGCTGTCTTGTGGAAAGTATGAATATTTGATCATGGGTTTTATGGTATGTCTTGGTAGAGTCATCCTCCTAGCCTATGTTGGTACAATTTTAATTTGGATCTTTGCATGCATGACTGAATAACATACAATCTTCAAAAGGCGGTAAGATCTCACTTGCGCCAAGTGGCTGGGTGAAGAATAATCAAATTGAGAATGTATTACTTATGCAAAGTGAGATCTTACCGTTTTCAGCAGATTGTCGGTTATTCAGTCATGCGTGCAAAGATCCAAATGAAAATGGTACCAACATATGCTAGGAGGATGACTTTACCAAGACATATCATGAAATCCATGATTGAATGTTCATACTTTTCACAAGACAACTTCAAAATGATGGGAAATTTTCATTGACTCACTCTGTAGATTTATAAAGTATCATTTTATTCCGTTACTTACCATCGTTAGGCATCGTAAGAATAGGAATCTGAGTGATGGATCCATTACGACCTTCGACACGACCTGCCCTCTCATAGATGGTTGCCAAGTCAGTGTACATGTAACCTGGGAAACCACGACGACCTGGTACCTCTTCACGAGCAGCAGACACCTGTAATTAAATGAAGAAATATTAGTCATAATTCACATTTTGAATTGATGCTCAACATTTCACATAATGGACAGTTTAAAATAAAATGAGCAAACTTCAAATATTGTTTCATACTTTATTAGAAATTTATCATAATCATAGTTTTGTTTTATTTTAGGAAATTTGTTAAATTATTAAAATTTTCACATATATCCATATATGGCTTCTATAGATTTTAGGGTCTGTATTAGATCAACGCTACATAAATAAAGGTCATTTTATTGCCAGATTATGAAATACGCTACTTTTGATCAGTATAGACAAGACATCATCATTATTTTTGCACTAGTAAACATTACCAGAACCAAAATGAAATATAAGGATGCTTTTGGGTCATTCCATGGGGTTGGGGCAATTTTTCATGCAATGTCCCATATAACGGAGGTATCAACTTTTGCAGTTCACCTTGAAGAACAACTCAGGGTGGTGTTGCATAAAACTTTTTTTCTAACCCGAGTTTTCTCAGGTTAAAAAACTCGGCTTATGTAGACCTATTTCTTAGGTTGTTCAACCTGAGTTCTAAAACTCCCTAAAAATTTATTGCATTAATACTTTTGAAAACTCTGGTATGTTTTTATGCAATGGAAAAAACATTAAAAAATCCAGAAAAATATTGTAACCGGAGTTTTCGGACTTTAACCTGAGTTTTCAGATTTTAACCGGAAAAAACTCCGGTTAGAAGTTTTATGCAACGGGGTGCAGATGTGGTTAAGTTTTGAGCTGTCAATGAAAAATTGCTCTCTTTTCTCAGTCATAGACATTAAAATTGGAAATCTTTTATGGATTTCAAGCAACAGGCATACAAAAAAATCTACCACCGTTACACGGACATCATATTGGTTTTACATGGACAAGAAATTTTCATGAGTCAAATTGCAATATGCCATAGTCTTTGAGAAATAATACTGGATGGGACCGCATTTTTTTGCTCATGCCATTATTGGAATATATTTTCCTGGTTTGAAAAAGATATGGATTTGGAGTTGTGGTCTGTCAAAAAAATTGCCCCAACCCCGTGGAATCACCCTTTTATCAATTACTTCAGTGGAAAGGTTTTAGACAATTTATTATCATCATCATCATCATCATTATTTTGCACTAGTAACTTATTTTACCTCTCTCAAAGCTTCAGCATATGAACTCATATCAGTGAGGATAACAAGTACATGCTTCTCACACTGGTAGGCTAAGAATTCAGCCGCAGTCAGCGCAAGACGAGGAGTGATGATACGCTCAATCCTATAAACAAAAAGCATCAAAATTATATAGTGCCAATTTTTTTATTTATAGCCTCTGTTCTGATATCTAAATAAATTAGAAATGTAATCTTAATTTGTTGATTTTCACTAAGCATGACAGTTTTCTAATGATACCATCCTAGTATATCAGAGGATTTGGTGCAAATATCATACTACTACTAAGACAAGTATTGACTGAACAATAATTCATAACTTCAAAATATATACATGTAACTTTACTTTTTCTTTATTGAGTAATTTTGAGTAAATGTGCAGGGAAAGTGATTTTTAGTTTTTAAAAAATGGTCCTAAAAAACCTGTTATTCCATTTCAAATTTGATCTAAAAATGGAAATTCTGTTTTGTAATAGAAAATGTATGTATGAATTCTGTTCGCTAAGGTAAATTAAATGAATTTCACATGAAAGTAAAGAATCAAACGAATTTTATGTTTTTGTTTTACCCGTAAACAGAAAATCACTGTCCCTACATGTGTTTAAAGGGAATCTAGTGTAGTGGGAAGGTGTGGGAAAGATGAAGAAGATTATTGTTAACTTTCATCTTATTTTCATGCTATTTGGGAAGAGTACCATAATAAATAACTCCACAATAAAATATTGCTCTTCAATCGCCCCTATAGTCAAAATATGACCCAAAATATATCAAAACAGCCACATGTTTGGGTCCCGAACTTTTTGTGTTGCCCTATACATGCATTTCTGTGTAGTCCATGTGACTCAAAGCTGAATTGGGTTAATTTCTTATCACTTTGGCGATTCCAAAACCTCACAGCACAAAATAATGCTTAGGTAAGCTGTTATCAACCTCTCCAAATCACTTTTAGACAGTGTCTTCCACATTTTAATGTCATGAACAGAACAATAGTTTCACTTTGATAGAGCTCCAATCCCATTTAATTCGGATAGAACAGGCATTTTGTGAGACATTGGTACATATAGCTTTGGGAGAAGAGGTTTAAAATGTTACTTACGTAGGATCATTGGCCAGATTAAGGAAAAGACACACATTGTCCATAGACCCATTCTCTTCGAAGTCCTGTTTGAAGAACCTAGCTGCTTCCATGTTTACCTACAGAAGAATGGCCAAAATTAGTATTCTAATCAGTAGGGTGTAACACAAAGACTTACGATTGATAAAAAGTTACGGTTGATTTTTTTCTCGTTATCCCCATCACGGACAGGATGCTCCAAAGTTGACAATCTTAAACTTAACCCTAGCCCTAACCCTACTCTTAATCATATCCAAATCTTAATCCATGACTGTACCTGGTTTCCAAATGAAGCTACCAAGAAAAAATCAATCGTAACTTTTTATCAATCGTAAGTCTTTGTGTTACAGGGCACAGGAGAGCATTTCGTCAACATTTCGTGTCTGGCAAGTTGTCTGATCTGACATCTTTACTTGATTTTGATTGGCTGAGAAGCATTGTTACTATGGTAAATGTCGGATAACACATGACTTGTTCGATAAAACATTCGACAAGTCCTTTCATGAAACGCCCCCTGAACATACCATTATAAAATGAATTTATTTTTTAGCAGAATTGTTCTCTTTCCTGATAATAGAAAACTTTGTTTGAACATTAGAAATACAACAAATTTGTCACATATTAAAAAATTTCAGAATCTTCCATGGAAGGATTTGAGGGCACAGAGGCATGCCTGTCTTAAGTGAAAAATTGTCTGGTGTAAACCATTACAGGATTCAAATGACCAAAAATATAGGGTTTTAGGACAGCTCCCCCAGGGTACTACTCCAACCTGACATGTCCCCTGGAGGACTGCTCCCCAGAGGACAAGTCCCCTTGAGGGTAAGTCCCCCAAAGGGGAAGTCTCCAAGGGGACAAGTCACCAACTCTTACAAAGAACAACTCCCACAGAGGATAAATTCCCTGCAGAAACTCCTTGAGGGACCTTGAGTTGACTTATGAGGGAGTTGCCTACAGGGGAATTGTCCTCTGGGAAAGCAGTCCTCGAGGCGACTTTACCTCTGCAGAACTTGCCCTTCTGGGCATTTTTCTCCCGGCAGCAGTCCTCCTGGGGACTTGCAAGTTTTGTTTGTTTTTTTGTTTTTGTTGTTCCTGATGGAATTGAACTCCAGGGGAGCTGTCCTGATATGCAACTTTAGAAACTACTTACACCCATAGCAGCAAAGATGATGGCAAAGTTATCTTCATGTCCATCTAAGACACCCTTGTCTGGGAGCTTGACCAGACCAGCCTGACGACAGATCTGGGCAGCAATCTACATTCAAAGAAAGAGAAAAAGAACATAAGGTGAATATTTCTTAAAATATAGCCCTGGCAATTCCATAAGAATGTATATCCCACGATTGCCTTTGTTTTCCTGTATATATAAAATAAGCTTTGAAAAATGCTTCAAATTTTATTGTCCGAAACGGATATTCTTTTTGCCCCTTTTCTCGGGGGCCCGGCAGCCGCTGAGCAGCACCAGATGGACGTTGCTCTGTCTCCCTCTTTTTGAACGTCAAACAGGGCAGCAGCAACTACCAATTTTTAACGTCTTTTGGTTTGACGCGGTCAGGGATCGAACCCACAACGATGAACAAAAAAAATTGATTATTTTATTAAATTGCCCTATACCTACTACTGTAATGGGGTATACAGATTTCAACATGGTCACTTACTGTAGGTAGTGTACATATTTATATTTTGTTTTATTACAAACATGATAGCTCTTGCATAGAATAGCAATACAATATCAAATCATTCAATTTTGTATTAAAATGAGCGACTCCTAAGTATCTTGAATGATAAAGGCTTGCTGGGGAAGTTGATATTGTAAATACAATTTTATGGCTTACACCCAGTGAATAAGATCGCATGTTCGATCTGATAAAAAGTCCGAAAAAATCTTGGAACCAGCGGGATTTGAACCTCTCATCTACTGATTGCTGGTCAGCGACTCTACCACTAGGCCATTACTGGTCCAGGGCACAGACACGATGAAATAAGAACAAATACCTCAGTACCTCTGATTTTCAAGTATCTTTTCTCAGAAAGAGGTGATAACTTTCTTTATTAAAACTAGTGGTTCACTATTCTGTCTCTGTTTCATGCTATTCTTCTATGAGATACCAATATGGTTTATTTTTTAATCCTACTTTATTATAAGGGCATTTCAGTACTATGTCTTTGATAAGGTATAAAGACTGTTCTTTGAAAACCTACTTCATTGTGAGGGAGACCAGCAGCTGAGAAGATGGGGATCTTCTGTCCTCTGGCGATACTGTTCATGACATCAATGGCTGAGATACCGGTCTGAATCATCTCCTCAGGGTAGATACGGGATTGAGGGTTGATGGGTTGACCTGTTAATTAACAAGAAATATGTCAGATCAAGAGTATTAGAGCTTCTTCTCGAGTCCTTTCTCCTATTCTTCTGTTTAACTTATACCAGATTACATAAGAGTAATCATTAGATCAAAAGTAGATATACTAGAGTATATATATGAGATCAAGAGTATATATATTGGATATATTAATGCGATACTGTTCATGTATCAATGGCTGAGATACCGGTCTGTATCATTTCCTAAGGGTAGATAAGGGACTGGGGGCTGATGGGTTGATCCACATGCGTAGACATGCGTTCATTTCTTTGTGTTAGAGGGGGGATGATCTATTCATCATCCCCCCCATTAACAAAAGAAAGGGCGTCCAGCTCATTGCCAGTGGGTTGACCTGTTCATCAACACAGATACCAAGGAAGTCCAAATATAGAAGACTCCATAGAGACCATGTCGAGAACTTCTGTATTATCCTATCTTTCTTTGCTCATTACTCAGCTTGTATATATTTCATACCAGAATTGTATGGTAGTTTCAAAATTTGTTGGATTTTATGAGAAGTTATTTTCTACCATTATTGGAAACTAAGAACGACTGAGTAGGTGGAGCAAACTGGGCAGGGCGTATGCTGATGCTGGTGGCATGGAGAGTTAAGAGATTACTTCTTGGTTTCTTAAAGGGATTTGGTAACTTTCAAAAACAAGAGCAATTAGATCAAGATGCATAAAATTATATGGCTCTAACAGTAAAAACAAACTACTGAAAGTTTCAGATCAAATGGAAGTCATTTACTACCTTAAAACAGTATAACAAACAATGCTAAGCATAGAGCCGAACATGAGTTAATTTACTACCCCTCTGTTGCAAACTTAGCAGGCCGCTAGGGACGGGGACTACACAACAGAAAATGCGGTGTATGTTCTGCTGTGTTGAAATGCACATGGTTTTTAAACCCATTCGGGGATGGGTTTCAAAATTTGAGCATGAAATCATTGATATCTCGAAAGTAAAGCAAGCAATTAGCTTGCAATCTTGAAGAGAAACCAGACTGACCTATGTGTTTATAATTATGTTGGCAAAATGAGCTAAATCGAATAAATTGCGATTTGAATATCATTCAATGTTACTGCATCCCTTTAAAAGCAATCCATGCCATTTGCTCCAGCAACAATTGCTCTGCTGTATCAATACCATACACTAATCGAATGAGCGACTTCAACCCTAGACTTCACACTATACTCTACCCTAAAACTAACATACAAACCTAGTGGAATCCTAACCCTACATCTGAGACACAATGGCCCGTATTCACAAAGGTGGCCTAACTTTAAGCCTAGCTTAACCCTAATCAGACTGGGGTGTTTTGGTAGCTGTCAAGACTGGGGGGGGGGGGCCATGATGGCCCTCCCCCCTAAGATCTCGGCCGCCGATCGCGCGACCGCGCCGAAAATTTGCACGATGGTAGTGAGCCATGTAATCTACAAGACTGCACTGTTAATTTTTCCAAAATAATATGATTTTTTTTTATATGAATTAATTATGCTAATTTATGCATGAAATCATACTTTTTGCTCTAATTGTAAAGGAAACGTTTGTACTTATAATTCCCAAGCAGTTTCTAATAGTTTCACTACCAAAAATTATGATGAATTGAACATCTACTTTATGGGATTGAGTCTCTTTTAGCAGGCCATAGTTAAACCACAGATTTAAGCTAGGCTGAAAGTTAGACGGCTTTGGAGAATACGGGCCAATATAGCCAGAAGCAGTGTCGTGTCACCTATTAATTCTCCTGGGTCCAGAGTGGTATATGGAGATAAATGCTCTTACCTTGAATATCCAAGAAGTCCTCTGCAAGAACAGGTGGCCCCTTGTCAATAGCTTTACCAGAACCGTTGAATACTCGCCCTGTTAGACAATAACCAGATGTAATAAATCAATGATTGTATGTTACAGTGGAAACTCGTTAAATGAGAAGGTCTTGGGGACAATGGGAATTAACTTGTTATATCAACATTATAAGGGTATATGCGCACAAGCTATAACAATGGTGCAGCAATGACAAATACGTTTACAATGGCTTAGCACAAGAAATAAAGTCGAAGGCAATCTATCATTCTTAGGGATATGCCAAAGATCGAGAGGTCTATTTCATGAATAAGTAATAAATATTGCATGCTGCATTAATGCAACATTACTAGACTACATGAAACACAAACATTAAAACACCCCTTGTGCAGGTCTAATTCATTCACTCAGGAAAATTTAGTATTGGTAGAGCACATAATCCAGTGTATTGCATGCTAGCCATTCAGTATTATATACATTTACCTAACATGTCTTCTGAAACAGGCATCCTCAGGATATCTCCTGTGAATTCACATGTTGTGTTCTTTGCATCAATACCTGATGTACCCTCGAATACCTGATAGAAGATAACACAACAACAAAGTATTACAAAACAGTATTGATGAGAGTTCAACAAAATTCTTGCCTTTTCAATCTTAAAATAGCTAGAAAAAAAGCCACTTTTGTATAGCATACTGTATATAATAGATATTCTGTATGCATATGATGCACCATACAGTACCCCAGAGTACTGCTGTACACTGGGGTACCACATTGTAAAGCGCCATCTTGTGTTCATTTGAAGTACAAACTTATCAGAGAACAATAAGGACCCCTCTGGTACTAGTATTATGCACAGAAATTGTGCATTTACAAACACATGGAACACAAGAATTATAACGTTTTGACTGTGAATAAACCACACAGAAAACAATTTAGAACGTTTTAGTACGCCAGGATACAGCCCTATTTATTTATTTATTTATTTTTTGTTTTTTTTTGTTTGTTTTTTTAATAATTGAACAAAATGGTGGATTTTCATTTGGTATCAAAGGGCACCAAACAGTGCATACTTATAGCTAAGAAGCTCAAAACTGCAATATTTAGTAATATTAGCATTAACAACTTCAAATAACTTATAATTTTATCTCCATGTTGATTAGTTATTCAACTAACAGAGAAAACAAATCAATAATTCCTGATGAAAATTTTACTAACCAATGCTAAATCACAACATTTAATTTGCTTTTCACTTAAAGGGGAATTATCCCCTCAGAAAAACTTGGCCTCAGTGAATGGAGACAACCCCCAAAAATATATTAGTAAAAGTTTCTGAAATATCAGGCAATGAATAAGAGAGATATGAATTTTTAGATTTTGAGATCACTTCTGATATGGAGATCCTCCCATTGGCAACGCGACCATGATGTGTGATGTAATGCAGGGAGATCTTTCCCATATATATTGTACACATTGTACTAAAATCCTCTTTTTTCTCGATTCTAAAGGGAGAATAAAGAATATTTTTACGGGATGACATGTAAATATATGAAAGTCATAACATATATGAAAAGAAAAGCTGTTCTATCATTAGAATGAAAATAAAGAGACGTTTTGAATAGTTTTGGGGCACACTATATGGGGAGTTCTCCCTTTGTGACATCACAAACGGTAACCGCGTTGCCAATGGTAGATCTCCTATGTCATAAGAGATCTCAATATTCAAATACTCATAACTTTCTCATCCTTTATCCGATTTTCACCAAATCTTCACCAATGTGCCTATTTGATTTTTCTGCATCCACAGTAAGACAACCATCTACAAAGGGACAATTCTCTAACAATTCAAAGAGAGAAAAGAGGTTATTATCCTCTTCTCTTTTCAACTATAGAGAGATGTAGATAGATATTTTTTTTCACATGTTGCATAGGAAAATTACATTCATCAGTGATGCTGAAATATCATTGACCCTTGACCTTTAATGACCTCTTACCTGTACAACTGCTTTTGACCCGCTGACCTCCAGCACTTGACCACTCCTTTTTGATCCATCATTGAGGGTTAGTGTGACAATCTCTGCATACTTCGGGAACTGCAATCAATTGGAAGATACATCATTTTGTATTAATTAATCATTGAGGAATTACAAAGTCACAAACTTCAATACAAGTTCAGCAACAATCAAATTTGATTCAAAGTGAAAGTGAAAATGGAATTAAACTTTGGACATACATCCTTCCATACATAAAAGATGATAATTTATTAATTATTATTCTCTTCTTTCCCCTCCCCCCCCCCCCTTTTTTTCTTTACAACTGCCAAGTTAAAATGTTATTTCAACTTCCCCTTAAATACAGTGATCATATTAGAACTTAATTAAATGTAAAGTAGTCTACATGTATTTACCAAAAAGCTAAATTGCAGTATGAATTTTAATTTCAAACTCTACTTAACGTACCATTGCTCAATTTATATCATTAAAATGAATGTAATTTAAAAGACCTTCAAAGTACAATAATTGCTATTTCAAGCCAAAGTGAACCAGCAGCCCTGTATAGCATCACTTCATGTCCTCAACTACATACTCAACCTGTCCTGTTTCCTAACCCAGATGCAACATTCTGAGCAGTGTAGTCTTATAATGTACATGTAAGCCCACTTGAATACTCAAAACATTCATACTGCATAATTATGTTACCAGGTAGCAAAACAAGTATTTTCCACTCGAAACATTTCAGTTTCCCTCTATCAACGAAATTATGTTAATCTATACTGAAAATATAGTTATCTAAGAAAAATACACAAGAATAGCTTTTATAACACTTGAAGTTGAACTATGAGAGCCCACACACAGTGGGGTCCGTTCAGGCTCACTCTAAGTTTTACATACCTTTACATTATCCAAGATAACCAAGGGCCCATTCACACCACATACTGTTCTGTATGCTACAAAAGAAGACAAAAACAGAGAAAGACGGGAAGATTGGGATTATAGAAATGGTCAAGGATTTCTAAATTATTTAAAAGATGTGGTTCCTCTTTGAGGTATAGTTTTTCACTGGTTGTGAAGAAAGCATGTGCTACATGTATGTCACAGATCTACACTTTTCAGAGGTCCAGACCATACATAGTGCTTACATGCAAAAGGGACTAAATCCACTTTTATAACTTCAGAGGAAATGGCATTTGTTTACCAGATTTTGTACACGCGTCTATGGAAAAGGGAAATTACAAAATGCAATTTCTTTCTTACTTACATTCAAGAAAATTGTTTTGTTCATAGACGGGTATGTACCTGAACTATGCCCGATATCAATAACTCAATTTTCTTCAAAAAAGGATTTAGTCCCTTTTGCATGTTAGCTCTTCATACTTCTTTTGACCATGCTTAAATTTCACAATTTGGGGGTCAGGAATTTATGTGGCCATGCGTTTTGAGTTGAGCCCTTAAAAAGGTGGAGTTTTGACATCTGCTCCTCAAATTTGATTTTGTTTATTGATTTGCTTAAAAACTATTCAAGCTATATAGCTGAATTTGGTCTTAAATTGAAGCTCTCATGTAGGGCAACAAAATACATGTTTTAAAAAATGTTAAAATTTCATCATTGTCTTTTAATTAACTGTTAATTAACGAGAGTCAGGGGTAGAGGAGGAGCCGCGCAGGAGGAGTCGCACAGCAAATATGGTACATGTGCTGTAAAACAGAGTTAAATCATGTTCAGAGATGTATTTTTTTTCAATTGAAATGCATTCACCCTTCTGAAACACTTGCAACATGTAATTTAGTTTGTTTATGATCCATAAAAGTAGTTATAAACAGTTTAGTGTTGTACACTTAAGTACATTATGACTGTACTATATGAATGACAATTTCTTTATGTAGCTAAAGGGCTCTTACATGTATATAGGACATTATGGTTAATGTTTACCAAGATAAAGGGACTTTCACATGTCTGAACTACTTTGCTACTTCTCTCTGCTTCACCAACTTATATAGGATTCTTCATTACATGTCTAGTATCTTAAACAGCGAGTTACAGTACTTAGAACACGGCAACAAGGTACATTTTCTTTAAAAAATTGAAATTTTCGAAGTCATCTTTCCAGCCTGGAGCAAAATGCGGTAAACTCCACCAGGGTATAGAAAGTTATACATGTTTGGAAAGCTCTAAATGTGACGAGTTCAAATCTGCAGTAAATAATGTTGTAGGGTAAGCAGTATTTTTTTGCAATTTTTTTTCCAAAGACATCTTTTTTTCATGAATTTTTCAGGCTTTAAGATTCATAACCTTTCAAGGGCGCCACCTATGTTAATTTTAAGCGCATTTCTGATCTCCTCAGACAATCAGCTTCCGGAAAATGTATACTTATGTGGGGTTAATATAAATTTTTAAAAAAGTTACAGCCACTTTCATGGAAATGTGCACGATTAGTACAAATTTTGAGTGCGTCACACAACATGGGCCCAACTTAAAACGCATGGCCATGTACGTTTCTTTAAAGAGCACTCAATTGTGTAAAGCCCTTGATATGAGTTAACAGGATTGCATAATTAAAATATCTACATTGATTTTATTCATACCAGCACTTATTCTGCAACTTGTATTAAGACCAATAATAGTGTACTGTGTTAATCTACAAAGTATGTACGTGTAAAACCAGTAATTCGCTTTAGTAATTCAATATATCTCAATTGAACATTTGTAAGAAATTTATGAGCATCGTTTGATACAATTTTTTAATGGGCATCATAAAAAAATAATAAGAATATATGTCAATTAAAGAAATAAAGAGATATATCATGGACATGAACATGATGTAGCACAGCAATGTCTTGTAAAATGGATTTCAAAAACAGAAATAAATGTAGGAACACAAAGTAAACACAAGGAAGTTTTAGAAATGAAACATTACGCCAAAAACAATGAGCTTGGGTGATTAAAATCATCTTTAACCCATGGACCTACATTAAACGTCTCCTTTATTCATCTGAAACCAGGATGGTATGAATCACATCAGCAGAAAGAACAAAAATTAAAAGCAAAATGGTTCTTGAATAAAGAAAAGTTTAAATTCATTTAATAATTAAAATCTCTAAAATTGGCAATGCACAAAAATGTAATAGTCACTATTTCTGCACACAAATTAGTAATGTTGTATACATGTATTTTGTAATCTTCATCCACAAAATGTCATTAAAGGTAGTGTCATCCTTTTTCACAAATTTCGAAAACTAATGCAACTTGGCATAACTTTAGAATATGATCAACCTATACTGTCTATTCAATCTTACTGTCATAGGTTGCCTAGATCAGTAATATGAAACGAAAATCTGACTACCAATCTTGACCAGCTCTCCATCAACATCATTGATATTACAGCGCGTACAGCACGGGAAACACACAGCAATATACACATGGCACATATCAGCGTGCATTGTTCTCTGCGCTAACGGTCAGCGGTTCGCACCGTACGGTATATTTTTCGAGGTTCGAAAAAATAGGAATTAATTTTGATAATCGCAATATAATGACAAACATACACAATTGAGCTTAATCATGTTGTGGGAAGATATAGTCATTGGTATACTACTTTGTCCTCTCAAAAACTAGAAATTTAATATTTTTGCCTGCAAAAGGCTGACACTACCTTTAAGTACAAATTTCATTTTTTAAAGGTTGTAGGAGAGAAAGGAAAATATAATTGGTGCCAATTTGAGGATCAAAAAGTGATTCATTTCAAGCTTTGGAAATCTTTTACATACAACATGGATGATACATATTGAGAGTCAACTCTAGAGTTTAGTCAGGAAGTATAGGATGTTGCTACATGCTTCTGATCTGACTACCCTAAATCTCATTTCCTCTGATTACATGGATACTCAACTACCTGCACTTTTTAACAAACATTGCTGATCATGAAATCCAAATTGAATGTAACAAAAATATGTGATTGTGTAACATGGTATAATCCTAATAAACATAT
This sequence comes from Paracentrotus lividus, assembly GCA_940671915.1. Taxonomy (NCBI): domain Eukaryota; kingdom Metazoa; phylum Echinodermata; class Echinoidea; order Camarodonta; family Echinidae; genus Paracentrotus; species Paracentrotus lividus. The sequence continues at coordinate 28,496,869 of CALNVZ010003432.1, forward strand.
CAAATTAACCAAAATATTTATTGTGCTTTTGTAAAAATTAAGCAAATTTTTACCAAAATGATCCTAAACCTAATCAACATGAACGAAATTAATTATTAATCTACAGTATTGTAAAATTAAAAAAATATTCCCTAAATGATCCTAAACTCGGTTATTTTTAATTTTTCAAATTCAATTCAATTCAAAGATGTTTTATTTCCAAATCGTTAAAAAATACATAAAGCATACATCTATGTATAATATATAAAAATCCATAATCATTAAGATCCATTGAAAAGAAAAAAGGAAACTTACAGAAAGCAAAGCTTGTAAATAATGAAGTTTCCTTAATGTACAATAATACAATTAAATATGGACAATGTACACAAATAAATATATGCCGGTATACAAAACAGTAACATACAAGATACAAACAGGCCTCTACAAAAAACAAAAAAAATCACTTGCCCTGTTGGGCAAGTGGATTTTTTTTTGGCTTGCCCGAGAGGAAAAACCACTTGCCCAAATTGTCTTTTTTATGTTCTTTGTTTTTAATGACTTTTTATTTTTGTAGGAAATATAGATCCTCTAGGAGGTCTAATCTAATTACGAGTCAATAAAAAACATTTGAAGACAGTATTTATGTTAAACACAAATTCGTATTTTTTCCTCTTTTCTTTCGTCGCCGCGGCTGTTGGAGTAGGCCTTCGAGTGTTGCCTGCTCGCGGCCTTTTCTCTGCATTCGAGCTCGCTGGTATTGCTGGAGCAGCCGCTTGTCTTTTGTCCATTGTCAGTGTTTTTTCCGTTGTCGGTGGTTGAGTGTCTTTCTCTCCCACTCGTTGACGTTGTGCAAAAAAAATCTCCTATCTTTCTTTGAGCCATGATCGTCTTCCTCGCGCTCGAGTCGCCGTCATCAACAAAAACACACGAGACTCGACGACGCACACAGCACACGGACGTAAACGCGCGCCCCTCGGATCCCAGAACAGCCCTCGCCCTGCACATGCACAAAACAACAGCGATCTCCGCGCGCTGATGGGTTTTAATTTTGCATCAATCTAGCGCCATCTATCGGCGAATTAGCGCTAATTGTTTACGTTTTCAATCAATATGGCAGCCTCCATGCAACGGAGTGGCCGTTGCGTAGAAATTTACTTCTTTTTAGTTGATTAACTAAACAAGAAATCATGGTAATCTTTTGATATGTGTTTCTGTTTTTCGCCCGATTTGTGATTATTCGAAATACTGTGATTTTACCACCTCAGTACTGAGATAATGTCACCTTTTTACATTTTTATTTTGAAAATCACCGCTTGCCCGATCGGGCAAGTGTTATAAAATTTTGCTTGCCCGCCCGTGGTTTTCACTGGCCCCGGGCAAGCGGGCAAGCGGGTTTGTCGCGCCCTGTACAAAGTTATAACGTAAATTACAGGTTACTTAAATACAAATCATAATGCGAAATACAAATTATAAAAAATACGTAAGGACTATAAAGGGAGCGATAGGGGGGAATAGGAGGGGGGAATAGGAGGGCGGGTAAAAATACACCGTAGATAGTTTATTTAATTCTTGCTCTTTTGTTTGTTTGGTTTTTTTTTTTATAGTATTTAAAATTGTCTAAATATTTTGAATACTTCCAAACACTTTAGTAGGCCTATAATGGTTTAAAAATTAAACTGTTAGGCCTATACAGTATGTCATAAATCATCATCTTTCCAAAATTATGGCATGTTCATTGTAAGTGATTATCAACACTGACTTGATTTTTATAAATCTTCAACAAAACTTGAGTTGATGATTGGAATTACAAACTGCAGAATACCACAAAATATTAATTCCAGTATTTTCATATTAGGATTTTACTTCATCCTTTGTATAGTAGAACATGTTTTCAATCTTCATATTGGATGTAACACAATTATTGAATTTCATGACATTTGCTCTGGTGGCAATGTTTGCTGTACTATGTAAATAACATGTAATCAAATGACTAACTCCAACGTTACCTGGACTTAACACTTTACCCTCCCCCAACGATAATGCTAAAACTAACATTCAACACAAATCCCATATATTATACAAAAAAGCCTGAAGCAATAGCCAACGGAGCAAATGGTGTGTCACCAATATGAATGTGTTCACTGAAGGAAAAAAGTATGACACTTTAAGGTGAAGACCAAATCACAGGTTATTAAGTTGTATTGAATTGCCCATGTAAATAAGACATAAAAAACTTAGAATTCCCTATTCAAATAAATGCACCTTTATTAACTCTGTTGGTCACGGTTACTAGATATAGAGTCTAGGGCCTAGAACTGTTATAAACCTGTTGCTCAATTTTCCATTTTTAATCTCCACACTTCACACTCTGCTCTATTTAAATTATAATAACATTTTAACAGGAGGAAGAGGAGAAGAAGGAGAAGAAAAAGATGAAGAAGAAGAAAAAGAAGAAGAAGAAGCTTCTTAATCTTAGATGGCAACGACTTGGGTAGAAGAATCAGAATTGTAGTCTCTCTTCGGGGAAACCATTCTCATAATTAGGCCTACCAGTCCAACTTAAAAATCTTACTGAAAAATAGTTGTGGAAATTTGATTCAATATAATTAATGACAATGTCAATGATTTAAAAAATTGATACGTTTTAACGTTAAAACTTGCTTTTTATTTTTAAAAAACATAAATAAAAACAGAACAAGAACTTCAACAAAGAAATTATTACCTTTAACACAATAACAAAATAAAATGGACTATCGGTTGGTGAATTAAGACAGATAGAAAAAGTTAAGACTTAAGTGCCAGCATGATCAGATGATCTATTTTTTGACCCGTGATCGTATTCATTCATTATACGTGCATAACACCGTCTACAGCCCTCTCCTGTAACATGCCCCGCCTACACATCCCGTGTGCAAACCACTGGCACTTCGATGATAATCAGCTGCTAAACTGGGATTGCTTGCAATTTTGCAGAAAACTCCTTGCATATACTTACTTAATCTGGGTTGTGAGATATAATCCCTGGTGATGGCCAAGGTATGTTCTTTAAGGGCTTCCATCTGTATTCTTTGAGTTCCGCTCACCCTGTAGAATATTAAATTTTAGTCAACTTTACGACGGGAAAATTTACCAAGTCGACCTCAGCGCAGCTAGCTCACGTGATTTTGACTGCTGCCATCTACGTCAATTAATTACCACTTTGTCAAAAAAATGGGGCTGCTCAAATTATACCTCCAAATACTAAGTCAAGTTAATAACTAGAGTCTAGTTATATTCTTGAAGAAAAAATCCGTGGGCGCTTTATTTCTCGCTCGCATGAAAACTAACTCCCTCCCCCCCCCCCCGACTAGAGTATTTTAAAAATTAGTAGTGGAGGAAATGAAGTCCCAGGCAACTCAGAACAGAACAGAACAGAAGCTCTAAGTGCATTATAATAATGTACAAAAATACAAAAATCGCCCTTCGAGCTAAGGCCCCCTATTGTAATTATAATTGCAAACCTTTAGGTCATAGAGGAATCGGATGATATTGTTAAGTTTAATTGCCAAAATATTGATATAATCACTACGGTAATATAAGCGTACCAAGGTACATTCAATATAACACTGCAGTCACTGGAGGAAAAATAATCTGTTGTTTCTGGTCATGATGCAGTTTAAGCCATCGTCCCCCAATTCCTTCTTTTCAATTGATAGCAAATTGAACGAAAATCTGGTCGTGCTTCTCGCTCACGTACAATTATTTTGACTATTTTGACTACTCACGTAGGTTGACTATACCAATATTATTTAATAATGTCTTTTAGTGAGATACCACCATGTGATCTCACTTCGCGGAAACTACTTTGAGACGGATTTAGGACTAGGCCTACTTTGAGACGGTTTGGAAACTTGTCGCGCAGATGTCTCCGGGACGTCTCCGAGATGTCTCCTAAGTCCCTTCGACGTTTCTATATGGTCGAGTCGCGGGAATCGCGGAAACTACTTTGGGACGGATTTAGGACTACTTTTAGACGGTTTTGAAACGGCTTCGAGAGAGTTTTGAAAATTGTCGCGGACGCGTGGCGGAGACGTCTCCGCGACGGAAAAAAAAGTATCAGAGATGTATCTAATACTTTTTTTGAAATAATTTGGCTGGAATTTATCCGAAAATAAAGAAGGGAGTTGATAACGTTTGGCATCTTGTTATTTTTATTCTCTCTTTAACCTCAACAAATTGTGTATAGTTCATCGATTATCTTCTTGCCCTTATAATGCATCGTCATGGGCGTTAAACAGTGGGGGACAGCGGGGCCCACGATTTTGGGGGTGGGGGACATCATATTAAATGCTCCCTAACACTCTTTGTGAGAGGTTGTTCTGGGAGATAAAAGAAAGAAAAGAAAAATGGCCTCAAAAATATTGATGGTGACCAGAGTGACTCATAACCCCCCCCCCCCCCTCCCGTTTATCGCTTGACTGTGTGACTTAATAAATTTGACTGCATCCTTCGCTCGGCCCGCGGCGTAACGTTACAAAAAAAATGGATATATACAAATCTTGAAAATTCAATTTTGCCCCCCCCCCCATGTTCAAGTTCAACCCCTGATTGCATTTAGCATCAGGGAACCACATTTCTATGAGCCATTCTTTGTTTTTAATCTTACTGTTTATACGACTTTATGATTATATTAATATATTTGGGGGCGTTTATCATTTCCCTCTTGATGAAATATTGCAAATCATATCAACTCAAATCCACAATTTTGAATTATCATCATAAAAACAATACAAAGCATACGCATGAACATAAATTAAGCCAAAATTATACATAATATGGCAAAATCATTGAATAAGTAATATACATTTTTTTCTATTTTGGACGTAAAACTCATACAATATGTTTGGCACATGTCAAAGAAAAGACGAGCGGCAAAAATGTAAAAGTTTATTTACCATGATCCAACCTGCTGAATTATCTTTCCCTACAACACCTATTACTAATGGAGGATACACATATTTTTGTTATATCATGTCGTTATAATTTTTAGTAAAATATAATTATGAATGTCTCTTGTGCGTTTATTACATCGCTTATATTCTGGAATAGGTTTTCTTTTTCTTTTTTTTTTTAAAGGTATATATATGGACAGCATAAATTATTATAAAATGGAATTCTGTTTTATATCTATTTGGCAAATGAAAGCGTGTATGTATTTCCAAGTTTTTAGTGTGTCTTCCCTGTTCTGTCATTGAAGACCCCGACCGGACCTAAAATGAAATAGCAAAATTATACATCAAACGAAAGCTAATAAGCTAATAATTAAGTAGAAACACGCCTTTTTGGTACTTCAAAAATAGTATTTTTCTTCTTCTAAATTGGCCTGAATTGCTGTGTTGGTAAGGGTGGTATCTCACTTCGCGGAGACGTCTCCGGGACGGATAAAAAGTATTAGAGACGTCTCGGAGACGGATTTGGGACTACTTTAGACTTTTTTTTTCATAAATTGTCGCGGAGACGTCTGTGCGATATCGGAGACGTCTCTAATACTTTTTATCCGTCGCGGAGACATGTGCACTGAAGTTTTCTATTCTGTCGCGGAGAGACGTCTCCGCGAAGTGAGATACCACCCTAATACTTTTTATCCGTCGCGGAGAGGGAATGTTCTATTCTGAAGTGAGATACCACTCTAAGTGACGTCAAAGGGTGTGCATTGAATGCAATATCAGTTTGGCCCTTTTATTTAATAACAATAGACCCTCCGCACACAGGTTGTTCTATTGCCATGGATTATATTTGTATAAAGAACAAACCAAGTCGTACCTGGATGCCGGTCGGCTTTAGCATTTCATCCACATCACTCACCTTCTCCCCCCCCCCCCC
>CALNVZ010003432.1:28502726-28582585 GCA_940671915.1 Paracentrotus lividus
GCCACCCAGGCGGTCAACCATACACGTTGTTCCAGATTTTTTCCGGAAAAGGGGTATTTAGGGGCTCAGCTGGACCATTCTTGGTCACGTGTGTGACCGAAATTATGCAAAATCTTGACTTTAATTGGCTATAACTCTAACAATATTATGCTAACATATTTTGTTGGCTATCATTTGGAAATATTTTTTTATATTTACAATGTGCACGTTCAAGGTCAGAAGTCAAAAGAAGTGGGTCACCTGTGTGACTTCACAGAACGGCATGATTTTGAAAGTTCAATTTCATTTTGAAATTCCTGTGAATTTTAAAATGATGAAATGTTCTTATTGATGTGAGATAAACATTATGGACCTGCTAACCCTAAAATACCACTGGATAGGAGTCATCTCTGAAATTTCTTTTTTTATCTATTATTTTATATCGTGATGTCGGGTCACGTGTGTGACATTTTAGTGGGTCACGTGTGTGACCTATATGGCAAATTCATATCAATTCTACTCCACATGAAATGTAAATCTAACGTATGACATTAAATCTTAACATAAAGACGCGTCCATTATTTTGAGGAGGGGAAACGCAACATTACATTCATGAGTTTGTGGAATGCACGCAGCTGAAAAACAAAACCCCGCTAACGGCGGGAAGCGACCGATTGACAACTGCATGCAATTATTACTTAGCGCACAAAAACTCGCCTAAGAAAACTTCCTGTCGGTAAAATGGAATTGTCAGTCGATCCGTTCGAGGAAATTAGTCCTGGACATGAAATAAATAATTGACTTTTATCATAGTTTTCGTAGGTAGATGCTTCAGACCAGATTAGGGGAAAAGACATTTTGGCAAGCCTATAACACCATTGTGCTAAAGTTGTAATCAGAATCTTTATTTCACATAGATTGATGTTCCTAACGATTATTGATAAAATAGTGATCTTGTCACATCTTGCGAAGACGCCGTCCACATTTGATATGCATGTGATATGCGGAATGCGGATGACCCATCGAGTAAAGATTCGTTTGTGATAATGTTCAAAGTGACAAGACTTTTTTTTAACCAGTCGAGATGAATGTACCATATTTGGAAAGCTGAGAATTCAAGCTTTTAAAAACTACTTGATCATTAGGTGTAATATAATTATGCGTAATCGAGGAAGATGACTATGCAGCGTATGAGCTATTTGAGAGCAAAATTGGCCATATTGTACAGGAATTTGATCTTACTAGGATTTCGAATTGACACAAGTGACAGGACTTTTTCCCCCTTTGCAAAAGTTATTCCTATTTTTGAAAAATTCGGACTCTTAGCGTACTTATTCAAGTTGATCATTTCTTTGAAAAGACAGTTGCTCGCCATAATCAAGAAACAAAGTGAAAAAACTGTGCAAAATACAAAAGTCTATGGCCGCGTTCGCTTTGCGTAGAGTGATAGCGCCCTCTTCCCCTTAAGTTTACAACTAGAATTGATATGGTACAGAAAAAATGAATAGGCCTATTATTATGTATTATGCAATAAATGTACATATTGAGCAATTACTATATCCGCTGTGGTAAAACTTCTATGAACTCAACCCCAATCAGTCACTGGGGTGTTTTGGTAGCTGTCAGGACTGGGGGTGGGCGGGGAGGGGAGGGGCCATGATGCCCCCTATATAAGATCTCGGCTGTTAATCGCGCGCGCCGCCGAAATGTTGCACGATGGTAGTTGCGATGTATAAACTACACGAAAGCACTGTTAATTTTCCCGAAATATATTTATTTATTTTATATGAATTAATTATGCTAATTTATGCATTGCATGAAGTCATAATTTTTGTCCAATTGACAAACTTAAGCTTCTGGAATGCTATTTTTTTTTTTTTTTTTTTTTTTTTTTGCATAATCCTTATAGGTTCCAAACAATTGTATTTGGAACAAATTTGGTATCGAAATAAATTCCTTATGTATTTCATTGTTTTATGAATTTCTTATGTAATTCTTTGTTTTTCGACCTTTTGTTTTCTTTGTTTTTTCGCAAAATTATTGCAGAACCATTTGGAGGATAATAATGCTAAAATAAATTAATTTCAGCCTATGAAAGTGAAAATAATCAGACCTTATGACCGCCCCCACCCAGCGGGTCACGTGTGTGACCAATTTGTTTGCTAATTAATAATCAAATTAAAACTTGTCATGGATTCATATTTGAAGAGATGCAAGGTACATTAAATCTAGCTTTGGAGAAAAAATAATAATAATACCAGAGCCACGATTGAGGCGGGGCATAAACTTTTTGTTTTTTCTGGTCACGTGTGTGACATTTGAGGGCAATTAATTTTTTCAGGGTTGATTATCTTAATACAATCAATTTAACAACATTATTTTTTTGGTTAGATTAAAAGGAATAGAGGTAAATAATAATATAATGACAGTAATCCAAGTAAGGAAGTCAGCATATCCATTCCAGCTAGGATTTTTAAAAAAATGATATTTTATGTACCGTTTTTCCATCTAATTATCATGTATGTTTATAATTTATGCAAATGAGCATAAATAATTGCAAAAATCATTAAAAAAAACATTAGTTGATAAAACTTCAGACATTGCTCTATTTGAATATGCAGCTTAAAATCAAAAAGTAAAAACTTTATTTTGTCCCAAAAAGGTTCACTTTTCAAAGAACGGCCCAGCTACGTACTACGGGGGGGAATCCCGAAAAATCATTGAAATAGGAGTCTTTAAGCATTTTCCTCCCAACTTTGGGTAGTTTTCAATTCTTTGAGGACAAATTCTGACATAGGGTCCCGAATATGGTCCAAAAACCTGTGAATTTGCTGGCTACCCATCCAAAAGACTATAGGGGGAGGGGGTAATTTTGATGCAGCTTCCCCTCCAAAAGCCTGAAATAGGGGGTAATTTTGACACGGCTTCCCCGACTGATAGGGGTATCTCTAAGAATCCAGAAAAAGCATGCGTGTATGGTTGGCCCCCTGAGTGGGGGGGGGGCGGGCCTTCTCTTCAATTGGAGCTATTTTCAAGTATTTGGTAGGGGGTAGCCAGGTTTAGACTGTTTAGGTTTTATAATCTTTTTATGAATACTGATATCAGAATTGACTTTTATTTTTGTGTATTTATATTCTATGTCTAGTGAGCTTTCCATCGAAATGACCGACATTATTTCAGGTCTAGCGCCATCTTTCGGGGATTCTGTTTTTACTACGTCGCTTGCATTGACCAATCGACAAGCTTCTCGCTCGCAAGCTTTTCAAAAATCGAGCACACATTATTGCAACAGTGTGAACGTAAACAGCTGTATCGAGGATCGTAGGGAACGGGAAATTACTGAAATATATGACAAAATGGAGGCAAAACGGAGGTATGATTATGTAGTAAATTGTCCATTTACTATCTCTGTTTTTATTCAATATTATTATAATATTTCTAGTGTTGAGAATGTGCGATATGAGACTGTGCGAGTGAAAGAGACGAGTCGAGAATACTGAATAGAATACGTGCGGAAGTAAAAATTCAGTGAAGAGAATGCCATTGAGAACGTGTATGAATTGAAGGAGGTGCTTACAATACAAAAAAAGTATGAATGAAGTGCCTAACTTAAGTCTGCGCACCTAAAATTTGACCTCAATTTCAATAGTAGTAGGCCTATTTCAATTTTAAGATTCATCAATGTTATTCCATTCTTCATATTCTAATGAATAACAAAGCAAAAAACTTCAAGAAATCATTCAATGTTTTTTTTACGATTTTTCGACGGGCATGTCATTTTGTGTATGATGGCGGTGCCCAAGTCTGCGCACCTAAAATTCGATCTCGATTTTATTACAAAGTAAAATATTATTTTGAGAATCATCAATGTTATTTCGTTCTTTATATTCTAATGATCAATGAAACAAAAAATTTCAAGAAATTATTCACAAGAACAATGTTTTTTACGATTTTCAGACGGGCTAATGTCATTTTGTGTTGCAAAACTGAATAGTGCCCATGTCTGCGCACTCACTCATTTTGCATGCAATTCAAGCGCCGTGAAGTTTCGGACTTTTCTTTTTTGACAATGATTGAAATTTTCAGGGTAACAAATGAAACTTGCTGAAACTCATTTTTAATCAATTATTTTCGCATTTTTTGGTTTCAAAATGGATTGTTGAGGTTACGATTGAAAATTGGTGTCAGTTTGATGTTTTGTTCTATGAAAATCGCGCATTTACGTGGGTGCGCAGACATAGGCACTGCGCAGACTTGGGGCACCTTACCATACTGTAACATTAGCAAAATTGGATAGGTCTAACTTTAGTGCCCATGTCTGCGCACTAACTTATTTTGCACGCAAAATGAGATATCATTTTCAACAACAATTTCTCGTTGGGGTTTTGTGATGGAGGTACCTTAGTCCACGCACTTTGTTTTCAACTGCTAAAAAATAAGATAGACTCTAATCGAATATTTTATCCAAAAATTTGCTTTGGCAAACTGAACGGTACATTAGTCCACGCACATAGATCTACAGTAACTGAATGGAAATTTTCATTTTCTGTCTCGATGAAGTGTATTTTTGGTGGTTTCATGAATTAATGAAAATACAAGAAATATATGATTTTCTCCCAAAGTTTTCGTGATATCTTCGATTGGATTGTTTTTTTCTCGATTGTTGAGAAAATTAAGCGCACATATCGCATCGCATCGCGCGTATATAGATGCGTGGACTAAGTTACTTCTACTATAGAGAGTTCCTTCTTCGACAGCTGTCAATGAATAATATAGGTTGGCCTACCTGTTGCGTAAGGGTTTAGGATTAGGGTAACCATTACAATTAAAGTATTTTTGGTGGCTATAGCAAGAGGAAGTCTTTCCCCTTCTTCATCCTCATTTAATTCTATTATCGTCCCATTGAATCTTTTTGAAACAGAACTAAGCACAGATGTTCACATACATGATCCCAGGTTTTTTCACTGCTGCTCTATTGTTTGTTTATAATTTCATTCTGTTCGACAACAGGGAAAGCATGAAGATGGAGATAGGCCAGTGCTTAGAAAGCGCTTTAGATAAACTGAGAGACATTTGGAATGAGATTGGGATCTGTGAAGATCAACGGGTAGAGCGCCAGACCGTTGTCCTGCATCACATCCGCAACCTGCTATCAGAGATGGTGACAGAGGAGGAATCCCTCAGGCAAAGACTAATGAAGAGTGTAGAATCATCCACAGAGAAGGTTCAGACTCTATGTATAGAACTGGCGCTGCAGCAGTATCAGGTAAGAGTCTATTTATCAGGGCTGAAAATCTCAATTTATTTAGCCCTTATAAAAAAATGCAGCGTTTGTGGTCTGGTTGCAACTAAAATAATCCCACAAAAGTAGATGTTTTTATGGTTTTTGATCAATTCTAGGGCTCTGTAAAGGATCATCAGATAGTCCAAATTAATTTTAGCAAACCTATGCACTCTTCAAGGCTGCACAGCCAGCAGGCCACATGAAAGAACTTAAATTTGTCTCCAAGTCATCCGTCAATTTCATTGTATTGTGGCAAATTGGAGAGATTACCATTTTGATCACACTCGCATCAAGTTTGTTCGTAGTGTTCTTAGAAAGTGATCATAATGCTACCATATCTTAGTGTTTTATGTCAAATCTTTTTTTATTTATTTTTTCTTGACAGCCGGAGAGTGGAATCTCCATTCTACAGTTGGAGAAGGCATTGAGGCTCCAGGTGGACCAGCTTAGCAAGGAAAAATCAGAGCGGATGGGTGCCTTAGAGAGCCTGCAGAAGGTTGAACAGCACCTATGTGATGTCCTCTGCACCACACCCTACTACATACCTACAGGGACTGTACCCTCACAGGAACAGCTGACCACACTCAAAGAGCACATAGATACCCTCACAGCAGAAAAGGTACATAAATCATCTCCATAAATTCCTGTTCCCACTTCCCAGAATATGTTCAATAGAAATGCCCCTCTGTGAAAAGTTTGGAGGGTGATCCCATGTGGTGTTTTAGTACACACCAACAAGATGTAGAATATGTTTCTGAACCATCGAATTTATACTTCGCTTCTAAAAATGAAATTAGGCTCATGTATACAGAAACCCTGTTTGTAAGCTGTTTTGACCCCTGCATTAATATTTCACATTCAAATATTCATTGAAAGAGTCATGGGTGCTGTTGCATAAACAGTTATAACTTTTCCATTAGTGGTAACTACCATTGTAACGTTCCTCAAAAGCAAATCAAAATGCAGTATTGCATAAGAGTTACCATCGATGGCGAAGTTGCTATAATAGATACTTTTATGCAACAGGCCCATGTTTTGGTTTAAATTCAACCCAAGATAACATCCCTCTATACCTGTTTGTGACCAAACTTTTACAAGCTTGGAGCAAGAAATCCTGAAAATCATTATTGCTTCATTTGTAGATCTTATCAATGAGCCTGGTCAGTTTGTCACGGACGGACATTTTGCAAATTTTCAAAGTTTGACAGCCCGTGAAAAGTTAATCATGAGAAATATTGAAATTTTCTGTGTTTGATAGTGAAGGGTACCACTGGATCTGCCAAATGATGGCAAAATTTTGTTGCCATGGATACATGCTAAGAATAGAATCCTTTAAATGTTCAATGTCACGGACGGACGGGATAGAAATGGGTGTCCCGACTTCTCATGACTCTTTTGGCATTTCTATCTAAAATAATTGCCAATGTTAAACAAAAAACATATCATACAATAGCCAAGTAATTTTACTTAGCTGCCTTGTAAAAATCATTTGGATAAAAGCTCCAGTTTTTGATTGACGGCTAAAAACATTTTGTCACGGACGGACATTTTCAGTGTCACGGACGGACATTTGGTTGTCACGGACGGACATCATAGGAAAACTGTTGCAGAAATCTATTTTCCGTCAAAGAATATTAAAATTCCACGGTAATACAATTCAACAACCAAAAAAAAACCCCCCCCAAAAAAAAAAAAAACAACAATGAAATGAAATGAAAAACCCTCCGCTACCCGATGGCTGTTATTTAAATAAGGCTGACACATTTGATAAAAACAAAACAAAACAATGACATAGCCCTACCCAATTTTTTGGACAGGCGAAGGTCTTTTTTTTTAAATCTGCCACCCCCACCCCCTCCCCAAAAGCAGTGATGCGAACATTTTTAGTGTACATTTTTGCTTGACTGGCGTATCATGCAAAACTTTGGGGTGTCCAAAATCTAAAGTCTTAAAAAAAATAGGGAAATCCTGGATTAGCGCCTGCATACATGTAAATGTATTTTTGTGTTATTATAGAGAATTTTGATGTGCATGTGGGGGGGGGGGTAATGTACATGATTGTGATCTCATGCTATCTTATTTGAATGAAATTAAGGGTTTAATTCAAGATAACTACCTGGAGTAATTGAAAATAATTCATTTCATCCAAAACCAGTGCAGCATATTGCATTTAAATACTGATTTGTCCGTCCGTGACAAAAAAATGTCACGGACGGACAAAATTTCAAATTCATATGAAATAAATGCATCACAATTGATAAAAGTATAATTCATACATAGCAAAGGTCTTGTAATGGGGAGATAGCTTTGCATGATTATAATTTCCAACAAGCAATAACAAAGGGAAAATATACTTTTGTTCTGTTTTTTTTGTCACGGACGGACATTTTTTTGTCAAAATGTTTAAATTTATCGCACAGAATTATTTCCCCAGTTTATAATTTCAATTGTTTTCTTGTTTTGTTTAGAAATACTTTCAACCTTTCTGTATCAGTAAAAAAAAAATTTTTAAGTTGTGTAGATATTGAACTGAGACTTATTTTACTTTTACTGAAAAATGTCCGTCCGTGACATAATTTTTAGGCACCCCCGTAGAAAAGTAATTATTTCAAGGGCTTCTCATCATTGCATGACTCTGAAAATCATATTTTAACAACTTGAGATGTTAGTCTAAATCCTGAAAATACTTTCATCCCCTAAATATGAAATTTTCACCCCAGTGCTCACTCTTAACTGACCAGGCTCCAGTATAAACTAATACCCCACAAAAGAGAGAAGAGTGATACTGATATTTTGTATCTATTTGTGTAGGACCAGAGGTATAAAACTTTCACCAGTACCAAGCAGGAGATCCTGGCATTCATGGAGCATCTAGAACAGGGACCAGAGACATCGTTTGAGAGAGAGGTTATCTGTGAGGAAGAGGAGTCCTTTGTCCTCTCCAAGGAGAACATCCAAGCACTCAAGGATCTGCATGCCGAGGTAAGATCCTCAAGGCTTCTCTCATTATGGTTCTAGGATGCCTACTACAAGGATAATCAGCCCATGGAATAGCTACCCCCAGGACAACTCGCACCCAAGGATGTTTACTCCTAGGGTAACATCATGTATCCTACGTAACAATTACCCCAGGGACTACTACCACAGTGGATAGCCAATATTTTTTGTTTGTCTCCATTCCATGCTTTTAGCTTGAAATAAAAGTCCCCTGCAGAAGAGGTGAGACATTGTGCACTGTGTGATATATTAATCACTTATAATGTTTTCAATGCTTTTGTTCATCTCCTTTCCATGCTTTTTTTAGCTTGAATTCAAGGACACAGAGAACCAACACGCTGCAGAAGAGATGAGAGATCGGGTGACTGCACTCTGGAACAGACTGTCCGTTCCTCAGGAGGAGAGAGAAGAAGCTTCAAGTAGACTACAAGGACATAAACCAAGCAACCTAGATATAGTAAGAATTATAACATCTCATTTTAAAGAACTAGGGTCTTCAGATTTTATGGGGAGTGGATCATAATTTGCTGATCCCAGAATTTGTGAAAAGCACTTGAAATACCTGTCTTGAAGCTAAATTTCTGGACCACTGCAAAACAATCTGTCCCACCCTGGACAACTTTGGGTATCATCGGGCCAGGGAAAGGGAGATTTAACGACTTTACTAGATGAAGCGAAGGGTGGAATAAACAATGCATTACATAAGACTGGCAGTGGTCAGATGATGCAAAACAGCTGTTACAGGGTAAACATCCATGGTGTCAAATTACCCATGGGAGCTCCCGACCTACTGCCTTTAAGAATCTGTATTAATCCTGTCTTCTGATTGGTTGAAATCTTCATTTTCACACGGGCATATTTTTATTAAGTTTGCCCTGAAGGATCGTCAACTTTTGCTTTGATCCCCATTGGCTTTTGTATCACCTGCATAGCAGAAGCGAGACATAGGCATCACTCTTTTCGGCAGGTCTTAATCAACAATTATATTGTATACTAGTAACTTGCAATAACTTTCCATCATTGAGTTAGGATCACTTAATTCACACCAAGTTTGAATCTGGACCATATTCAACAAAGTCAAAAGCTCTATAAGTCAATTAACTTGATATAGAAAGCATTGTTGTGGACATTCACAATAACTTTCCATAGGTCTGAGGTGCAATCTAATTCAAAGCAGTGGTACATCTCTTAAAAAACATGAATATGGGCAACATTTAACAAAGGTCAAAAGGTTAATGAACTTTCTGTGAAACCAGATATTTTTATGATTTTCAACTAGATCAGAAAATTTGCAATTTTCACATTTTCACATTACTATGAATAGCCTGATACTGAAGTGGAAATTTTTAAGTTGGAAAGTAAATGTGAACTTTTCAAAAGTAACAACTTACAGAGTACTTTTTGTGAAGGAAGTAGTGCAATAATTCCTGACTTTTTGTCCCCTATTCTTTTTAGTTACGAGAAGAAGTGGCTAAGCTAGAGCTACTGAAGAAACAGAACCTTAGGAAAGTAACTGAAGCCATCAGAGAGGAATTAGAAAGCTGGTGGACAAAGTGCTTCTACAGCAGATCACAACGAAACCAGTTTGAAGCATTCTATGAAGGTAATCTCGCGAGGTGTAAACCCACAACGAATTGCGATCACTTGGCAATTTGAAAGAACGATTCTGATTAGTTACTGGTGGGTACTTTGGCAAAAAGCGTAATAATGACTTTGATTGGCCATCGCCGTTTTGTTATACTGATCGCTAATTTTTTTATTACATCTATAGACCTGTACATGTGTATCATGCATGCAAAATACTAGGCATACAGGTGGGGACTATCGTTTTTGTTTTTATATAATTCAACCCAAACATATTTGAATAGTTATTATTTTAAATCAGTTAAGGTCACGACACACCTTAGGCTCTGACTGGTCTACGACTCATGGATGATCTGAACTCATGGATGATGGTCAAAAGGATTTGACATGTCAAAAATTTTAAGCAGGTGTAGACTCTATCATGGTCTTGTTCAATCACTTTGTCCCAAAGTTTTGAAATCAACATTCTCTTATGAGAAGGAACATGGGGCACAAATCTCAAGTTTCATTCATAATCACCTAAATGTGATCAAGATCCTGTGAGATAGAATGTGGAAGTGTTCATCAAATGTCTTTAACAATGTGTTTTCCCTATATCCAGATGAAATCACAGAAAACCTTCTGACGTTACATGATGAGGAGCTAGTGAAGGTCAAGAGCTACTACGAGACAAACAAGGAGATGCTAGATGCAGTCCGGAGGAGAGAGGACATGTGGAAAAAGATGCTGGAGTTTGAGGTAGAGACCCATCGTCATCATGGCAACCACTCACACCAAACTCCAGTGTTTTTGCCCATGCATGCTTAGACAGTAGTATCATCAAGCCCAAAGGCTACGTTGAGATGATTTATCCAGATTGGTACTTTATAGGGGGGTCGATTAGTTCAATTGTGGCATCCATTTCCAGGCTTATGTCACTGCCAACAAGCAATTTGAACATGTCTTATTGCATTAACTTGATTATCAACAACAAAAAATTGTTCCCTCACACTTGAAAAAATGAAGTAAAGTTGATAAATTTATCTAGTAGATCATATTATTATCAATGGCAACATGCTCTTACAAATTTTGATTTTGATTCGTCTGTTGGACAATGAAACATTCTTTAGCTGTGATGCTTGAAGGTCACATATCCCTATTCTATTCCATTCCATGAGGCACTCATGCAATTGTATTCACCAAATATTATAAACAGCTAATTTCACAGTCTCTTTGGTTTGTCATTTGGGAACCACCCACAGATCTGGATAAATTGTCTCATAGTAGCACTGGCTTGAGAAGCATGAAAGCAAGAAATGACCATAGACTGGGATAATAGCAACATTATCATGTTGTGCTTGATAAGTGATGCAAATGAAAATTTGTATCACTTGTTGTGGTTCCCTATTTTGTTTTGGTTTATTCCTTGCAATCGTGTGGTGCTAATCATCATCATATCATTGACCATGCATCATGTATCATTTCATGTATCAACCCATTCATAATCTTATTCATATTTATGTGAAAATACAAAATAATTCAGTATTGTCTTTCAGCCTTTGTGATTAATTTAATCATTTACATATTCATCATCATTATGATTTGATTATTTTGCTAATTATTATTATTTTTTTAATTGTATTTAATTTTTATTTCTTTTCTCGCATGAAATCAGGAAAAGTTTTCCTTCATTTTCCACTGTAGATATTTTCATCGAAATACAAATAATAAGTGGTTTTTATTATTTGTAGCCAAAAAATTCTGCTCCTATGCCCCCATCCTACTGACCCCCCCCCCCCTCTCTCTCTAAAAAAAATTATAATAAATTTTTTAAAAGAATAAAACAAAGCACTCAATGCACACTATAAAAGGTTAAGTTTCTGAATACTTGGTAATATCCAAAGCACACAATGAAAATGTTGTGTTTCAGAATACTTGTAAACACCGACAGCAGACATCATGTGATGTATGGTCAATGTGTTGATATATATACTAGCTCTAGGCAGCAGACTCTTTGCATGGTAGATAGAATCTGATTCTTTCTGGTCGATGACTGCAGGCTGTATGGTGTTCACTGCAGAGAGCTGTGACTATGCTAGCAGTGTTCAACATACAGCCTTAGCTCACCAGTAAAGAAGCAGATCAAATACTAGAAAGGGGAAATAAATGTATGCATATAGGCTACTTGTAGGGGAATTCTGCTCTCTCCTAACACTAAAACAAATTATTACTAACTAATATACAAAAATTGTCTTTTGCACATTTTTATTTCATTTTCTGTCAGAAGTAAAAACCCATTCAAAAGCAAACTTTGTGAATGGGAAAACATGCTCCTATTTATACAGCAATTTGGCAAGAAATAATTTCAGATATATAGACAAGATTATTACTAGAAGGGGATGATCCATTTTTTTGTTATGGTATATCATATGACATGCACGCTTCATTCATAAACTACACACATTTATACTTATCATTTTCATATCCGCAAAATGCACTTATTACCTTATAAATTTTTATTATTTTCTTCACTTTATCTATTTTTTTTTTTTCTGGTACCACTGCAATGAAATATTGCTCTCATTCTTGTTTTCAAATGTGTCATACTCTCGTTCTTCAGCTCTGTCACCATCCTGAAATGGAAATTTAGTTTCATATAATTTCAAGGCATTGACTAAGCTAGTGTACTATGCATCTATGGTAGAAAATATTATCTACAATTATGAATAAGTAGAACTTATTCAGTAGAACATGCGAAAGTTTAGTATCAACTGGTAAATGTTATTGCTTGGTTTTTATATGGTTATCGGGAAGTTAATATTTATTTTACATTTAGTTACATTTACATATAAGTAGGTATATTAATAATTCCCACTAGTTTCCCCTGGTACAATTAAGTTTGTAATGTTATACTCAATGGAGGGTGAATCTAATTTAGTAGATAATGAAAATACATGTATGCAAAGAGTCTGTTTATCCTCTCTTCTTCGTCTGTGTTCTACATGATATCAGTTGTTGCAACACAGGTAAGATAAAGGATTTAGAAAACCTTGTATGTTTTGTTTTTTAATACTCTACAGTCCATCTACCAATACTTCTTTTGATTTCATTTACAAAGTATTTATTTCAACCTAGCAAGACCTAATTAGCAATAGCTGCTTTTAAATAGGTCTGTATTTGTTTGTTTGTTTGTTTGTATTTTTTTACAAGGTATTTCTTAGCATATCTTTTGTAATAATCTCTGTAAGATTAACTAAAGTATTAACAACGGAAAACCGTAATAATTTGATTTTCTTTTAAAAAATATTTTGAAAAGACGGAAAAAAGAGAAAAAGCAAATGATAAGGCGTAAATATTCATTTAATGAATGAAAGCGCGGTAAAATATAAAAACAACAACCACAACTATGTATTTTAAGTTGTCACTCATAATGCCTGTATGTGGTCTTGCACTTATACTTTCAATCTAAGTCATACTCCTATTCATTTGACTGGTTTAAATGTTTATCAATAGTTTTTAGTATTTACCTTCTGCTGAATAATAATATAAATGTCTCAGAACTTTTAGAAATATTACCATCAATAACCCTATCACAGCATGTCTTCGTCTGTCAACCTTGTTCATTTGCATGTTGTCTTTTATTCATCTAAAAGCCACATATTATTTGCTGCATAATAAGGATATGTAACCATCTGGTGCTTTAAACAATTATTTAGAAAGGAAATGCAGAAATGTAATTTTACACTGAATTCATGACACTGGGATTCATATCTTTTTAGTTAAAAAAATGCTCTGTTTAACTTACTAACTATGCAAATTCGAATCAATACTAACTATACTAAACTCAAGTTATTAGTTTATTCTCTGGATTTCAACATGTATTATTTCTTTTTGACTTTAAGAGGAAAGCTGTGGATCCTAACCGTTTCAATAACCGTGGTGGAAATCTCTTAGAGGAAGAAAGAATCCGCAGAAAGCTGAACAAGGATCTCCCCAAGGTAACAGAAATATTTGACAAAAATATTTGTCATGAACAAGAAACTTAGTTGATCATTTGGAAATTCATAATCAGTATTGAAGGGAAATAACAAGAAACTTAGTTGATCATTTGGAAATTCAAAATCAGTACTGAAGGGAAAAACTAAGAAACTTAGTTGATCATTTGGAAATACATAATCAGTATTGAAGGGAAATAACAAGAAACTTAATTGATCATTTTGAAATTCATAATCAGTACTGAAGGGAAATAATAAGAAACTTAGTTGATCATTTTAAAATTCATAATCAGTATTGAAGGGAAACTGTTGTGGTCACGAGAGTTGTGTAAGACATTGCCTCAAAGTGATTTGGAAATGTAAATACCAATTCATAGATAGAATGTGTGTGGTGAGGTTTCAGAATCACCAAAATAATAACAAATTGACTCAATTCTGCTGAGAGTACTTGCACTACATACAGCATTGGATGAATCGGACTACACAGTAAGTTCAGCCCGAACATTTTGACTGATTTTTTATCATGTCTGACTAAGAGGGCATTTGGTAAGAAATCCTTGTCAGTGGACCTTACATTCTTCCCAAAACAAATGCAAATAATTTGAAGCTAAATATTTTGTTCCCCATTCCCACTAGAGTGGATTCCCTTTAACTTTTAATTGCTGAATATTTTAATCCTCTGTGATATCATGTTCATTGATTTCATCTCCTTATATTACTGCGTAGATTGAAAGGAAGCTAGCGGACCGAATTGAGGAGTACGAGCAACACACAGGTCAGGAGTTTCGAGTGGATGGTTGTAGGTTCATGGACTATGTAGCAGCTCAATGGGCTGCACATGAGAACCAGAAGAAAGTTATCAAGGAGGAAAGGGTAACATATGAATCCTTCTTTCTCAATATATTTGGCCTTATGCGGAGGAAAATACAAAAATGGCTTCATAGATTATTTTGTTTCAATGTTTTACTTACACTCACCATGTGGTGTCTGCAATTTTTTAAACCATTTTGATATCAATATAATTACATAGATCATAGATCCTGCTTTTGTTTTGTTTTTTGTTTTTGTTTGTTTTTTGTTTTAATTAAACTGTCCTTTGTAGGCACAATTTCTTAACCTGTTGGAGATGAGCTGATTTGGCAATAATGCACATTTCCCATAGAACTCAGCCTGAATATATTCAGGCTCAATCCTCAACGGGTTAATAATATTTGCCACTTGTTATGTTAGTGAAAAAGACTTGAGACTGAAGTGCAGCCAAACTCTTTATAAAACAACTTTTTGCATTGCTTTTGAAATAAAATGTATAAAAATCTTAGATTGATTCCTGTATGATGCTGTGTTGGTGCATTCACATGCTAAGCCCTGTTAAGAAAATGCAGAAATCAAATGTGATTGATTGATTGATCGATATTACTTTCTATTTCCAGCTGAATGCTCGCAAACGTCAGACGGAAGATGAGATGTTGCATGGTAGCAAACCAAGCACCCCTGTCAAGAGGAGATTTGTTGGTCTTACCCCTACCAAGACCCCCAAGAGATTAAGAGGGGTAAGAGAGCACCCACTAGTATACTTTATAAGCCAATATTTATGTGATTTTGACTAGTTGTGGAAATTCACAAGTGGATGATTTCGCGATTTTGGGGATGACTTCATTAATATAAATAGCCTTTTATCAAAATGATTTAATGATCAATCATTTTTAGTAATGGGTCCTAAACTTTGGAATGAACTCCCCCTGAAATTGCGCAAAGTATCATCATCATCATAACTCAACTAAAGACATACTTGTTTTAAGTCCAAGAGAATCAATTTTCTTTTCTTGTTTTGTCTGTATATTCTTGTTACACAAACCTTTTCTTCTCTATTTTTGTTTTTTAAGCGCCATGAGTGTTGAAAGGCAGACCTGTGCGCTATAGAAGTAGCCACTATTATTATTATTATTATTATTATTAAGTTGAAATTTTCACGAAGACGGACTCACAAAATTTGGCGAAAATAACCTCTTATATAGTAATAAAATACAGCTTATCGCTTCTTGAGCCAAACATAGTTGATGTGAAATGTACCACCATAAAAAAAAAAGACATGTGCATAACACACTATGATAATGCATGTTCTATTTGACTAGAATGGGTTAAAAAAATAAGGGACAACGTTCTGTGCTTGGGCAAGTTTTACTCTACTCTCAAAACCTATAATGGCAAGATGTTACTGAAGTTTGTAGTGCATTTACAGGTAACTTAAATTTAATTGTTGGTATTGTAGGTCAGTTGTTTTCATTATAAAATATATCCTTTGATTGTATAAAGGCAACTCACATTTTTAATTTTGTTTTAGCTGAGATATTATTGAGGATATCATTATTTTGATTGTTCCACCAGGCCAATGGAAGTGTAGCCCCATCCCCTAGACTTGGAATGTCCACAGCTCATTCTAGTATCATGCCATCACCTAGAGCAAGCAGAACTAAACCACCCACTGGTGTCTCAATCTCTAGGGTAAGTACTTTCATCCCTCCATAGTACTTTAAAAGTGTAGCCCCATCCCCTAGACTTGGTATGTCCACAGCTCATTCTAGTATCATGCCCTCACCTAGAGCAAGCAGAACTAAACCACCCACTGGTGTCTCCATCTTAAGGGTAAGTACTTTCATCCCTCCATAGTACTTAAAAAGTGTAGCACCGTCCCCTAGCCTTGGTATGTCCACAGTTCATTCTAGTATCATGCCCTCACCTAGAGCAAGCAGAACTTTTTTTTTCTCTCTTCTTTTTTACACTTCTCTCCATTTCTCTGTTTTATTTTTCCTATTTTCCTTCTCTTCCTCATTCCCTCTGTCTCCCTCTGTAATATGCTTCTTCTGCTGGCTCTAAATTCTAAAAAATGTTCTATTGTTCACACTTATATAATTTATAATAATTATAATAATAAGATGAATTTGTATAGCGCAACTATAATACAACTGCAGTTCCTGGCTTTCTATACAACGTATACTCTTAACACGCTTATGGATACACATTGTAAATATTACTCTGCAAACAATATATGTCATTGCTTAATTTTATTATTATCATTTATTATCATATATATGAGCCTTTTTTTTCCCCCCTTCTATGTAGCATAGAAGGATAATTTTTTTTGCACCCTAACTCCTATTTTCACATTTTCTTAG
The DNA here is from genome assembly GCA_940671915.1 of Paracentrotus lividus. NCBI lineage: Eukaryota > Metazoa > Echinodermata > Echinoidea > Camarodonta > Echinidae > Paracentrotus > Paracentrotus lividus. The sequence goes on from CALNVZ010003432.1 coordinate 28,519,718, forward strand.
CACAAATATTGGTTCTGGTTTTCATTATTATTTATTGTGATTATCACTGCTCATTCCTCTTACTGTTTGTATCATCTCTCTCTTCTATCTTTGTGCCTTCATATTTTTCTCTTTGTCTCTGCTGAGGTCTCCGTCCCTGTCTATCTTTCTCTCCACCCTTTTACCTTTCTCTACCTTCACACATGATGTATGTAGCCTTCTCCTGTCTATGGTAAGCCACCTGTTCATATCCCATTCCCATCACCTTCACCATCAAGACATCGGAGTAGACTCACTGTGAGTACGGTCACGCTGGATCTCGTTCCAAAGTTCAGTCTTTGAAGAAAGATTCAATTTTGTTTCTAGTATCAGCTTGGAGTTGAAGAAGTTGATCATTTGAATATTAAAACGCAATTCTGTTTACTACTACATTTGCATGTCTTTTCGTTTTCATGTTTTCTGTGAATAACTTCAAGATGTATAATTTTCATTAAGTTCCTTCAATATGGACAAATTTTCCTGATAATATGTTTGTGTTCCTTTTATCTGTCTGTCTCTTTCTGTTGTTTTTTGCTGTTGTTATTGTATTCAATACATGTATTTTGTGTTGTATGCTTCTTTTTCTCATGTTTAGATAAAATTTTATGTGGTTTGTTCATATTTAAAATGTATATTTACTCTGTCCTCATTTTATATCAATATATGAATCATAAGACTGCTACATAATAGATAAAATCCATCATTCCTCACCTTCAACTTATGTGTACATTATAGTCAATAATGTCCTTGATTCTCTTGAAGTGTTGCTCAACCATTTCTCTAGTTTTTCAATCCAACTAAAAAAACTATTATAAAATGTGGTCTCCCCCCCCCCCTTCACTCCAAAAATTGAACTTTAAATCTTTGATTTATGTCAATTAGTATTTATCTCAACATTATATCTTGTAAGGCTTACCACATGGTGGAAATACAATTTTTATTCTGAGACCATGAAAAGTGGGGTTGTTTACAATAAACAAACACATCCTTTTATCTCTGTGGCCTTCACCCCTAACACTCCAAAGATTATCATAAAACACGGTGCACAAATACCATTGAATTAGGATCAATTACAAAAGGAATTTTTCCCAAAATAACATTCTTTATGCCGAAGTTTGAATTGTTAGGATTGTCTTTCAGAGGCTATGGCTAGGACAGGGTTAGGCCCTGTTTTGACCACTTTTCATGAATGGAAAAATGATTTTGGCAGCATTTTTTATTGGGGACAAACTTAGTTAGGCCGTGGTTTAGTTACATGTGGGCGAGCTTTCATAGGCAGCTTTGGTGAATACAGGCCTTTATGTTATACATAAATGCATGGTTCAGATAAATCAACCCATTATAAAGTTTTGCATTGTCTAGATCTAGACAAGATAACTAAACTAAATTCATCTTTTATAACATTTCCCTTCAGACTCCCAAGAAGCTAAGGAACACCCCCGCCCGGAACACCCACCGCCGGGTGCTTGCAGACAAGAACGGTAGTGGCGTATCCTCTGCCTTTAGTACGAGCACGGTGTCCGGGGGTCACACCCAATCCAATAACATGAGCACACTCTCTGTTACATCATCCTGTGGGACATACACAGACTTTGCAGTATGTATCAATCGCATGGGTTAACTCACGCATGTTTATCATATGTGGATTCATGTCATAAAAGGGGCGGTTTTCACGGGTTAAACAAACGATTTGCGATGGATAGAACTTTGAAGTCTAACTTTCATGTATTTATGCAGCAAAAGCTTTTGTACGCGGTAAGGTACCTTACCAAAAGATAAAGCCGTTGCCAGCTGCATGAACGCCCCCCAGCGGAATTATAGGCAGGATATACCGTTCCCCTATTATTCTTCCATTGACTTAATTGGAGGGAATTAGTACACCCAGTATAGCACACAGCTGGCCGCGGCCTTATCTTTTGGTAAGATACCTAAAGGCTTTGGAAAAAAAACGACTGTTGGTTTTGACGTTCACATCACTTGCAAATCGTTATTGTGCCCGTGAAAACCACCCTTTACAATGTACTCCCGTTACATCATCAACATTTTGTTTTGTTGAGGCAATTCGCCTGTGGGGCATTTCATCAAAGGACTTGTCGGACATATTATCCGACAAATTTGCTCTCAGCCAATCAGATGCAAGCATTTCAGTAGCTTATAACAGTTTGTCGGATAAAACGTCCGACAAGTCCTTTGATGAAATGCCCCCCTGGTCCCAATTTCAAATATATGTCAGTGTGTTCAGTATAATGGGAGTGGACTGTATAAGCTGCTTATGGACAGGTTTACATGCTTTGAATATTTATCATGAAGCACTCCACAATATATCAATTGTATGAGCTTTAGCTTATATTGTGTATCAATAGCTGTAGAAGGGCTTACATATTTGATGCATGTCCATTGAGGAGGACATTATAGCTCATATAACAGGCTGTGCAATGTTTATCAATTACATTTGGAAGGGCCCAATGACAAGCGTATATATTCATCATACGGTGCTAGGAATTTTATATTATTGTATTAAAGGAGAAATCCACTTTCACATCACTATTTATACATATTCAACCACATATCATAATTTATTTATTCAAACTTATTTACTCTGCAAACACTAATATATAATTTTACAATTAGCTTAATTCTAGGTTGGCTATAAACTTGCAGACTAGCTAGTTTATTTAACGTTGGTTTGGGGGAAAAAATGGAATTTAGATTACAACTTGCTGACATATGTTCACTACCTCATTGTTAAACCAAGACTGATTTTTATTCTTGTGATTTTCAGCTGGAGCATTTTTTTTTTTTCTTTCTTTCTCTTGCTATATAAATTCAGCAAAATTTATAGAAATATTGGAAACAAAAACCTCTAAATTATCAAAATAACATATGGAAAAAGATAGAATTCAAGGAAGTTCCTTCATGTCTATGTGAAGATGGTGTTACCTCAAACTCTATTTTCTTCTCTGTTTTTGTTGCAGACCAGGGGCCCATTGAGAATTTGAGGCGTGGTCAGTAGAATAGAATTCTCACAACTATAGCCATCTTTTTGCTCAATAACCATGGCAATACTTATTCTATTCCCCACTCTTTTTTTTTTTTATAACCCCCTCAGGTCAAATACAATCCAGTTTTAAAGAAATAACCCAGTCATGATTCCTATCATAAAGATTATTTAGTTGTTTGTAACTCCATATTGAGAAGAGAATCATGTAGAAAAAAAAAATTCATTAAAAACAGTCATTCTATTAAAAAAAAAATAATATTGATGCTTCGATGGAAACTAACCCAACTAATACAATGATATAATTAGTCAACAATAAATTTTGATTGAATTGATCTTAATGTTGAGCAATTTTAAATGATGTATGATATATTAAAAACAAAATACCAGTATATCTTGCTATTATTATCTTAGCACTGGATACTATAGCAATTCCAGTAGTGACTGAACTAATATAACTGATATCAGCAGGAAATAATACTAAAACATGATTCCAGGTTATTTTTAAAATATGGATAGTATTTCTAATGAAGTGGGGCAAAGCTATTTTTATTTTCAAAAATGGGGAAAATAACTTATTCATCAACCTTCCTTATCACTTCTAGCCTTCATTCTGCTATACTATCTGCATTTATTCTATTTCAATAACAAATTGGCCATCTGCTTTTATTCTATCAATAACAAATTGGCCATGCAAATATATAGTAATTGATACTATATTTCCTCCTTCTCTTCTGATACTTGTGCTTCTTCTGAAGTGTACTTGTCATCTCATATAGATGAGTATATGTATTTTATTTTGAGCATAAGAGATATATATATAGTATAATTTCATGGAAGCTAAAAGACCATAATAATCATTTGCTCCAGCCATTGACATAGCTAATACAGTCTATTCCCACTTTTCGAAGATCCTTAGGCCAAAGCCAGCTATCTTGTTATAATGAAATCCTTTTAAATTGTTACACTGAACACAAGACACATGTGCATGAAATTGGGACCTGGAGAATCAGCCTTGTTATAATAATTGTATTGTATTTGTGTCCTTAAAGGGGAATCCAACCCAAGGAGAGAATCAACCTTACAGGAAAGAGGAAAATGAGAGGAGCAATCTAAAAAAAAGTTTCATCAAAATCGGTTATAAAATAAGAGAGTTATTGAAGTTTGAAAAGTCTAGTTGTTCTGTCTATGGGGATGCCATTTTGAAGCCGATGATGCCAATTTGAGGGTCCCCATAAAAGGAACAACTAGACTTTTCAAACTTCCATAACTCTCTTATTTTATAACCGATTTTGATGAAACTTTTTTTAGATTGCTCCTCTCATTTTCCTCTTTCCTGTAAGGTTGATTCTCTCCTTGGGTTGGATTCCCCTTTAAGAATAGACTGTACTTGATTGCCAGGATCAATGTTGTATATATAAACAACCTGTCCAAATGTTCATTGGTCATCCTTCCTTTATTACTAGAACTATATCTCCCATCATTCACTCTTGATTTAGAAAATCAACCATTTTGACCATACAAAATATTGTTAAGCTGTAGGAAAAACTAATGATAAGTAAAAATGTTAAGAGTTGCACATTATTAGAGGATATTTCTCTGTTAGCATACATTTTCAAAAACATCCCAGCATGTCTTTTCATTTTGTTGTATTTCATTTTTCTGCCAGTCTCATTGTGTTCTAGGGCTTTTGAGTGCTATACCTTTGAGGGGGGAAAAAAACAAACGTCAGCTATTGTACCATGCGCCTTTTGACAAAATAACAAGTCATCTTTGTTGTCCTGCTTTCAAGCTAATCACTGGGGAATAACATACAAAGTTCAAATATTGCAAGTAACATCGTTTTCTAGCATTAGCTGAAAATAACATTGCGCAACATCTTTCAAAGTCAAAACATTGCAAATAACATCGTTTTCCATAATAATTTTCAAAATACATTGCGCAACCTCATTCAAAGTCAAACATTGCAAGTAATATCCTGGGGCGGAATTCTGAAAAAGTGTCTCAACTACTGTCTTATCTTTTATCTTATCTCTGAGAGATAAGACACCCTTAAGATTGTCCTAAATGGGTATTCTGAAGACTGTCTTTTCTCTGTCTTATCTCTGAAAGTACCTGCCCATCTTTTCTGAAACAAACCAATGAAAATCACTCTTAGTTACTCGTTTAAGCCCTCTTAACCGATAGGAAGGCCCGAAGACATGCAGGGGTGTGTCCAATAAAATACAGTAAATCGCAATGCGTGACTGCACTTATTAATGCGCTTATTTACGCAAAGTTCAAGAAAAAGACAGAAAGAACTCAGAAGAATTTTTGGAAGAGAAAAAAGAGAATAAAAACAGAGAGGAAAAATGTCAGTTAACATGGAGGGCTTAACTTCTGGCAGTGTAAACCAATTTTTTTGAAAATTGTTACATATGATAAGTAAAACTAGTGAAACAATGTAATCTAAAAAATATTGTTATTTACTTACAATAAAGGGGCAATTGAACCTGGGTATCATGGTACTTAAAACTTTCTAAAAGATAAGACAGCTAGACCCTGTCAGATTTTATCTTATCTTTTCTCCGGTTTCACGTAAAAGTCTGCTTTTGCGCCTTTATTATAAAACATATTTCTTGCGTGTTTCAATAATTTATGACAATTATTTATGACAAAAAGAGAAGACAGCTCCCAGAATAGCGATTTTGTCTTATCTCTGAGATAAGATAAAATACCGAGATAAGACTCCCCAGAATTCAACCCCAGGTTTCTAGAATGCTCTTGAAATAACATTGGACAACCTCTCCTCTGCGCAAACAAAACTTAAACTTTACCTTTTCTGTGGTGTAAATCTATTTAAATAAACAAAATTGCTACATGGCTTCAGGCGTACAGATCTTCATTCAAATTAGGTTTTAATAATAAAGTGTTAACTGTGATACTGCCACACTTCTTATGTATTGTTAGAATATTTTAGGGGAAGAAAACCTTAAGATATTGTTATTTGAGCATTATGTATAATGTGTATTAGACCCTGAGATCAGAAGGGATTATCAATCCTGAACTGAACATTTTGAAAAAACATAATGTCAAACTGAGTTCCTATCAGAAAAGTTTTATTCTTTTGTTTTTCAATCAATATTAACAGTAACAACAATAAACATATACTGTGTAAAACATATAAATGATACTGAATATAAATTATAAAGGAAATGAACTTGTAAGTCATAGATCCCTGACGTAACTAAATGCTGAATGAAATTGGCTAATTTATTCATTAATTTATATATTATGTTCTATTTATAAAGGGGGGCCCTGTAAATCCATATGTACATCTTGATTTAAACACCCTTTCCTTTTTTTTTTTTTTTTTTTTTTTTTTTTTTTTTTTTTTTTTTTTTTTTTTTTTTTTTTTTTCTTCTTTTCATTGCAGAAGGAGCTGGAATCACAGAGTCGGAAGTACTGTCGCAGCAGCACACTCGCTTCACCCACGTAGACTGACTCAACGGCAGTACACAGGAAGACCCAGAGGGCTTCACAACGCGTGTACATATAAGAGCTGTTTATGAAGCCTTTAAATCGCAAACAGTGTCCCGGCAGTAGCTAAACGAGCTAGATAATGTTTTCTTGGTTTTAAATTATTTGTTTGACCATCTTACTTTTTAGGCTGTTTCGTTTTTTCTTTTAAAACTGTACCAGCATTGCTAGATGTTTATAAATGTATGCTAACTAAATTATGCTAAAACATACGAGGGACACAAATGTCATGCGCCAAATAGATAGCAATGGTAAATTAAAATACAAGAATATTAGCATGTTTTAGTGTTATATCTGTACGACAATAAGTATAATTATGATACCAATTGATACGTGATAAAATATACTAACAATATTTTATGATCAAGGCAATAGTCCCTTATATTAGAATGTATTCATTTTGGCAAAAGTACGAGAATTGTAAGATATATTGTTTTGGAAAGCAAATGAGATATTGATTGATACATGAAGTAACAAATATATATTTATTTCTTGTTCTAAAATGCTATCTTTATTATGCAATAACTGCTGTAGATACATAACACTTTTTTTTCATTCTCATGTACATATATCTAACTTTGTAAATATCTTTCATATGACTTGACAGTGTGAAGAGAAATTTATACCTTGCCTAAAAATCTCTCTCCTTGATTTCTGGTGATAACATTGTAATTTAGATGTGTTATGCCATAGTCACAGCTTTATGTGTTTGTGAGTGTGTCCCGCAGTGTGCTTCAACTACCACAATCCCTAGCATTTCAACATGGCTGTAGCACGAGGGTGACCAACTTGCTACTGTATGCAGCACTCAGCGTTAGCATGTGCCCTGTTGCCCGGGGCAACCAGATTTGACAATCGGGCAACCACATTTGGAAGAAATGATCAAGGTAGTTGTCCGAATTGAGCAACCATATATTTATGCCTCCGCCACCTAAGGTGGTGCCGGAGGCATCATGTTTTCGGGTTGTCCGTCCGTACGTACGTCTGTCCGTACGTCCCGTTTGCTCGTTATCGCGATATCTTTAGAACCGTTTGAGATATGAACTTCAAACTGAGGGAGAGTATGTATCATCATCGGAAGATGATCTGATTAGATTTTGGAGTACAAAGGTCAAGGGTCACAGAGGTCAAATTATTAAATTTCATGTAAATAAGTTCGTTATCGCGATATCTTGAAAACCTGTTGAGATATGAGCTTGAAACTTAGGGGTAGTATGTATCACCATAGGAAGATGATTTGATTAGATTTTGGAGTATGTAGGTCAATGGTCAAGGGTCACAGAGGTCAAAATGTTAAATTCCATGTACAGACTTGTGCCATACATGTATGCCAATGTGCCTTATATTTCTGATCTGGCAATGGCGTAGGCATATATTTTGACCGCGCGCGGTCGAGGATTCATCTTGTTTTTTGGTATTCCAATGTAAGGGCCTATATGACAGAATTACATGTGTATTACGTATTTGCCGGATCATTTTCAGCCCCTTTAAAATAGGTTACATTATAAAAACATATCACATTGTATGGAAAATTTTTGACATAAAAATCAAAACTTCAATGTTGTTGTTTGATTCGGGCAACCATTTTGGAACAAACTCGAACATTTGGTTGCCCTGCAGGGCAAGTAGTAAAAAATGTTAGTGTTGAGCGTTGCTGTATGCCTCAAAAAAACATGCCTCCCTGTATTCGGCGAAATGTTTCTGCGAAATCTGACACGAGGTGTACCGTTGGTTTTTGCCATGGCATTAGTTAGCTATGTATATGTTCATTCAAAAGACAGGACTCTGCATAAACTGTTGTTATAGGGGCATGTTGATATTTTGGGGCCGAGAGTTATAATTCCGAGGCTCATGCATACAGTGTAACATTAAGTGTTGACCCCTGCACATGCAGTATACACAAATGTTATAGATTCAATGTACATTATTTACTAGGAGTTAGATACAGTGGACTACAAGTATGTCTAGACCGTTTTTTTTTTTTATTGATTAATTACCATAATGTACCAGCTGTTAAACAATAATCAATTGACCTTAACAAAAGCATGTGATACATGTACAGAAATATGATCATTAAATGGGGATATTGAGGTATTTGAAATGAAAAGCATTTAATGGGCAAACATAAACTTTTCTTAAATTTACTTAATATCAAGTGAGTGTAAAAGCATTAAATATTTTGGCTGTACAGTCCTCCCTGTTAAAACGGGATGCTGGAGAACAAGTCAATTACGTAGTTATGACAAAATATTGTTAAACTAAACAAATAGGCACACACACATGTGCACATTTTTAAAAATTTGGACCTGGATAATTGCCTCTATTACAAATTCTGTGATGTCCATATTTTTTATAGCAAGAATAAACTGTACATGCACTTTATTGGTAATTTCCTAAGTTTTTTAATAGATTATCTGCATAACCAGATCAAATTTGCTTGTCTAATTTCTCTGTAATTCATTGTTTTAAGGCCTGATTTCATTATTATTATTAGGTAGTTGGTTTTCTTGGTCTCTTAGAGCTATCACAAGATGTGTAACAATGAAAGCAGGTGTATGTTTTGCTCAAAACGTTGAAGAAAAAAAAAACAATGGCCGACTGTTAGGTGTATATTACAATTGCCATTGTTTCCTTGTTTATCATGTGTTCAAAGTCCAGTAGCAGTATAAGCATATAGACATGGTTCTGTACTGAATTGCATGTAAGTACAAGCATCATACTTGCAGCTCTATGATATGTGGTAACGTATATGAGCATATCTGAATCTGCCTCTTAATGAAATACAGTAATTAATATCAAGAATATGTTTTGACCTTTGGAAACTTGTACCAAACAACAAAGTTGAAGCACTATAAATGATGTCTAAACAATGACTTTTAACTTCATGTACATGAATGTTGGCAACCAAGTTCAGGAAGTAGGGTTTTAAAAAACAGGAACTAACTCTAGAACATCACATGCCTCTATCATGTGATTCGCAGGACTGTGACGTTTATCCTTATTACCTTCAAATGTTTGTGCCCCCCCCCCCTTAAAATGCCAATGATATACATGTACATGTACCTGAAAACCTTATCCCAAAGTTTGTTCAGAATATGGCTTTTGCCAATTGGACGATTTGTAAAAAATGTGTGTACTGGGTATTATACAAATGATTACGAATGTCTCTTTTATTTAATTGGATAATGTATTTCAAATGTTTGTGGATCCCCCTCCCCCTTTCAGAAGCGAACTACATGAAATGTACCTGAAAATTTATTCAAACTTTTCTGAATAAGGCTTTGCTAATTGGATGAAATCGATTTGCAAAATGTGTACACAAGAATGTCTCGCTTTTCTTTTTCATTTTATTGAAGAATGTAATTTGAGTGTATGTAGTAATACAAATTTTTGTCAGGCACTAGTTCGATTATAATAGCACTGAAAAGGTTTTATAACTCTGAAAGAAAAGAGACATGTGAACAGTCTGGTCATGTTCAGGCATGACATTTTTCAGCTTTTCCGCCGATTTCAGTGTTTTTTTTTCTTCCTCAAATGTATGATTTCAGTGTTTTTTCCCCTCAAATGTATGCTTTTTTAGCCCAAATTGAGCTATTTTGCCACTATTTCATGTCTCGTTCAGCTTTTTTGAGTCTTTTCAGTGTTTTTATCACCAAGCAATTTTCACGCCTGCATGTTAATGTCGATTATTCACAAGATACATATTTAATACACCCATATTTAGGGAAACAACATTGCAATGTTAGGATTAAGCTTTTAGGGGTGTAAATGACATATCAACTGTTTAGAATAATCTTTTAAATCTTGCAGTGATGGGGATTTGTATGATTAAAGATTCCCCAAAATTTGTAGAGAAAATTAAATCATATCACATAACTTATCATTTCAACTGAGAATTTAAGCCGATTGAAATCTAATCAAGACCAAAAAACATGTACAATGCAGTTTTTTTAAATGCTACCATACTAGTTCGGCCAACACCATTGTAAATATTTTACTTTCATTCAAGTTCTGTACATAAATGTATCTATCTTTATTCTCTAGTGCATATTGGAAATTGCTGTATCAACTTGTGTACAAACTCAATTATGAATATAAAGAGCTTTCCTGCAAAAAAAGAATGTCCTCTTGTGTATTTTGATTTTGTAGCTATGGATTTCTGGTTTTCACTTCTTGAGTTGCATGTGCAGTCCACTCTTGTTGTAATGGGCACTACGGTAATCGTTGAAATATTCATGGTACATTAATTTTCGCGGATTTCGCGTAAAAATCGTAAGGCGCGAATTTAAAAACATGCGAATATATGAGCATACTTTCTTGTGCATGCTTTGAATGGGTTCAATTGCGTTTGCACGTAAATGCAGCACGAATTTAAGAACCTGCAAATGGGTTTTGAGACATAAGTGCGAAAAATTAATTGTGCAAAAATAACAGCGTATACAGTATTAAAAAATGATATTATTGCCAGACAAATCTCCTGGACCCCATTGCATAAAGAGTTACTATTATACATGTAGTAACTTTGCCATCAATGGTAACTTTCGTGAAGTATTTTATATTGGTTGTTGGGCAACATTACCATTGTAATAATAATAATAAATATTTCTGATGTGCCATCAATCTAGTTAAAACTATTCTAGTTACCATTGATGGCAAAGTTATTAATAGTAGCTCTCTATGCAACGGGGCCCTTGTCTTAATTGCAAAAAGTAGCATGGAATTTTCCTACAACAAGGTATTTTGCTTGGTCCCATCAGGAAGTTGTCATTCCTGGTCCCATGGACCTTATAATGGGATTGGACTGTATTATCTATATGGTTGATGAGGATTGAATTGGTTTAACATTGCCTTCATTGCTCAATGCGTACATGGGGGAATCTTGATATAAAAAGAAGGTTGGAACCTAGGATATTTGTTATATCAGGTATGTTGTTATACAGACAAATACAATGTTACACATACAGTCTGTCAAAAAAAATGGTACAGTCGGGGGAAAAAATAATTTAGGTGTGAAATCTTTTCAAATAATATGTGTATGTGTTACCAACTTAAAGCCAAAAGATTTTTCTTGCTGATGCGCTTTGTTCTGTAAAATTTGCTTTCGTAAAACAAAAGTTATGCTAAATTTTGTGCGACTTCTATTGTTCTGGAGCACTGAATTCATGGCCATTATGTGAAACCTACACAAAGGCATGGGATGGCATGCGAAAAATTGATTTTTCTTGATTGTAGAAAACTAGTCATATCTCAAAAAGTACAGTACCAAATGTGATGAAAAAAATTGCAGAAGAAAGTCTGATTTTCCTGCTTTATGGAAATACCAATCATTACCAGGTTTTGATTAATCTTCATACGATTAAAAAATGTTTTCCACTTGTACCATTTTATTTGACACAGACTGTATATTACAATTGTTCCTGCAGTATTTATCTTCTTACAAGAAGTTAACTCATTATGCCATGATTTCCCTGTATTACTAATCCTTTAGGTTAAATATTCTCAATATATCATGGAAATTCAGCAATGTAATTTAATAGTCAATTCAAGCTACCGGTAGATGGAAATCCTAAATAATCTCACAGTAGTACAGTAGAAATTTGTTATAACGAGGTCCTTGGGACCATAGAAGTTACCATGTTATATTGGGAATCTCGTTATATCAGGGTACAAAAAAACCCCCAAAGAATACAAAGACCTGAGACCAGCAATATTACCTTATTATATCAGGAACCTCGCTATGTCAGATCTCGTAACGAGTTTCCATTGTAAATCTAGTATACCAGCCCGAACAAAGTTCTGAATTTATGAATTTTGGGGGCTTACAGACAATACTTTTCGAGTTCTTTCCCCTCTCTCTTCCTTTCTTCTTGTTCTATCTTGTATGAGGCATCATTTACAAACAAATTTACTTCCTCTGAATCTTACAATTCTTTTCATTTGCTACTTATCATCTTAAAATCAATATCATGATTAAAAGAATTTTGTTTGTCAAGTTATCCCCTAGTGTTACCTTCAACTTGTTTGAAAGTTTTCATAGGTAAATTTTGTTTGTCAAGTTATCCCCTAGTGTTACCTTCAACTTGTTTGAAATTTTTCATAGGTAAATTTTGTTTGTCAAGTTATCCCTAGTGTTACCTTCAACTTGTTTGAAAGTTTTCATAGGTAAATTTTGTTTGTCAAGTTATCCCCTAGTGTTACCTTCAACTTGTTTGAAAGTTTTCATAGGTAAATTTTGTTTGTAAGTTATCCCCTAGTTGTTACCTTCAACTTGTTTGAAAGTTTTCATAGGTAAATTTTGTTTGTCAAGTTATCCCCTAGTGTTACCTTCAACTTGTTTGAAATTTTCATAGGTAAATTTTTTTGTCAAGTTATCCCCTAAGTGTTACCTTCAACTTGTTTGAAAGTTTTCATAGGTAAATTTTGTTTGTCAAGTTATCCCCTAGTGTTACCTTCAACTTGTTTGACAGTTTTCAAAGGTAAATACCAACAAGGATACTGCTTGTTCAAAGAGGACATTATTTACGTCACAAAGAAGGGCCCTTCCTTGGGTTTAAATGCTACCCATGCCATTGTTACTGAGCATCTATACATGACCTAGTTTGATTAATCATTAACTTACATTGTCTGGAAATTATCCGGTTCACTGACGATACTCAATGGTGCTCCTGAAGTAGTATAGCCCTGAATACAAGGATAGTATTCCAATTTGCTACCAGCATAAAAATGTATACTTGGGGCTGGGGAGTGGGGAGGGTACATTATCATTTTGTTAATGTTACAATGTTTCATATGGTCAACCCTTGTTTATAACGAAGTTCTCAGGACCAAACCATACACCTGATAACAAAAATATCGTTATACTAGACACATGCATATATACATAAGGGAATCTAGCGTAGAGGGAAGGTGTAGATTAAGAAAATTATTGTCAGCTTTTTTTCTTTTTTTTTCAATTCCATACTGTTGACTATGCTACTCAGCAACTTTTGAAAAGAATTTAGCTTCATAACTATGTTTTTCAATGAAATATTTAGGAATTAAATAAATATGCATCTAATTTGCATAAATTATAATAAATTAAAAATGGAAGAAAAAAATTCGAAAAAAAAAACTTATCAGCGATTACCTTTACATGTGCAGCCACGTTCGTGCAAAATTTCGCGGCAATCAGACCATCCACAGCTGGGATATCAGGGGGGGTCAAATTGACCCCTTCCCCCCAGAGTAAATATCCCTCTTGAAAAGCCAGTCAAAATAGGGTTAAATAATCAACAAATAATAAACATGATCTACATGTAGAAGCAGATCCCATAAATTTTGACACATCTTTCTTGAAAGTACAAACATTCAATAGGAATAAGCTGTACCCCTGTACACGTACATGTATAAAGATAGGCATACGTACTACAGGTGATACATGGTCTTTTGGGGGGCATCTTTGTAATTATAAAAGCAAATTATAAAAGATTATGGATAAAAATACCTGATTAAGATCTTATTTCCATTTTTAACTTGTTTCTCTTCCTTTATTAGTTCAGCACCTGTCAGAATTGTGTAAAAATAACTAATCAGTTGTGCGCTTAATTTAGTTCCTTGTGATTAAATGGTAGGCATATTTGAACAGGTGTCAACACCCAGATGGTTTTTATCCAAAATGATTCATAATGCATGTTCTGTTCTTACCTACATGTACCGTAAAGCGGGTGTGTGGAAGGCCTACTGGACGAGTCAGTCTGTTTCACCTCTTCTAAATAATGAATAATGATTTAAAGGGCCTCCGAGGTCAAATAAATAATTTGTGTCTATTTATCAAACATATAAAATAAACCACAAATACCTGTAGCTTGTAGGCCTGTATTATGCTCTATGTTTTAGGGGGGTTTTCACAGGGCTTGCGAATGTTTTGCGTATTGCTACTTGCAAAAGTCATTAATTTTTTTTTTTTTTAAACAGCAAAAGCTTTTGCAGCATAAAAAAGCTTTTGTTGCATTAAAAAACGACTGTTAGACATTATCCATTCACAATTCACAAAACGTTGTGTGTGCCCAGTGAAGAACTTAATTAATTACGCACACCCTTAACCAATGTACAGAAACAGAATCCACATAATTATGCCGATGGTGCCACACATGAGGGTAAACCTAATCCATGAAGTTATTCAAACTCCTTAACAGTAACGGATCATTAACAACTAGCAGTCAGTGTGCTTAAAAAGTAAAGTATATCTTACAAACATAAATTAAACTGACAACAAAAATTCTCCCAGAATTAGGACAGATAAGTTTTGAGTTGTGTTTTGAAGCATTCATAATTGGCAAGATTTTTAGGGGGAGTTCCCTCCAAAGTTTTTGGTCAATGACTGAAACTGATCGACTGCCCACACATTTTTATTTGTCTCCAGTTTTTTTTTCTACCCGAGACCCTTTAATCAATATCCAATACAGTAAACGCCCATTATCAGGAGGTGCTTGGAACCAATGAAAGTAGACAGACATGTATATTTTAAAATTGGTACTGTGAGAGTCACCGTACGTGTAATTGTAAAATGTTATGCTCGTAGTCTACTGTGTAGGCCTACATTCAAATTGCATGCTAAATTGTCTTGCCATGAAACTTTGATCATCCAACTTCTAGGATTTTCATTGAACTCTTCAGGAGGTGCCTTATTTTGAAAGCAAAAATTTAAGGTTGGGGGGGGGGAATAAATAATGATGTAGGCCTAAAGTAAAAAAAAAAAATATTCCCAATGGGTCTTCATCCTTCATTGTCTGACTTTGCTGAAACTTTGCTTGAATTCTTAATTTTTCTGCATGAAATTCCAAATAAAACCAATTTCCTCTGAAGAGTTCAGTTTTCCAGACATACATGTACTCACCTGTGACTGTTTATCCCTGATGGAGAAATATATAATATATAATACCCTCTTCATTACCTTCTCATTTATTTAGTTTTATTCATTAACTTAGTTTTTTAGTGTTTTTTTTTTTTTTTTTTTTTTTTTTTTTAAATCTGTATTATCCCTTCTTTACATGATTAACTGCCCAACTAGAAAAGATGTCATTGTTAAGACCAGTGGGAAAAAAAATATATGAGGACATGAGGCAATTTGCCCCTGGAATGACCAAAAGAGCCCCAATTTTCTCATCTAGGGTTTAATACAAAACATAATTAAGTATTTAATGTTGCCAGGCTCCCCTAACTAAAATTCATGTTCCACCAATTTTAACTATGTTGTTTTTTATTATGTTAACAACCCCCCCCCCCCTCTTCTTAAATTTGTTACATTTTATGATTTATCTTCCCCAAATAAAAGACAGTACAATCTTTTGAAAATTCATGCATTACTCCCACACAATTTTAACAATCCAAAAATGCTCAGGTGTTTGAACTAAATAACACCCAGAAGATTTGTTATTTGCACTTGTTGCACTATTCCCCATTTACAAACCCTAATATTCCCCCTTTGATTTCAATTATGTTTTATCCCAATTTTCCAAAACATAAAAACTTTTCAAACCTCACCCATGTACACAAAAATGTACAAACACCCATTCACACAAGCATTCATGACAAGAGCAATCTTTGATATCTTTCTTGGAGGTTTGGTGGCCCTAAAGAGGGCCGAAAAATAAAGATAAGAAGAATTGTTGGTAGAAGGGAAGAAAAAAGGTAGAGGTTTTGTTGCCGATTCAACAGCTTTGCAGCCGGATCTGGCAGATAGCGCTGTCTGCAAAAGCTTCAAGCACTGAATAAAAGTCTTTGGTGGTATAAAAAGTTATTTGGTCAATGACGACTTCGTCCACTTCGGTAGATGTAGCATCTGGTTTCCATGGTAACAGGCCTGCTCCATGGCACTTGAAATCATTCCAGTGACCATCTTGATGATCACTCGTTGAGGAATTTGCGAAAGTGTCTTTACTACATCGGCATCTAGGACTTGTAGAATGTGAGAATTTGCCAGATTTCCTTTACATCATCGCTTGATGCATATTCAGTTTCTTTCTCAATATACACTATAATTCTGCTTTCGAGTCATACAGCTTTCTTTGAACTATTATTCTTCTAATAGTTTGGTATTGAGGTGCTTCTTTGCCATTTTTATTACAAACATATTCAAAAATCAAGTTCAACTTAAAGTATAAAGCATGGAATGTTAATATGATTTTTCATTATCTACAGCTAACACACTTAACCATTAATAATACAAATGTACTGTTACAAAGACTGCATAATTCTGATAAAGAGTTGTAGATATCTGGCTGAGAATGCATTAGGATTGGTTCTATACATTAGTACCTTCCAGCTAGGGTCTCACCGGATATCATTTACATATTCCTTGTAAGTTCATGGTCGGCTAAACCGTGCATTGGAAGTGGTAAATGTTTTAGAAACAGGATCCCTGAGATTGATGTCACAGCATTTCAGCTTTCAATATCAAAATTGTACATGATCAGAACAGCATTGGTTATGATAACAGGCACTTTCTGGCACAAAAAGCACACTTGCACATTAGAATGTCATTTTGAGAGGTCAACGGTATAAGGTTATGCTAACTACGTGAATCCAACTGACAATATTGTACCTAATCAGTTAAAAATTACACTAACAGTAAACATTACGGGAGATACATAACTGAGGGACATACATGTATTGGACACATGTATATATTGTATGCCTACATTTTAGAACCACTGTAAAATGAAGGAAATCAAGTGTAGAATTACTATTCGTTAAACAGGTGTTTTGCAATGACATTCTAATTTCAAGAGTTTCAATGCTTTTATTGCAGGCCAATTAATGGGTACATGTAAGTCTATACTAATTGCATTATACTAAATGAATTGTATGAATGTCCATACCTAAAATAGGTAGACCTCGGCTTACATTTTCTATATTTAGGAGTAAAACTAATCACAAGTTAGCAAAAATTGGGCAAGTGCTGATTTGCGTGACATGTACATGTTCTTCCAGCAGGGAGAAAATTTGACTTTCAAACCCATGATGATGATTTGAAATGGGTTTTATCAGTATCTATTAGATGTGACGTGAAAACTGCCAAAACAAAGACAACTCTATTTCACACAAAAAATACATGCACTGGGCAGTGAAAATACCAACTAGCAAAATCAGCCTTTAGCACCACTTTTGCAATATTTAAAAACTTTAAAAATACTTTTTTATGTACATGTACATAATGCGCAACTGTGTTGCTGGTAGTTTTAAAAACTGATCAACACACAAACATGTAGTACATTTACATACATCAGGAAAGTTTCACTGGAAGTCTTGTCAAACATGAGCTGTTTATATACAAAATAAGTACTTATTTTCAATTATCAATTTGTATATATTAATAATTTTGTCAACAGAAAGCGAATTGAAAATATGTGCCTCTCATAGACAACATGGTTTACAACCAAAGTTTGTAAAAAAAAAAAAAAATGGAAAGTATCATTGGCCTTTATGCCACTTTATTTTCCTTTGCTTTCATTTATGCTAAGTACTCTTCAAATTCAATTACAATTTTGAAATAACAACTTGAAGTTGACAAGGCTTCCAGGGGAAGGGGAGGTGTCAAGTTGAATCCTAAAACTTTCTTTCTTGAATCAAACTATTTAATTTCTTGAATTTTGTTGAATCATATCTTTTCAGAATTTACTAGAATTGTCCTCCATCCTTTTCCTTGCATCAATAGGCAACAATGGCACCCCTCCTTAAAACACTATTTTCAAGTGCAAATTATTTACAAAAGTCTGCATCTCAATTTACGCAGTTGGGAAGAGCAGAGCAATGATTGTCAATTTATCTTGCGTTATTTACAGTGTAGGTGAGTATGAAGTGCATTCAGAACACTTGAACTGTGTGTTCTTCAAGGTGTATTACAGATAAGAGTCCCTCTCTATGAAACTGTTTTAAGAAGCCGGAATATAATTCACATGTATGATGTACATGAAATTAACCAGACATTGTGATGTACAGTAAATCTTTCTTGAATTCACCTTTTTTCTTGGGCCTGGATAAGTAAATTCACATTAAAAAGTTCTCAACTTCCCGATATACAAATAATTTGTGGATTTCTATAATGTACAATTAAACCATTTGTACATTTAATACAATTGTTTACAAATTTAAAGCTGAAGTATAAAAGTACAAACATGACCAAAAGACATGATGATCTTACTTTTGGACTAACAGTGTAAACATTTTGGTCAATGTCTGTAAAAGTGGACATTGAGTCACTTGACACTTAATATGCAAAATAAAATTCAAAACCAAACACCAGCAACACACAGAAGATGCATCAAGCACTTCTCTCAAACACCCTTCACTTTTAAATTTCCCAAATGGAATCAACTTTCAAACAGATCTCTCTCTTTCTCTCTCTTTCTCTCTCTCTCTCTCTCACACACACACACACACATACACAACACTATTGTCATCATCATCCACTCTTTCCAACAAATTGTATGAAGAAAATATTTCTCTTCCTGAATTGAAATTCACTCCTTAGCAGTACATTTTGAATAAATGTTAACCACATAAATTAGGTTGTCTCAAATTATGGCATGAAAATGTCATCTTAACAAACTGATAATTGATCCTACATGTGTAGGTAATTTGACTTGAATATTATGTAACGATTTGCATAACTTCATTATCCATATTTTGTGGAGATTACGAAGTACATGTAGCTGTAAAGCTGTTGGGTAGTGCAAACTTTTGAGAAAATGTTTAGGGCAACAAAAAATAATTTTTTTTTTTTTTTTAATTGCATATTGTACTAACTGTTAGATCTATTTCAATTTTTATTCTTCCTTAGTTTTATTGCACACAAACTGATTTCTTGTTACATACCCATACAAGGTAGGCCTATTTAAACCAAAAATAATTAATAGTAAAGAGTGAATTTCAATTCTTTTCCAATAAAATGAAACCAAAATTTGGACTGGATCAATTCAAAACAGACCTGAATGAAATAAAAAGTAGCAAAAAAAAAAAAAAAAATCAGGTATACCTGTCAACATGTCCAAATTTTGGTTACACTTTTGGTAATAAAAGGCCAAGTTCACAAGATCATAAAGGCCTGAATCTACATGAACAGAACTTCAATATTTGTTTCAATAACACAATACTGCTCTGCAATATATGTAGCAAGATTTGGCCATATTTCATGACATTCAACCTTGAGCATTCAAAAATAGCATTAAAACACCTCATAACCTTAATAGTTCAAGCTGTAAAAATCTTGTTCAAGCAATACCATTTCAAAGACAATTCAGAATAGATCTGGGATCTATATTTTACCAATGAGATCTGGATCCTTTGCACTTATGACTCTACTTTTAGCATGATCTTCAAATCTCTTGTAATCTTCTCAAACTCAGATTGCTCTGGCACGGCAATGTAGGTTTGAGGGCATGTCTTGGACGACTCCTTGAAAGATACCGGCTGTCCACTAAAGGAACCTAACCAATGCGATGGTGGCATCGGCAAACTGTCAGGATTTGGAGCTTCGCTGAATTTGGCACCAGCATAGGAGCCATCAGGAGATTCGCTTTTCCTTCCAGAATACTGAGCAGGCTTTACAGATGGAGACACAGGTTTTGGCTGCATAGTTGGTGGAGTCCTTCGGTTATTGCCATTCTTCGCCTTCGGAGAGCTTCCTCCTGCTCTGGGACTTTGCACATGCCCCTTTTCTTTGACGTCTGCAACTCTTTCTTTGGCACGATTACCCTTTTCTCTTCCATGAACTTTCGGTACAAACCCCATCATGTTGTCTCTTGATTTTCCTTGAGAAGGAGATGATTGAATCTGAACTGGCGCCATAATCTTTGAAGATGGATTGGGAGGCATTCTTCTGTTTCAGCTTGGCCTTTCTTGCCTGGCAAAAACAGACTGATTTTAGCCCAGTACTAATTAAAAACTCGATAACAGTTAAAGCAATATTGGCTTAAAAGTTAGAGTTTAAGAAACGAAATTATGATGGTATGGATCTCGCTAGTATTAATGATCCAGCTCCCACTCAACTCAAGCTAATAATATTAGGATTGAAGTCCAAAACAAAAATGGCGTCACTCACGTCGTCAGACATCGGGTCCAAACAAATTGGGAGTGTCGACGGCTGGAAATTGACATCGAAATCCCCAACTTTCAAGTGAAGAATTGACGGTGGCTTACGAAGAATTTTACAGATTTTACAGTGAAATTTAATAATATGAAGGGTTGATTTGGTAGAATTTAAGGCCCATTGCCTGGATTATTTCAGTCTCTCTCCCACTTCCTTTCTCGCTCTCGAAATCTCGCATAATAATCGTGCATAGCATGTAAAATAGCGCTATACCGCGTACACATATCACGAATACAATAGGTGAACTATGGTTGTTTACCTCCCTCAGATCCATTATGTGGTGACCAATCACAAGTGTGTTCTGGAATCATATGACCTCTTTGTTGTTGGTTTCGACCAATCACAGTACATCTACTCTATTTTTAGTCATTATTCATCGAAAGCTTGTTGCCTAGCTAGCTAGCTGTGGGGAATTTTCTCGGATGTCACAATATTCCGAAATTTATAATATGATAACATTGTTATTTCGCAGCAAACTGCAATTAGACTCGTTACCCCAAAATAATAAGAAGGTATTCCCCTGTTGTTTACAGTAAAAAACTGATGTTCCTATTTTTCATTCCTTTTCATCCTCTTATATCTTTCTACTCTCTCCTCACCCCTCTCATCTCTCTCTCTCTCTCTCTCTCTCCCTCTCTCTCTCTCTCTCTCTCTCTCTCTCACTCTCTCTCTCTCTCTCCTTCTCTTTCTCAGCTAATGTCTCTCTTTACTTTCGTGTTTTTCTTGTCTTTTTTTTTTCTTTCTACTTTTGTCTTGTTCATCTTTGTATTCGCTTCTCTCTCCCTCTCTCTCTCCTTCTCTTTGTCAGCTAATGTCTCTTTTACCGTGTTTTTCTCTCTTTTTTGTCTGATTCATTTTTTTTTTTCTTTCTCTTCTTCTTCTTCTTTCTTTCTACTTTTGTCTGGTTCATCTATGTATTCGCTTCTAATGAGTCTTTCTGTTTGCTTGGGAGCATATTTATGTAATCATACTTCAAAGTATTAAACAACACCGGCTTGAGTCCTTACATGTTCTGCTTTTTTTTGCGATGAGTGACAATTCATACTCGCCCCCCCCCCTCGCCCCACTTTCAAAGCGCGGCGATTTCATGTCACGACTGAAGGGGGGGGGACGGAAACACACGAAAGTGAAAAAATTAACTGACATCAAATTCGCGATACTTCGCACATTATGCAGAAACTAATGGAAAATGTTTGCGAGTGCGAAGCGCGAGCCCAAATTTTGCCTTATAATATATATTTAGGCATTGTATTGGACATACGTTTTACCTCTTATAGCTTCACAAGCTAATCACTACATAAAAATGTTAAACTTCAAAAAATCGAGGGGGACGATCCCCCCTCAGAAAAAAAAATCGAGGGGGGAACACGTCCCCGTCGCCCAGCCCCCCCGTCCCACCGGGATCGCCGCCAATGCCCACATTTTGCATGTTGCACATTACCCCCCCCCCCGATGTCCCGATGGCCTGGGACACGCATGTGATTAGGATTATTCAATTTATATTGATGTAATATTAATATGCAGTAATGACAGCGTTAGATGTTGTTCTGTTTAGGTCGAAAGAATAATTCGAATTCCGTATAATATACCCCTGTTGTAGATTGGACACGCTGGTTGTTCTATATTAATCAGGTCTCATGTTGTGTTTGGGGCTGACAAAGTTTGAATAACTTTAAGTAGGCCCTATAGGCCTATCAATCTTGCTCCCCCCCCCCCCCCGCCTTCCGTTCTTAGCGTGAGCGAATGAATCGGTGAGTCAACATTTCTTTGCCATTTCTTTCTCGAATAGCGTCACCTACCGTGCAAGAACAGCATGGAAAAAAAATAATTAAACTGATTGCTTGCCGAGAGAGTGCGATAGGACAATTATGGTTTTGCACAGATCAACTTGGAGGTGGCTAAAATCTTCTCCTTTTTTTTTTTTAGTAGTAAAAATTAAAAGAAAAATGCCTTTGTAGTCATACCTTATCATAATGTATGCAAATGACCAACTGTAATATCCGTCTCTAAAAAGAAAACGTTTAGTCGACAATGATTCTGATATTGTTTTTTGTTTCTTTTTTTTTTTCAAATTTTTTTTTTTCTTCATTTAATTTTACTAATTTTAACGTAATTATGTTACTACAGGCCTACTCATCACAGCAAATTATATGCTCAAGAGGCCAAGCAAAATTGGGGGCGGGCTAGACGTGAAAATTGCTTGGAATTTGGCCTTAAAAACTGATAAATGACTTCATTCAAATTACATAAATGGAGAAATGTGTATAGACATTTCAACCAGGTCGATCATCGGCCGTGTCAATTTCGATGTATAGATTTTTTTTCTTCTTCAACCAGGGGGCACCGCACTTGAACTTCCTCATTTTGTGCACTGTTTTATATGTTTTTGTTTTAACTTGGGCACATGCCCCTGTCCTCTTTGGATCCACCCGAGACCCCTGACAGAATTTGACTGCCCCTGCACCCCCCCAAAAAAAGTCTCTTTGCAATTTTGAAGTAAATTTAAAACTTCTAATTAATAACTGCACGCTTTGATCTTCAATATCATCAAAGTATAATGCATTTAAGGTCAATGTTATGTCAAAGTGAGAAAACAATGCATGCGTTAAGCCAGTCCTGTGCTTCATGATAATAGTTTTAAGTCAAAAAACAACATTTTGATCGGTCACATTCATGATAGACAATAATATAATCGTCATGAAAGTGATTTGTTTCGCTTACATCATATTGCTCGAGAACCTATTTTGTCTCCGCACCCCCCCCCCCCCTATCGAGACCTCCTCAGTTCAGTTCAGTTCCATTCCACGAAACGAGTCTGAGTGCTTAACCTCTATATACTAGGGATGGATTGAAGTAAATGGTCTTTTATTTTGCGATAAAATAAAAGACACTCGCATTGAAACGATTGATTATTATTTCTTTCGCCCCTTTATACAAAAAATGAAGGGAAAAAAAAATCCCTTATGAAAATGTTGTATGTTTATTTTATTTCATTTATTTATTTTTTATTATTTTTTTTTTATTAATTTTTTTTTTGGGGGGTGATTTGTATTAAAAAGTTTTTTTTTCTGATTTTAACACGCCTGGATCCACCACGGTAAAATCTATCTTAAAGCTGGGCTTGGTAAGATTGAATAATATAAATTGTATTGTTCTCTTTTGATATAAAAACTATTGATTTGGCCGGGCAACTAATTTTTTTGGGGGAAAATAACATTATTTTGCCGAGTTGCCAGGTAGGGCAACTAATAGAAATATTGTTAGTATTGAGTGTTGTAATCAATAGTTATTCTTCTGCCAGCTTCTCTTCTAATTATGAATTTATCAAGAAGTCGATTATTTAATATGGGGGGGGGGCGCTGGGCAAAGCATTCGAATCATTGGCGACACATAAGCTATTTTCCCCAAGTTGGAACTGAAAGTGGAGACATTGATTTTGTTGCCATTTTTTACTGTTGGTGTCAATCCCTTCTTTAAATTACAAAGGACCGAAGACATTATTATTCAGGCGCAGATCCAGGGGGCCGACGGGCCCGGCTCGGCTCCCATCCCGCCACCCCAGCAAAAAAAAAAAAAAGAAAAAAAAAAGCAAAGTAAAAATAGACGAGCGGCCGATTGACCCCCTCCACCTTACTCCTATATGGGTGATACGTCTTGATGACCTCTTGAATGGCCGAAGCCAAAAACTTAACAACCCCCCCCCCTCTCTATCGCTCTGCCAGCGTGACGTGAAAGAAATTGAGTGTACCTTTTGATCGCCCGATGTAACAGGAAAAAAAATTTGGGGTACCAAAAACCTAAAATTCGATTTGGGCGCCCCCCCCTGTTACGAATCCTGGATCCGCCACTGTTATTAGCATTATTTTGCGGGGTGTGGAGGGCTATATGTTTCTATGGAAATAAGCAACCGCGGGATTTTTATTTATTCGTTTTTTTTATGATAGGAACCTGACAACGAAGGATTAGTAGACATTTGTCTCAAAATCTTATTTTTAGGTCTATCGCTGAAGCAAGAGCTGCAGGTATATAGCGATTTGAACATGAGGGATTTGTAATTCTCATAAAGGAATTTTTTCAATCATCCTATTGAGCATTGCACAAAAGTTGGCCGGGGTGGGGGTGGGGGTGGGCGGAGGGCAACTTTGGCCGGCATGAAAATAAAAGAAAATAAACTCATAGAAATTGCAATTAAAAAGAAAGATGATTTATGATACATATTTAGAAGGAATAGGCCCTAACTTCTCATGTTCACTTGTTTGTTATATATTTTTTTATTTTTTTTTATTTTTGTGTGGTGCGTGTATATATGATTGGATCATGGATACTAGTAGTAGGGGAGACCGGGTATGGAAGTTACACGGGTCAGTTGTTACAGTTCTCAGTGTGCTAGATGGAACAAGAGAGGATGTGCTAACTGGTATCTATATACAGCCAACACAAAGCTGTGATGAACTGCCGGTCGTGAGGTTCTCCGTTGTTTTATTAAAAAGTAAATCAACAAAAAAAACATTTTTTTACAGTTCAAAGTAAATTTTTGAACAGAAATTTAAATTTGTAATAGCTCTTACAACTGAAGGCACATGATGATAGTCTGGTATCGTAGATATAGTACATGTATGTCACTAATATACCCCCTAGCCATCATGCCCTGTAATTCTACCTAATGACTGTGCTACAGTTGATTTATGTGTGTAAATCACCCATGGGTAGGTTGTTACAACAACCTACCCCATGTTGATGTAACAACTTACCCCAATTACATTACATATGTAAAATTACATTTGTCTCAATTTTCAGGTGTTAATATTTTTATTTTTTCTATTATTACTTTTGTCTATTCTAGAGCTCTACTTGATCTACTGTTAACGATGTCAAGAAACTGGAAAGTTGAAATTAAGTATGGTATAAGAGATTTACACATTGTCAACTTACCCCGTATGTTTACATTTGTAAACAATTGACCCCGTATGGTGTAACAACCTACCCCGTATATGGGGTAGGTTGTTACAAAAAAACGTCTTCACTAATTAAGCTGTAGATAATTAGTGTTTACATGTTTTCAAGTTTTATATGCCTCAGGTTTTAGCCATCATAATAGGCTCAACTACAGACCCAATATGGAGTGCGTGAGTTCTTTCATTAGAACTATCTGGCCCAAAATGTGAATTTTGTAACGTCCATACCCGGTCTCCCCTATCCATGATTGGATGAACATGGCGCATAGTTTTGCGAATATGTAAAACTCAACTTGTGGGGTGGGGCGGGCCCTTTGCTCAGCTTATAACTTGATCTAAACTTTCAAATTATATCCTATGTCTCATTATCAATTAAAGATAGGATAAGACTGTATTCTAAATAGGAGTAGCCCAAGTCACCAGGCATGAGAATGAGATGCAACTAGGGGCGGCACCGCCTCAGCCATCCCTCGTCATCCCTTTACGTTATTATATTCTTTGTGTGTAAAATGAAAAATAATTATACAGCCTATTCGATTTTTGAAATGAGAAACATCAAAATAAGAAATTTTTGTTCATCTATTTTGAAAGTAAAATAGCTCAGGCAAAATGACATCCCGTGTCGTTCCCATATGCATATGGATACTGTGTGTACCGTGCTAGACGTACCGGTATATACATGTATGTGCACTGCATACGTACGTACGTATACGTGCACTTGCTTTTTGCACTGTTATCGTGTGTAAACAAAATATGGGAAGCCGAGATGTGGAGTCCGCTCTAGCTCATTGCGCTGGTAGAACTGAGAATTTTCGATGAGAACTGCGCTCAAAGTAGGAAATGTAAGTATAAGACCCTCATTAATGTGTACTTTATAATTTGCAAATGTTAATGATGATGAAAAAGAGTGATGCTAGAGAGGTCTTGTGTGAATTAGTTAGTGTTTTGTGAAGCATAAATACGCTGCTGCATGGGAGTGTGTGTGGACGTAGCTACGCCATCGCTTTCCCGGAGAAGTACGGGGTCGAGTCGTCGCAGTCTACGTCGCTTGTCACTCAAGGCTGCACCACCCTGCATGCCAACTTCACTCGGTCTCATAATGACGTAGTGCAAGTGAAGTGGGACTATTGCTATGACTTGGGTGATCAGATTTTGCATATTGGTTCATTGTTTGTCATCCAAGTTTTGTCTACTTTTTGCAGTAGATTTGAATCTACATTTAAGAGGTGCAACGTAAATCTCTTCTCTTCAATGAAGAGAAGAGATTTACGTTGCACCTCTTAAATGTAGATGAGATTTACGTTGCACCTCTTAAATGTAGATTCAAATCTACTGCAAAAAGTAGACAAAACGTGGATGACAAACAATGGACCAATATGCAAAATCTGATCACCCAAGTCATAGCAATAGTCCCACTTCACTTGCACTACATCATTATGAGACCGAGTGTATGAGGTTCATCTCTGTTTGCTAGCACCAGATTCATCGCATTTTATAAAATAGCTCTGTGATTTTACACATTGTGGTTGGTCAAAACGCATCACGTGTGCATGCTGAATTTCGATGCAAAGCACCGGTGTGCATTTTGCGGCGCAAAAAAAGTGATAACACATACATCCGGGTCTTTTCCGTGTCTTGTTTACTTTCTTGGATGATGATCGTGATGTAGATCTTGAGCTACTTACCAAAAATTCCAAGGGATAATCCCTTGGAATTTTTTGGTAAGTAACTCAAGATCTACTAGAGCTAGCAGAATGTCGCAATTTTATAAAAGCGTTAACACACTTCCCTGTATTGTGCGATTAAACGTAAATGCAGTGATCGCTCGATGCTTCGGATGGGGCGCTGCTGCACACTCGCCTGCGGCTCGTTGCAGCGTGATCCCTATCCAAAGCTATCTTGCGGTGCACTGCATTCACCGCTAACGCACGCTCGGGCGTGTGTTACCGGTAATGCTATAATTACACACCACCTTCAATTCATAGAAAATAAATAGATCTAGACTACAAAACAGAAACCAGAAGCCTCAGAAAAGGGCAAATCAGAATCCCTAGACCTTGGGTTTTCAAAATTGGATTTTTGATTTTGAAAAAAAAAAAAAAAAAATTGATATAGAAAGGGTCTAGGCCTAGATCTAACGTTAGAGGTCTATTGAATGATCGTATAATCTCAAGACCAACCTGAGATATGAATTTGAAACTTTACTTGTCTTGGAAAAATTAGATTAAATTTTATTTTACTGAGGTCATAGTTCAAGGGTCTTGGAAGTTAAATTCACAGAACATGCTGAAAACATCATGTTTTAGGGCTGTCCAAGTTCTGTTCATAATTGATGATGTTTGTTCTTTTCATGCATGTAACGGGTCAGATGAATTAAAACATCAATCTCGTGATGTCACTCTTTTGTTCTTGCTATAATAAGTTTTGATTTTGAATACATGAAGGGATCTAGGGATCGAGGGGTATGTCAAGAGATAGGGCTAATAGGGATATATATATGTAGAGGGATAGGGTTAGGTTATTGGGAAGTGTTCTAGGGTAAGCCTATACTTTTATAAGCCAATATTTGTGCAATTTTAGACTAGTTGGGGAAATTCGTGAGAGCAAAATTTCGCGATTTTGGTGATAACTTCATTACTATCAAATAGCCTTGTACTGAAGTGGAAATTTTTACCAATGACTGACTCGCGAAAATCACAAAACTAAAGTCACAGCGAAAATAAGTATTTAATAGAATTTTTTGGGCTGTGTGTGGTTGTATCCACCCACATGTGTTTTGGAAATAGTATGTGTCTGGATGGCAGAGACACGCACCTGTAATTGCCATTTGGAAAGGGGGGCAGGCCGTGGCTCCGAGATAAGCTCTTTATTAGAATGACTAAATGTTTACCTCTTCTTTCTTCTCTCAAACAGATGACTGTTCATATC
Source organism: Paracentrotus lividus (assembly GCA_940671915.1). Lineage (NCBI taxonomy): Eukaryota > Metazoa > Echinodermata > Echinoidea > Camarodonta > Echinidae > Paracentrotus > Paracentrotus lividus. Next base: position 28,548,264 of record CALNVZ010003432.1, read on the forward strand.
ATGTGCTACATTTACTTCTAGAGGGAGAGAGATAACAGTCTTGAGGTTTCCTGAAGTTCTTTGATCCTCTATTGTTCTTGTGTTTAGAACCAAAACACCCCGATGAGGGACAACACAGCAGTATTTGCTGACTCAGTATGCCGATTGTCTCACCAGATGATAGTGATTCTACTTCACGATCACACGAGCCTGTCTTGAGGAGACTACAGGCAGACTCCAAGGATTCGCAGGGGACTGCAAGCGTGTCCAAGGACTCCCTACATAGCCCAAAGGACAACAGCAGCAGTGGCCAGAGGAAAAGTCCTGGTCAGAACTTGTTCACTTTTGTTGACGCGTCGTCGCGAGTGCAGCAGGGTGCAGAGGCCCCTGCGCGGGAACTGTTGTCTGGCCGTACCACGCCCATGCTGAATCCATCAGGTAGCTACTGGGGGAGCTTCACTAGAAGGTCACATTCACCTAGGACAAGACTATCCCCACCCTCACTGGCAGGGAGGAACAACTCTGCGCGCTCGCACCTGGTGCGTGGTCGGCACTCCCCTTCTGACAACGTGCCGTCAAATCATCCCCGCTCCCCCAGCTACGATTTTCGCGATACAACAAGTCGGAGGAGGTCATATCAGGGTAAGTAGATAACCCATAGAGTAGCTGGAATATCAGAAGCATTGTTATGCTAGACAAAGGGCGTGTTTCACAAAGAGTTCAGTTTGACTTAAAGTTGCGCTTAGATATTCCTGTTGACGTGCCACCGTCAAAACTTTTGCGGATAGATTTTTCACAATTTACGCATCAGTGGACACAGGCTAAGTAAATCAATGACATTACGTGTTCAATACCCGATGCTCTTAGATTTGAGTGTGAATTTACGTCCAACTTTGACTTTTTGTGAAACACCCCCGCATAATTACAAAAATTATAATGGGATTGGTGATGTGAAACATGTCTGCATTTTTACCTAGAAAAAGAAGAAAACGAATCTTGGGGAAAATTGATAATATATATCTTTGACCGGTACAGTTGAGGTGTAGGGATGCCGCACCTTCCTGTAAATTAAAACAGAAGATTTACTGTTTTATTTTGTAGTAGAAATATTTCTTATGCCCTCTCCACCAAAGGTGGTGCCGGAGGCGTCATGTACAGGAAGGTTGTCCGTCGGTCCGTAAGTCCGTCCTGTTTGCTTGTTAAATATCTCGAGAACCAATTGGGATATGAACCTCAAACTTAGGATAGTAATAGTATGTATCACCATATGAAGACATTCTGATTAGATTAGAGGACATAGGTCAAAGGTCAAGAGTCACGGAGGTCAATAAGTGAAATTCCATGTATCTCAAGAACCATTGAGATATGAACTTCATCAATCAGAAAAGACCAGCTGATTAGATTTTACGGTATGTAGGTCAAAGGTCAAGGGCCACAGTGGTCACCTTTTGAAATTGTTCCAAGGGCGGAGGCATACAGAGACGTGGTCTCATTTGTCTTGTTGGAAATGCATGTACGTACAAACAAATGATATTAATGAAAAATGTAAAAAGTAAATGACTATGTATGTAAAGTATTAACATGAAGAACATGTTTACTTTACAATGTAAGTGATTTCAATATTGATCAGGGGGAAAGTTATGTAACATGGATCTAGTAGCAGATTGACAGAAGTAATGAAAAGAATAGAATGTTTGAAGTAGAAGATCAAATGCTTGTAAAATATCTACATTATAAACATATGATCATGTCCCTTTTAAGGTTGAGATCTTTTCTGTAATTCTGTCGCATTATTTTCCTGCTATAACAATTTATGAATATCCTTATGTATACATCAACATTGCAGCTCAAATAGTTTGTACATGTACACAAACTGTGACATTTACTTGAAGGATATTTCAAGTGAGTCTGGGGTAAAGACTAGGTGGAGTTGGAAGTGGCCTGTTTGACCTGTTAGAGAGGGCCCGTGGAAGTCACTATTTATCATAGCCAAGCAAGCAGTGGGGCGAGTGTCGCTGCTTGGCACTGCTGCTCAAATTCACAGGGTTTCCAGCAGTGTTCAGGGAGGGCAGACTTCCATCCATATCCTAATAAAATGTGAGGTCCCATGATTTGCAGGGGATCCCATGTCCCTTTTCCGTCGTGAGACTAAGAGCTTGAAATTAATACACACAAGTATGCAGTGTCACTCTGAATTTACATGAAATTATTTAGATGCGATGGTCACTCCTTATATAGCCAATTTAGTCATCAATTTAGTCAATTATAAATATAGCATGAAGATAGCTAGTATACTGTAATCGATATTCAAACTACCTGCATTTTAAATCTGGTGTATAGTTTCGGGAGAAAGAAAAATAATGATTCACATTAAGATAAATTATGAAACACTGAATCCAGTAACTATAATAAAGCAAATTATGGTACTTAAAATCTCGTTTTAGTGTCTTTATTTCATAATATAAGGATAAAAAAATATAAGTTGGGGACCCGTCTCATGTTAGCGCTCACGTGGAAAACCAATGGGGATTCTCTTGTGTGGGTGTTACACACAGATCGTTCGCACTAATTCACGCCTTAACCTCCGGTGTGCGAACCTGTCAGCAGAGGTCTACCCGGCAGTTAAATGACGCTTCATTCAAACATTTTCAATGAAATTCATTGGAAATAATGAAAGGAATGTCACAAGAACTCTCACACATATCTTTTAGTGCAATGTGGACAACATGTAACTACATTTGATCGGTTTTGTGCCGATTCCTTTTTTGTTTACCAAAACTATACACCAGGTTTAATGTCACAATATGTATTTTGTGAAAGGGAGTGGGGGGGGGGTATTACTGAAGGAGGAAAAGTGTATGGAAAGGTGAAAGGTATTTGAAGTCGCTGCCTTTTTTTTATGGAGAGTTAATTTACAATGCAGTTCTCCAATTTTATGCTACAGGTACATGTGTATATTAAATGCTACCGTATAGATTATACACATTCTAAAAGATAAATTACAATTTTGCAACAGTGACATTGTTGATGTGATAGCATCACTACTAATGTGTTTTTTAAATGATTTAATTAAGCTGGTTTATAAATGAATGCCTACATGTAGATCCATTCATTATGGGGTTTAGTTTTGATAATACGGCAGTGTAATTGCATAGAGATGGGAGTTTCGTCGGTAAAGCCTGGATCACTCCAGGACCAGTAGGCCCTATGGCGAGTAAAAAACAGTATATTTTTGTCCATTTTCGCACTGTACTGTAATGTTTGTACATGTAGGGCCCGATAGTGATATATGATCTAGGAATGGGATGCTGCCCCTTGCTACAAATATATGTAGGTCCTCTCTGAAGCAATGTTACTTTTTCCAACTATATATTTGAGAAGAATCAGATTAATATTACAGGGGGTCTTTTATTTATCAATGTTATTTTTGGCATACATGTAAATGTTGTACATGTATACATGTGGGGCATATATAAGCCCTATTTTGTATTTGTATTCAGTGACTGGGCTTGGTCATATTCACCTTATCTTGAAATTACTCCAGTAAAAGGGGGGGGGGATGTAATTAATTCAAGATATCATTTTTTTTTAATTATTATTATTGTGCGTAGAAGAGGGTAGATAATATGTACAGTGTATGGTAAATTTGTGTGTGTTAGGCCCTGAAACATAAAATAGTTGCAATCAATTGCAATTTAATAGTTTTTAATCATGTTCCTTGTTATATACTTCTTGCATATATTCTCAATTTAAACCAATCACAATGGTTGTGTCAAACTTGTGATTAATAAAGTTCTATTTATGTTACAGGGCACTAGTCTGATATTTTCCATCCCATTGAAACCACCATCAGTTTAGGCGTGCAGCCTGTACATGTAGCAGGGGGACCTTTATTGATTAGAGTTGATACAAAGAGCTTCATCCAAACCACAGGCTTACCATAGAAGGCTTCATAATTACTACCCAAAGTGAAACTGAATCTGAATACAATATGGATGTATAGCTTTTGCTGTGTGAATTTGAAAACAACAGTTTTTCTTAGGATATTGGACATTTTTGTGGATTTTACATCAGGGGCCATGGAGCCAAGCGTTTGGGGGGCTACTTTTTCAGTATAAAAATGTGATGATTACCATCTATATGTAATTGGTTCAGCCCCCCCCCCCCCCCCCCCCCCCATTTTGTGAAATGCTCGTCGGCCCCTGCATCTAACATACATGTAGAGCTCTACTTAAAAGAGAAAATTAATGATTGATACCAGTATTTATTTGGGGGGATAGTAAGTGATGGATTTGGAGAATATTTAGTTATATTTTCTTTTAACCTATCCAAAATAATACTTTCATGGGCAATATTATTCTGATATGATAATAATCACGATTCATGACTTAATACCATTCTAAATTAAACAATTGTATGTTTAATTATTAATGATAGAGAACGGTATGCCATCGTTTTACATCACATGTATTACATGTAGTTCTGTGCTGTATGAAATACTTTTTTTGATCTAGGATCTCCATTTGTAAGTAAATGATTTTTCCTCTTATACTCAAGGACATTGTCTTTTAAATAATCTGTATTCTGCAATAAAAATCTGTTTCATCTTGGTGTTAATATTCCAGATCAGTATCTTTTTTAGGAATAAAGATCCTGTGTCATGTGAATATAATTTCATTTACGATTACTACTTCTATAGATTTAGGCTTTAATACTAATACTATGTTTTGCTTCTACTTTTATTATTCATCTATATTTCTCTTATTATATCTCTCTCTTAGTAATGTATATCTCCATTTGAAACAGTGTGTGTATTTTTTTTTATGGAGGACTTTGAATTAAAAAAAAAGAATATAATGGCTACAATTTATCACACAGCAGTTGCGTGTGTTTCTACCGTTGAGACAAATGAATAAATTTCTTGTCTTTATAACATCCCAACGGCATAAATCCATTTACGTTTGAAATTCATATATATGGAATAGTTTGAACCTTGATCGCTACAGGCACTCTGGTGGTCTAGTGGTGATGACGCTGGTCTTGCAATCCAGAGGTCGTGGATTCGAATCCGCCCGGGAAGTCTATGACTTTTTGTTGCGTGTGTTTCTACCTTTGGAGACAAATGAATAAATTGCTTGTCAATATAAAGCATATTGATGGAAAACAACATAATTGAACAAATGAAATTAACATATAAATTTTTGAAAAAGATTTTTGGTTGATAAAATTATTTGAAACGAACGCAATACACTTGACCAGGTAAAGGATTAGAATGAAATACACCAGAACAAGAGAAAAAAATGTAGAACTTAAAGGTGCATAATATTTCTGCTGCAAACCTGAACTACATACAAGCCTACATGTACATGGTACTATACACTGTGCAGCCATACTACTTCTACTTCTACCACTGATACTGCTGCAAAGAAAAACTACACATTCTTGTACATATTTCACTCGTACAGATAATATTCATGAGACGTACGTACATGTATGTATTTGAGCTAGTTATGATTATAATTTCGGTCATGTTTAAGAGACACGCAATATTACCCTGGATATCTTTATATAAAAACTAGATATATTAGGCCTATGATTTCCCTTTTGACCAGTTCAATTCAGGATCTGTTTCAATTTTTGCTTTCAGAAAGCATACAAAAATGTAGCATGCATGTAGTATATAGGCTGTATTGTGTGTAGTTAGAATGGAGGCCTATAGCGTGCATACAGCTGTATGTACAGTAGAACCTACATTAGAGCTAGGTCACACAAGAACACTGCCTATCCATGCTGTATTGCATGGGAGTCTTTGCTATGCATGTATTGCATATGAACCTATCTGTGAGTCAATAAGGGCTTGTAGACTGACCCTGTTCCTAGTATATAACAAGCAGTGTTTATGGCCAGCTAGCTATCAGCATTGAATCCCATGCTCAGTATCAGTAACAGGCTGTTGCCTCTGCCAGCACATTTAAAGGGGAACAAACAATCTTTAAACTACATCAAAAATGATGCCCTTTTACATGTTATATTTAATTTCATGATATCAGGAATTAATTATTTCTGTGCGTAAAAGGAAGCTGTTCTAGTCTTGTTACCATGCATACCTAAAACAATGTTTTGTAAACAATAGGAAATTAACATAAACTGTTCATGGAGCAAACAATTCAAATGCTCATATGATTATGTGAACATGCTACATATCTGTGTAAGATACACAGATATTCGTGACGAAGACGGAGGTACTAGTCCGTCGTAAATTTGAGACTGAAAAATCTAATAAATTGGCGTAAATGCATTACTGGACTACATTTTGTTTTTTTGTTTGATGATCACCTGCCAATACGTGAAACTCTAGATGATGTATAGGCCTATAAGATACATATGTAGGTACCCTAAACTATCGACATTTGGTTGTTTGTTTGTTTGTTTGTTGTTGTTGTTTTTTTTTTTTGGGGGGGGTGCCAGATAATGTTTATGAAGGTAAAAGTACTGGTGGTGAAATACCTGAATCAGATAAGCTGTAGATAGTTAATTTTAAATGATACTATTTTTGGTAGGAATATTTATTCCTTGAAACGCAGCGCGCGTAAAAGCTGCACTGCTAAAGCCAGGGTAATTATGCTGCATAATTGTAGAGTGCTTAGAGACTTCTGATAAAGTAAGTGTTAGGCGCTATATAAGCAAGTATAATTATTTTTATTATTATTATTTTGTCTATGAAAGTAAACCCATATTGAATAAGAGAATAAACCCAATTTTGCATGTTTTGTTTTGTTTTTTTTTTTTTTTTTTACAGAATCTCTGGGTGTTGGGAGCCAGCAGCCACCAGCAGTGTCCTTAGGGGCACAACCCTTTGAGGAAACCAACAGAAAGGTAGGCACGAGTGCTTCTCTATCTTTCCCATTTTTGAAGTCTCCTAAATGTATGAATGGAGACCATAAGACCCCAGCGACTTTCAGAGCGACCTTGGGAGTTTTCGAAGTGTGTCGACACGCTGTCTTAAGGAGGATGGAAGGTAAAGAATGGAAGCTTTTGTCAAGTAAGTGGCTACTGCACATATGATGGTCATGCTTCTTCTAGGTGTTTCTCTTACTGATCTCAGTCAGATAGCACCATCACTGATGAGATCAGTGGGCATCACGCATGAAGAAGCTACCATTAATATCATAATTATTTGACCGAAGCTTCTATTCTTTACCTCTCAAATTTGTTCAGGCAGAATTAAAAAAAAAAAAAAAAAACCTAATGATCACAGAGCTTTGTTGCTATGGCAGGGCAAGTTGTAATGCCCATTCATGTGCTGCACATGAGACAGGGTTCTAATGCTTTTCTCTACAAGCAGGAACATTTTTTCCCTCTTTTTATTGGCGTATATTTTAGGTGTGAAAGGGGTGTTCATGTACATGTATGTGGGGTAGGAAGATACACAAAGGATAGGATATGCAGCGATTTTGCCTGGTTTCTAAAGTTTTGCATACAATGCCATGGGTATGCAGACATATGGAGATTCGGTCATTGAGACAGATCTAAAGGAAATAACAAATGGGAAACTTGTAGAATGAGGTAAAAAATATATAATGTAGAAGGCACATTGTATAAGGCAATGTCTACATCTAATTAATTCAAAACAGAAAGAAAGAAAAAAAAAGTGAGAAAAGATATTAGAATGGCAGGGAAAGGTATTACATGCATAAAGATCTCTAAAGAGACAGAGAAAGAGTTATTGGGAAATACATTTACATAAAAGAAGAAGCCATATAAGAATAATATAACGAAAAAAATGATTTGGAACTTGAAAATAAAAGAAAAAGAACAGTTAATATTAGAGTAAAAGGTTAATAAATATAAAGACAAATAGAAAATGTGAAGTATTTTCTTGGTATAACCATATCCATGATATAACCTACATAAAAGGAAGTACATGTAGATGCCCATGAGATAAGGATACAGTCTGGTTTCTATGGTAATGTATAAAATGATAAGAAGGCATACAAATTTAGAATAGATCACAGTGCAATTTATACATGTGTCCAAATGATGGGATAACTGCTCAGAACAAATTACAACATAGATGTACAGTTGTTGTTCTAGAATTCTCAAAAAGAGCCCCGGAAAGCACACACCAAAACAAAAAAGCACTTTAAAGATTTTTTTTGAAAGAAATGGGAATTTTATTTTCAGTATAAAACAAAGGAACTGCAGAGGTAACACAACTTTTACTCTGGGAGAGTAGAGTTCAGAATGGTACTGTAGAAGGAAATAGTAACAGGACAAGAACAACAGGAAAGAATATGAGATATACTGTTCGTACAGGAAGAACAAAAAAAAAAAATCCATTTACATTACATACTTGGCCTAAATGGAGACATATTGCATTTTTAATGTCATGCTGCTGTTACAAACATCTTATGGAATATTTCACTGGATTAGATTCAAAGTAAAATTTGTCAACAAACTTTTGCAGTGCTAATTTGATGTTGAATTTATCTCATTTGAAGCAAACTCAATGATGAATCTTCAATTTTACTATATACAAAAGGGGATGATATGAATTTTAGAATGATTTAGAGTATAATCCCCTTTAGTACTCAAAATGGAGGTAGAATAATTAATCATGATATACGTGTATACATTTTTACCACCTTTCTAGATAAGTAATTGATCATAACATAACATCTTAACAAGCATTTGGATACCTTTATATAAATCCATTTCACACTGTGTCCAATGGTAAACCACTGTTCAACGATGATTCACCAGTAAAATTTTGTGTCATTCTATAGAGAAGATTCTAATAAATTTCTGTTTGAGTGGCGGAAATAAAAGAGGTCCTGTCGAAAAACCTATTGATCAGAAACATAACACAACTTTTGACATTCTATCAGCATTTTTTACCCGGTGTTTCACCTCGACGAAAGTTTAGGCGAGACTTGCATCAGTGTTTTCAACTACGCTAATACGATTCTGATAAATTTCTGTACTAGTGGCGGAAATAAAAGAGGTCCTATCGAAAAACGTGTTGATCAGAAACATAACGCAACCTTTGACATTGTATCAGCATTTTTTACCCGGTGTTTCACTTCAACGAACGTTTAGGTTAGACTTGCATCAGTGTTTTCAACTACGCTTCTACGATTCTAATAAATTTCTGTAGTGTAGCGGAAATAAAAGAGGTCCTGTCGAAAAACATGTTGATCAGAAACATAAGACAACCTTTGACATTCTATCAGCATTTTTTACCCGGTGTTTCACCTCGACGAACGTTTAGGCTAGACTTGCATCAGTGTTTTTAACTACGCTTCATCCAAGTGGCTCTTTCCGCTATTGGTTTCAGTGTGAAATGGGCATCACATACAGTGGTGGAGAATACAGGCTACTACGATCAGATACAAGTCTTAGGTACATTGTTTATTTGAGCAATGTAATGGATGTCTTGCTTCCATGGAGGAGATTTCTTGAGAACTCCTTGCTCCCACAGCCCCCTCTGGGTCCTGAGTTGACGATTTGAACTGCGCTGTTGGAAATGAGAAAAGGCACGTCAACTTAAAAATAGATTGAAAGTGGCTCACAAATTACAGTTTCCCTGGTATCAAGATTGGATAGTAGAGGTGTATGACCTGCACTGTACGTGAATCTATCTACAGAGATTGTACTTCCAATGGTTTAGAGCCAGTAGGACTTAAAGGTACTACCAACAAGCAGCCTTGTAGAGCACCACCTCCAGTCCCCAACTACTCAAATCTGCCCCGATCCCTAACCCATAATGCAACTTTCTGACCGTGTATTCATATGATATAGACCCAAATGAAAGATAACGCACTACTAAAGATCGTAATTTCCCTGTACAAATAAAATTGCAAGGTGATTTATTCACTGTATTATTAATAGTTAGTGCAAAAGGTATCTTTTGAGACTTGGTATTTATAACACACAGTTAATGGCAGTGTTGTTCAGTTCGGTCTCGCTTTAAAGGTATTAACTAGCGTCCTAATATATCTTTGACATTTATTTTGAAAGCTCATTTTTTAAAGAGGGATCTTGATCGATTGCGTGAAGATTAGTAAGTTCGGAATTGCTCCTTTTTTGTCGAGATGAAAATGATGGCACCTAATTTTGTCGAAAGTCACTCTGTATGCACTGGATTTCATTTTTGTTGTACAGAATCTAAAAAAAGTTGAAAGGAAAGAAATAAATCCTGAGCAATAAGCTGTATGTAGGCATTTTGTGATTTTTTTTCACTTTTTGATATTACATGTACCACTGAAATATTAAACAATCTTGAGTAATGTTCGTGAAAATAAATCAACACAACAGTTTCCATTCTTGATCATACCAAACCTGAAGCATAGTTAAATAAATATTATACATCAAAGGAATTAAGCATCAATTTTGCCAGTTGATGTCCCGATATCTTCTCACTATTTCATCCTGAATCATTCTTGGAATATGAAAAGATTTGGTGTAGGTGTTTCTAATGTACGTGAAACAATATGGTGACATGTTCAACAGATGCATTCCAAATTATTTTGGCTGCATCAACTCGAGTTGAGCTGTAAGTTCAGGGGAAAAAATTGAAAGAGATGTTAATTACTTTGGAGTAGTATTATTTCTGGACAAATATCCATGGATATTTAGCCTATAATCTTCAAATTGGCAATACTTTGATTTTACATTTATTCCACTCTTTTTGCATATTATTTAGATTTTGGTATCCATGTAAAATGTAGATTGACAATCATAATGCTGAAACGTAATTACATGCCAGCTCGTATGTAAGATGAGTGATGTTGAATTTCAATGCATTGCCAATTTAAGGAATTTAATGCTTATTTGATGTATACCGTGATGCAGACTGATATAGATTACTGAATTAATGTAACATCCTGGAGGAAAATGCCCCTCTTTTGCAAGAAGTCGAGACAGGGAGACTGATTATGGACGCCACTTCTGACAACCCATCAGATTACCCAGGGCCATTGCCAAACTAATGCCCTTTTTCACTGAATATTTGCTACACCCTAAAGCCTCAAATATTTGTACTCAAAAGCACAGTGGAGATATACCTCGTTTACACTGTGACTCGGGTCGCGGGTTCGACACGGCAATTTTATGTCATGTAAACAGGATCAGTATGATCTACACACCTTTTTTGCTCCACCAAAATCATAGGTTTCGATCAGGGAGGCGGGTTCGACATGGCAATTTTTCTGTGTGTAAACAGAAAGCTGTGTCGAAGTTGATGACCTTGAGGTCAGATTTGAAATTTGGCTATACATCACAACACACATTAATAACGTTCCTTTACTTCCGGTCATGATCTGGGAGCTGTGTTGAACTCGCCTTTTATGTTGTGTATAAACACGATCACAGGTTCACTCTGTGCAGTGTTGAATCCTTCCTGAGGATTTGACATAAGAGCCGAGTCACAATGTAAACGCAGTAAAAGATTTAGTTGAAGTTGAATTTTACCTGTGTATATACTTAAAGGCAGAAAGAGCAAATGAAAAAGAAAAGTTGTAAGAAAATGGAAGTGGATAGGTTCAAGGGGACAGGCAATCAAATATTTGTATTTAGAGTGAAAGATAAATATAAACTTGGTTGCATTGTGGTAGAAAGTTTGTGTTAGGAAATTATCCTTACTGGGTGATAAAGATGTACAGTGTGTGTTATAGTCCCTACCACACATGCATACACTGCAGACCGTTTTCTCTTCCTTGGAAAAGGATCACTACCATCTACACCAATCATGGAGCCATAGAATTGTTATGAATTGGTATTAAGCTATAATTTAAGTTAATTAAGTGACCGTAAAATAGAAGTTTTCAAAACGAATATAATTTAACCATGGTACTTGTAGATTTTGTAATTTTGAAAGTTGAGCTCTGCAAGTGTCTAGCATTTTATGCAAATTTTACACTCTACCTATGTAAAGTATCTTTGCATGATTTACATGTACCGGTAGTATATGATTTCTGTGTAGTTTCTAAAAAAAGAGAATCTAAAATTGTAGATAAAGTGACAAATCATATGCTTGGAGCCATTAAAAAGAGTGGGAATTGCCTGCAAGCCATTGTGTAATATACCATTCTTGCTTTTAACGTATAAGGTGTGTCAAATGGGGGCACCATATTTTGTACTCCCTTTATCCGCCTACCTACATTACATGTACCAGTTTTTCTCTTAGATGGAGAAAAATTAGACACGATTGAAATAAAAACAAGGAATATGAAGAGTGAGGAGAAGACGGGAGAAGATCATACGAGCTAGAGGGCGAAAACGAGCAATTGACAATTGTCTGCATGGTTGCCATGGTATCATAGTGACTGCCCACTTCCATCGCCAGCCACAATGTCGCCATCTTTAGCTGTTGAGAGTGAATGCCCTCGTAGCAGCTCACGAGACGTTCTCACATCGTCTTCTACTTCTCGTAGGTCTTGGGGTGATTGTGAAGATACATTCAGCCTTGAAAACAATTTGGCACCATTTCTTTGCAGTACTGTTCCGTCATAATAGTATCGTTCACACGGCAAGCCTTAACTCCAAGTTATCCTGGAGAACATAGTCCTCGAGGACAACTTGGAGTTAACTTGGAGTTAAGGCCCGTGTGAACGAACTCGGTGTTTATGTTCTCGAGGACAAGTCGGGGTTTATGTTCTCGACAGATCTTAGGGTTAAGGCTCGAAACACCTCAAACTCCAAGCAGTGGGTGGTCTCTGATCGTGCGTTTGACCGTGTGGACAAGATTTTAACTTGGAGTTAGTGTTCTCGAGGATAAGAGTGACCTCTCGTAACGGTGAAACTTCTGGTTCAGTCAAGCGACATAGCCGAATAGTACGGGGAAATAAATAGCGCACACTACATTCAACTTGTACTTTCGGTCATCGAGCCTCTCACTTATCCCCGAGTATAACTATCCTCGAGGATAAGCACACCGTGTGAACCCAACTCGAGAACAAGCCGTTGGGGTTTAAATTCTTAGGGATACAATCCTCGTGGACTAAAACCCCGATGGTCCCGTGTGAACATAGCTATTGCCATCTTGCTGTTGAATTTGAATGCCCTGCCTGCTTGCATCTTTCTCTCTAGCTTACAAGCTGTTCTCACATCATCTTCTGTTCCCTGTAGGTCTTGGGGTGATTGTAACGAATGATGCATTCATCCTTCTAGTACAGATTTAGCAGATCCCTCTCTGAAGGACTTACATGTACTGCTCTAACATGAATGCCCTTGTAGTAGCTCTCTTTTTCACATCATCTTCTCTTCATTTAAAGGTTTTAGATGGTTCTAAAGAATGTGACTGTAAAGACTATTAAGACCACCGCACACTATACGATTTTTAGTCACATGACTATACATATTTTGGATCTGAAATAAAACAGCGTGTGCAAACTATACGTGCTTAGTTATTTCAGATCCAGAGTTGGTCAGTCTTTCGACCGAAAGTCGTAAGGATTGCGATGGCCTTTATTCATGTCATATTTTAACTCCTCCCTCCTTACTCGCTAAATTTCGAGCCTTTCCTTTGCAGTACTGCTCCATCATATTGCCATCTTACTGTTGAGTTTGAATGCCCTCCTTTCTCTCTCTCTCTCTCTCTCTAGCTCACAAGCCATGCTCACATCATCCTCTGTTCCTTGAACGTTTTAGAGTGACTGTAAAGATGCATTCGTCCATCTCATATCTTGACTACTCCCTTCTCTTTCACTTGCTTTAGAGCTCTTTCTCTGCAGTACTGCTCCATCACATTGCCAACTTTCTATTGAGTTTAAATGCCCTTGTTACATGTCTCTCTCTTGCTCATGAGCCATTCACACATATTCTTTGGCTCCTTATAGGTCTTAGGATGACTTGAATGATGTATTCCTCCATCTTATACCTATAGTTCTCCCTGAATCTTACAAAATTTAGTAACCTCTCTGCAATATTATGCTCCATATTGCCATCTTGCTGGTGAGAGTGAATGCTCTGCTTGCTTGTATCTCTCTCTAGCTCATGACCCTTTCCCACATTTTCTTCTGTTCCCCATAGGTCTTAGGGTGACTGTAAAGATGCATTCATCTACCTCATATCTTACTCCTCCCTTCTTACTCGCTTAAATTAGAGCCTTTTCTCTGCAGTACTACTGCATCGTATTATCAACTTTCAGTAGAGTTTGAATGCCCTCGTAGCATCTCTCTCTAGCTCACAACATGTAGCTGTTTTCACATCATCCTCTATTTCTCATAGACTGAGGGTGGAGATGCATACATCCTTCTAAACCATTTTTTTCTCTGGAGTACTCACTGCTTCATCATACTGCCATCTTAATACTGTTGAGTTTGAATGCCCTGCTTGCTTGCATTTCTGTTGCTCATGAGCCCGCCCGCTCTGGCATCTTCTATTCTTCGTAGGTCTAATGGTGACTTTAAAGACGTATTCATCCATCCTATCTCTGTACTACTCCATTCTTACACACTTTAATAATAATAACACATTTATATTGCGCCATCTGTCTAGTTAAACTATTCCGAAGCACAAGTACAATAAGACGAGTGTTAAACTCCAAATATACATGTAGTTGCATAGACTCTAGTTGCAAGCACAATATCTTGACTTTAAGTGCCATTTCTTGGCAATATACTGCTCTGTCATACCGCCTGTAGAGAGAGAACTCTTCATTTTGTGTTAGAAATGAATTCAAGGGGAGGTCCACCCTGAGTTGTCTCTAATATAAGCGACAAAAAAAAAAAAAAAAGGGAAAAAAAAAAGAGAAAGAGATTATATCAGTAAAGGTTTTACTACAATGTACATGTACGTTACATCACATGCAAGTTGCTCTCCCATATTTTGTAGGAAAACCTTGGATAATATATTCCTCTTATTTTCTGCTATTATTACAACCAACTAATTCCAGGGTGGACTTCTCCTTTCATGCCTTTCTACCTCCGAGCAAAAAAGAAAAATCCAAAGTGAAATGTATGTGAAACACATACATGTATTTTTTTTTTTTTTTTAAATTGAGTGCCAATCTACAATTCATATGAAATAGTACATAAGGAAATTATATCATGCAGGAATAATAACTAGAGTTTATTCCATATGGTTAAAAAAATCTATTTGAAATTTTAAGCAAATGATAATTATTAGTCATTAAAAGACAATTTTAAATTCTTTCATTTCCTCTGTTTTTTGACATTTTTTGACAAACATATTTGCCCCTTCAATATCTTGTTGTTCAGTGATACTGAAAATTATTTATCACTTTGATTTTTCGATCAGTTATGAAGAGTTATTTGTCACTGTGATATCTTTACATTCATACTAAAAAGTTGATAATTGCTTTCAACAAATGAACATATTTGACACTGCTGCAATTTTGTTCATTCTTTTTATATACAATCAGAGCCAGAAGGATGTTAAATCTCGATGTAAAACTTAAATCATTGTGAATTAATGCCCATATGGCATTAACCAAATATTATTTGCATCTGCACTCCATTCCTGATTTTGCCTATAGCTGGAAACCCTGAGTGATTGACTCTTCAAAATCCAAGATTCAAGCCAGGTTTGGTTGAATGGCCGATGACAAAGAGAGCACTGGGCTTCTGTTACCATGGCGATTTGCATCCCTAGTTGTATACACGGGGCTTCCTCATCGTCCTCGGCAAGTTAATTATCCCGACATCCCAATTTGTGTAGAATTGGAGAGAGAGACCGAGCATAATCCCCCTAATAGATCTCAATATCATAGAAGGGCTTAGAACCACAGCATGTCCCATTAAACAAAGATAAATGGGAGGGTATGCCCGGTTATATCATTTCTAATTTATGTTTCTATTGTTGAAAAGGATTGGGTAGTCAGAGAGCATGACTCGTAGAGAGAGAGAGAGAATGGGGGGGGGGTGGGAGAAATAGAGAGAGAGAAGGAGAGAAAGTGGGAGGTGACAAGAGAAGAGAAGGAAGAGAAGATAATGTGAGTATGATTTATAAACATGAAGATGGTGGGGATATAAAAAAAAAATTAAGCGAAAATAAGCTGAGAGAGAAAATATAATTGAGAGAGATAGTAGAGGATCAAATTTTCATGTAGACCTCAGAGTTTCCCAGCTTCAATATGACAGTGAGGATGCCCGCAATTTCCATCTACTTGATGAAATTATGGTAATAAGGACAAGTCAGTGCCCTGGAGAGCTCCCTCTATGTCTCGGATAATCACGCTATAAAAAATATTGATGACACCCAGATTGACACGACAAAGAAGCGCATATGAATGATTTTATTTCATTGGGGAGGGGGTTAGGATTTTAATGTGGATATCTGGATAGGATACATCTGAAAGGCAATTCAATTGAAAATGTCTTTCAATCTATTAATAATTCATATTCTGAAAATGTATTTTTTACATGTTACATGTAGTTTTGGTTAACATGCAAAATGCACTGTAAAGGTATACATATAGCACATCCAATTTATGATTTGTTTTTGTTTGTGTGTTTGCAGGCTTTGAGGGTTTTTATTATTTGTTCGATATGGCAAATTTAGCTTGTAGCGAGACATAAATTTGAGTCTGTGAGGACAATTATGGGGTGATTCCATGCTTTTGTTGTTTTTGTCTCTTTGTTTTTTCTGTTATTTCTGTGTCCCATACGACACACTACAATTGTTCATTTTTCTTGTAAAGGATATGTAATATAGTCAAGTAAAGTCTTGGTTCTTTTGCCCCTTCAGGCACTACTCGAGGATCAACATCAATCAAGAAATTATTTCCTTGTTTTCATGTCGAAAAGATATAAAATTTTGTCAAAATGTCCCGTACGACACACATGGAATCGCCCTATGTTGAAACCTGTAAATTGGTGTTACCCACTGATACGAATATATTTCCATCCATGTGTTTCATAAAACCAATCTAGAAGACATGCAATAACCACACTACATTGTGATTCCATAGAGAAAAGTATTGGCTTTTAGTTACTGTATAAATATAATTTTGAAAGATTTCGTAAAACTCCACCTTTCCCCAGTAAACCAAGATAGCAATCACCTTTTAAAATCAGCGCTGCCAAGAAGAGTGGTAACCAATCACATATTTCGTGAAGCTGGTGATAAGCAGCAGTTGTTATCTGGCCGTGCCTACCTGGGAGATGGGTGGGGAGACTGGTGAGGGTATAGGCCAACCTTACGGGGCTCGTCATCAAGGGAATGCTGCATGAGCCAGAGGTTAATTGCAGCAGGAACCGGGCAAGAACCAAGACTGCAGAGATAAGCTATTCTAAGAGAAGAACCTGGCAGGGATAGTGATTTACAGTGAGCGAGAGACAGAGATAGACAGAGAGAGAAAGAGACAGAGATGGAGGGACAGAAAGACAGAGATGGAGAGAGAGAGGGAGAGAGACAGAGATGGACACAGAGGGAAAGAGACAGAGATGGAGAGAGAGAGAGACAGAGACAGAGATGGAGGAGAGAGAGGGAGAGAGACAGAGATAGACACAGAGAGAAAGAGACAGAGATGAAGAGAGAAGAAAATTAATGTGGAAGAGGATGGAAGAGGCACTAGTCCTGTAGAGAGGACCAAGACTTCCACCCCTTGCTGGAGATTGATGCTTCGTCAATATGAACCACTTTCCCTGTATAGCTCCACCTCAAGTCCTCAACTACTCAATCTGGCCAGGTAAGCATTAGGCCCACCTGAATGATAACACACTTAATTGCTACTGAATACATTCATAATACAATAATTCACAACCATTAGTTTCCCTATATAAAGGCCAATTTTGACCAAATTTACTCGGTAGTAATATTAATAAAAATAATATATGAGACTTATAACAGCTGAAATCCACTTGAAATCAGATTAAAGGGCATGTGTGCAAAAGAATTGTCAATGATATAATTATACAAGTTCAAGATCATAAGAAATGGTAAGAGTGGAGATAAAAGTTAACAAATTATTGAGATCAAATAGCGCGCTAATTTGGAGGAAATCCAAGCCTGAGTCATCTTATAATTTTTTGAAAAAACTAGAGCTGGTTTGCGGTTTTAGCACAAAATAGTGCGCTGTTTTGCGCGGTGCTGCAGTAGCTCAAGCTAAATTTGAAATCATGCACCTGTGCGTGTATACGCTAGCGGTAGTTACCAGTTGTGCTAAACATATCAAGCTTGTTTGTTCAAGGTCAGGTCAGGTTAATGCGAAACTTTAAAATAGCGTGAGCTAGTGCAGGATCTTTTTTTTTTCTCAGGTTTTTTTCCCGATCCACCAAATAGCGCATTATTTTTTAGCTCGAGCTAGTGGAGCAGCGCCTATGGACTATGGGATCTCTCACACTGTGGGGGTCGGTTTGGTCTCACTCCTTGTACAGTCTGTGTTTTAAAAAATGGTACAGTCGGGGGAAAAAATAATTTAGGTGTGAAGTCTTTCCAAATGGTGAGTGTATGTGGTACCAAATTAAAGCCAAAAGATTTTCTTCTATTGTTCTGGAGCGCTGAATTCATGGGCTTTATGCGAAACCTACACAGAGGCATGGGACGGCGTGCGTAAATAGATTTTTCTTGATTGTAGAAAACTAGTAATATCTCAAAAATTACAGCACTAAATGTGATGAAACAAATTGCAGATTTCATATCTTCATACTATAAAAAATGTTTTCCACTTGTACCATTTTATTTGACACAGACTGTATAGTCGCCTCTGTCCTGAACTACTCAAATTATTCATATTTCCTCTCAACATTCTGATCATGTACATGTAGTCTTATGATAATAGCCACCTGAATGATTATGATTATCCGCTACTGGACATAATATTCATACCCAAATATATTATTAGGTAATAAAAGGATCACTTTTCTAGGGACATACATACATGTACTTGTTTTGGAGGAGGAATCCACTCTGTAGAGTGCTGACATATATTTTGAAGAAATTGGATTGTAAATGCCAAATATGAACAACACATTTTTTTTTGGGGGGGGGGGTTAGCAACCAAACTTGCAGTAGACTTGGCAAAATCTGATCATTCATAATTTTTTTATTTTTTTATTATTATTTAGAAGGTGCTCGTCATAAGGAAACTGTACTACATGTAAGGTTTTTTATTAATAACTTTGCAATACAATTTCATGTTGTGCCAGGAACATTCAGCTAGTCTTATTAAAAAGCAATAATGGACTCATTGAGAGGAAGAGTTATGGAGTACAAAGAAAAACATATGTTCATAGAAAGAACAGAAGACTATCATAGATGAATATGGTACTCAGAATATGAAGGCATAGAAGCTCTGTATTTCTACACCTACTGGCACCTAGTACACACAGAACTAAGTATGGAATTATAATATTGGCGGATGGCAATTCCGGCATGATATATTCTGCCATATGCAGCCTTCATCGTAGCAAGGATCGTAGTAAGCATTCCCCCAGCTGTGCAGTCAGGCATGAGCCTACGAGAAGCCCTCAATAATATTAAATGCCGTCATCTTCTCTCAGGCAAGCAGGGAAGCAGCGGCCTCAACGCACATCATCCACGATCCAACCAGGCGAGATTCGATGACTCCACCATCCCCCGTTGACGCTGCCAGCGAACAAAGACTCGACTGTGGCGCGCTCATTTTCGTGCCTGGCGTCAACGGCCTAACCATCTGGTTCATTTGCAAATGCGCAGTGCGAAGAAGACATCAGCAGTGTCTCGTTCGTCAGGCATGGCAAGATAAATTCTACCAGCTCCTCGTATGGATGCTCTCCGTGAACTGATATGCCGTGTCATATTAAATATATTCATTACCTGGGTGGGATCTCTCCCTGCTCTGTTTGCAAGCCATTAAATGCAACTAGAAGTTGAGTTTTTGAAGCCTAGAAATATAAATGAAATCATGCTCAATAACTTTGAGGATTTTTTCTGAGCAGTCTGTATCCTGTGTTTTTGTATGACAAGCTTTAAACTATAAATTGTCACTGAAAAATACTCAAAATTATACATTTGTAGGCCCCCTTATTTATATTCTACTTGTTCTATTATCATTTTTGTTTCCAAAATAAACAATGGGCATTACCTCCTTTGATGCAACTATACTGCAATAATTTAGATGTACAGTCTGTTTAAAAAAAATAGTACAGTCGGAAAACATTTTTTTATAGTATGAATATTAATTAGAACATGGTATTGTTTGGCATTTTCATAAAGCAGGATAATCGGACTCTCTTCTGCAATTTTTTTCATCTCATTTGGTGCTGTAGTTTTTCTACAGTCAAGAAAATTCCATTTTCGCACGATGTCCTTGCTTTTGTGTCGGCGCCGCGTAATGGAACAATTTCGATTTGTTCCTCGTCGCACAAAATTTAGCATAACTTTTGTTTAAGGAAAGCAAATTATACAGAATAAAGTGCATCAGCAAGGAAATTTTTTTGGCTTTAATTTGGTACCACATACACACATCATTTGAAAAGATTTCACACCTAAATTATTTTTCCCCCGACTGTACCATTTTATTTTACACAGACTGTAGTGTCCTAAATCTGCTAATTACCCTCAAAAGTAGTTCTCTGTAGCTTTCTCATCTCCCTAAATCCCTTTCTTTCTTCTTTATTTTTGAAATTATTCAAGATATGTGATGTGAGTATGAATGTATAATATTTGTACAGGGTTTGTATATATCCATAAGTCTACCATTCCCTTTAAATTTAAGGTTCTGCTGTATTCTGGTTTGCAACGTTCCCCCTAAAAAGTATCAAAACTGTTATGTGCCCCACCAAACAGCCTATGTTTCACCTGGCCCAAACTAAATTTCAAATGACACCTTTTGTTCGCCATTTGGATCTGTATTTGGCAAGTAGATCATACATGTACATGTATCATTCACAAAATGTTCCTGCTGTTTGGAAATAAAACTTTAAAAACATTTCTCTTCTTCCAAAACCTGATTACGAGTTGTTTTATTAAAATAAAATAAGAGGAAGGAAATTGGATTTATTATATTTTTTTTTCTTAAAAGAGAAAAATGGAATATGTCTGAAAGACCAAATCATGTGGCAATTTGATATAACATGTTTTAATAAATATAAACCATTATAAACCATAACATAATTGAAAAATGTTATACCTATTTCCATTATTCTGGTGATTTATTGTTTGTTTGGTTTTTTTTAAGAAAGAAAGAAGAAAAAAAAAAAGAATATGGATATGAATTATTTAAAAAAAAAAAAAGAAAAAAGAAAAAAGAAAAAAAACTACCAAGAGGTTGTACATGTAGATAGATTGCATCATGTAAAACTGCTCAGGTCGGGGAAATAAACCCCAAGAAATCATTGAAATAGGGGTCTTTAATAGCATTTTCCCCCGAACTATTCTTTAACTAGGGGTAGTTTTAAATTTTTTAAAGAAAAATCCTGGAAAAGGGGGTAATCTTATTGGCTACCCCTCAAAAAGCCTGTAATAGGGAGGTAATTTTTGTGCAACTTTCCTTCCAAATGCCTGTTATAGGGCTTAATTTTGACACGGCTTCCCCGAATGATAGGAGTATCTCTAAGAATCCGGAACGAGCATATGTGTGTGGTTGACCCCCTGAGTGGGGGGGGGGGGAAGCCACTCCTAGTCCTACTTACATTTTTTTTTTTACAAAAATTGTCTCGCTAATTTTGGGAAAATCATCATAGTTTAGTTCTGTACCCCAATGCCATCTGTGGCACAATACTCTTCTATGATTGATGATCAACATACTGACCTGAACCAGGGCTGAATGGTGAACTTTTTAACGCAATTTTCCTGATAGAATGTACAAACGTTATATATGTGCCATGTGTAAACGAGCCTTGAGTGTGTGTTATTTAGAGTCGTCCAAAGTCTATAGACTTCTATGTGGATAGTGGTATGCGTGTGTGGAGCGTTTGCCTTCTGTGTTCATACTTGAGTGTGTTCTCCAGTTTAGTTTGTATACTGGAAAGCCAAATGTATGGTAGGGGTTCATAAAGCTATGCGGTTCATAAAGCTACGCACTGCAAAATACTCGCTAAAGTGAATTGGGCCAGAATATGCGCTCGCATAATACAGGCGCATTCATAGCAAAATAGTGTTTCATTTCAAAGTTCAAAATTCCACCTTTCACGGCTAAACATAGAAGCAAGGTGCTAAAAAGGTAAAAATTATTGAATTTTGGTAACTATTTCATAATATATCATGAAAATTTGGAAGAAAATACATAATTAAAAGTGTTAAATCAAGCTTCAAAGTGAGTGCGTAGACTTATGAACCGTTCTTTTCTGACGGCAACGGAGGAGAAGGTTTTGATCTCGCCGCGATTTTCGTAATTGCTGTTAGTTTTATTCCATGTTTTTTGCACCAAGTTAATCTTCACAAAATGTAGCAAAAGATGGTATAAAAATAGTAATATGAAATATTAAATTATACGACTTCTAAATCATCAAAAACTAAGTGTGTAGCTTTATGACCCCCCCCCCCTTCATACTTTATATTTACGGTGAGCTCTTTTAAATTGTATGGGCAATTCCTCAGTAACTGATGTTACAAAAATACAACATTTTCTAGATTGTTTGTATAGTAGTTACATTTTATTTAATAATACATCCGCTTCAAATTAAATGTACCAGAACTGCATTACCTATGAAATGGTATTAAAACAAAAATGAAGAGCTCGGTTCCAAAAGGTACTTCATCCATCTTTGTTACTTTTGAGTATTAAAACCTGTTATGGAAAAGTGATATTAGAAAGGGCATTTTCTAATGGTTGCTTTTTAAATTGAGCTGAACAATTTTGTTTGAACCGGGAGCACATATTGTGAAATTGAAATTTTGCCATTAAGTAGAACTGAGGATGATTTTTTTTTTGAAAAATGCTTTGATTAATATTTTTCTTTTATTCTATCTTGTGTGAAAATTTGCCCTTACAGCTCTCTTTTTCTTAGTATAAATGTCATTGCAGTCCTCGTCCAGAAGATATGAATTTGCACATCGTCTGTTTTGTTTTTGTTCATGTTTTTTGTTGTTGTTTTTTTTTTGCTCTCAAAAGTGCAAAAAAGGGGGCTTTTTAAAACAACTTGAAAAGTTAATAAGAGTTAATAAGATTTGTTAAGGGAAATTTGACTCTTTTGCAATACATTTTTATAGAGAGGGAGAGGGGAAAAAACCGGGAACAAAAAAAAAATAATTTTGTAATATGGTATGGGAATACCACAGTGAATCATCCACTTGCACTGCTTGTACAATGATCACCTACAACGCCATGATAAGTCCTCTATTGGCTGCAAATTTGTGGCCAAAGCTACCAGAATCCACTTTCCTAGCCGCGAACAGGATTAAATTTGCAGCAGAAATCCAATTAGTTCCCTAGAAAATTCATCCATCTCCCATCCTCGTTCTTACTCACCCTCTAACCCGTCCCCCGCTGATCCCACGCCCAGGGCCATTAAGCCAGTGTTATTGCATAGACCTCTGTGATGGATTGGGAGGGAGAGGGTTAATTGGGGCTTGGGAGAAGTATAAAAGTGGGTTCTCATGTCCAAGTATTCATGCCGCTAATCCCTGTCCAAGTTGGACATGAGGGATGAACAATAGGTTGAGAAAAGAGGATTGTGAGCGGAAGATGTAAAGGAATTGGTTCCTTTGTTTACGGGTAAGAAGGGGGTGATGTAAGGGATGTTTTGTTTTGTACCTTGGGCCTTGTTTTTTGTTAGCTGGAGAGTTTAGACAAAAAATGCTGAGCAATAAAGTTGATTATGAGAGAGAGAGAGAGAGAGAGAGAGAGAGAGAGAAAGGGAGGGGGGGGGTAAAAAGGGGAGGGGCTTAATAAAAGTAAAAAAAGAGGGTGTGCACCATGATAAATTACATTTTTTATCAAAATAATCATCCTTGAGGCTTGGGCCAATTTGAGAAACCTATAAGAAATTACAAAAAGAGTAAGGATTCAAGATAGGTTTTATTACTTTTGGTAACCTCCTTGAGAACTGCTTTATATCTATATTCTAATTTTCACCAATCAATGAGCTTAGGGTTTATCAAGTGGGTGTTGACAAAGGGATTTTATATCCTCATCCATTCCTAAAGCACTGCAGTCTCCCTCTAGAGGGCTTAGTGAGTAAAGGCAATGAAGAAAGGAGAAAGAGAAAGAGAGAGGGTGAGAGAGCTGCCACATTGGCTAGAGCAGCTTGTGGAAGAAAATAAAAGCAAATTCCTGGCTGATGCGTGGTTGTGGTTGAGGGGGAATTAGAGCCTAAGCAGTGCCGCCACCATGGCTCGCATGGATGCACAGTGAAAGAGGAGGAGGCAGAGAACAGGCGAGAGAGAAAAAAATGGTGTTTACTACTCCTGCTCTCTTCCCAATCCACTTCAGGGTGTAGCAAAGGACAGAGAGAGATCTTTCTCTGTTGCCAGCAGATGTAGAGATTCCCACATTATATATGTCCGCCATCTAGTTATGAACTCCAGTCAGCACGAGATACTGTTATTGATATGCCTTGCATCGCCATCATAACATTGTGCGTGCTTTGATTGTGAACTCCATCCAGTGCTGATTGAATCAAGTGAGGCTCGTCGTCGGTCGTGTGATTTATTATAAGAACAGGAGGATCCAGTGTGTTGTGTCTTCCCCTGAGGAAGATCGTCAGCCTTGGAAAGTGGCCTTTGCTGGGAGAAGAAGAAGGGGCAGAGAGGAGGTAAGGGGTCACATGTTTTCTCATCTGTATACAAGTATGCTGAGCCGAGCGAGAGCCCATTGTGTTGGTGGCATTGTGTGGGAGATAGCCTGACCGTGTGCACATGCTGCTGGAACAGCGTTCCATTGTTTACATGCAGGGGCACATGCATGCATACATTGGAGTACGTGCGAGTCATTATCCCAACTTTCATATGACACCAAAAAGTCCGAAAATAAGTCATGCATGAATGAGCAGCGTTCACTTTTGTAAAGGGTATGGAAATTAGGGTGCGCAGGAATTGCCCTACCAAGTTGTATGAGGAAAGTTATTTGAAGCTTATGGAATTGAGGATGATAATGCAGAATTACTGATCAATTATGATGAGTTGGGGTTTGCTAAGTGAAATTTGTGGAATTGGGGATTACAATTTCATGCATGAGTGAACAGGAATATTATTTCCTATTGTTGCATTGTAACTTTCCAAGGTATATTAGTGAGGTCCTTCAGTGTGTGTTAATCTCTCTCTCTCTTCTTTTTCTCTCCCTTCTCCTTTTCTCTCTCCTCTCTCCACTCTTTGTCTCATCCTCTCTCCCCTCTCTCTTCTTTTTCTCTCCCTGTCCCTCCCTCTCTCTCTATCTTTCTCTCTCTTTTTGCAGGGTGTGTTTTTGAAACATTCATATTCATTGGTTTCTACTCCAAATATTCTGACAACCTTCCTGCATCCCCGTCTACTCACATTTACCCAAATAGGGATGGTTGATGACAATCTATCAATCTATTAATCAATCAGTCACATAAATTAGACAATCAAACACCCAGCTAGCAATCATTTAATCAACAGTGTACCAGTCTCCAAATGTTTCAAGTAATCAATCAAGCATTACATCATCTTCATAGTTATTTCAATCACCATGTCCAATAAATCAATCAACTCAATTGATCAACCAACCAACTATCCAGTCATTTTAGCAATTTGGACTTTGGTACAGTGTAACACAAAATTTGTGAAATTAACATGTCAGTCTTTATTTTCAGTTGAATTTTGTTCTTTTCGATTTTACACTTGTTTCATCCATCCTGTAACAAAAAAAGGAGGGGAACAAAAATAAAATAAAAGTCTGTACGTTCAATGCTCAATGTGTCCTCCTCCTCTTCGATGCACAACCTGTTTGTTGAAGAAAAAAGAATTCCACTGATGTTGGACATTCAGACAATCCAAAAGATCATGAAAACGATCATCAAAAGGGATCAAAAATTTTACCCTGCCTCTCACTTGTTCTGCACCCATCCTGACTACCCACTAACACACCACTGAAGACAACTTGGAAGGCTACAATGCTATAATAGGAAATACATATTCCTGTTCACTCATGCATGAAATCATAACCCAATTCTACAAATTTCTCTTAGCAAACCCCAACTCATCATAATTGATCAGTAATTCTGCATATCATCCTCAATTCCATAAGCTCCAAATGACTTTCCTCATACAACTTGGTAGGGCAATTCCTGCGCACCCTAATTTCCATACCTACAAAAGTAAGCTTGACATACAGTGAATCGACGTATCATAATGATCTTTTTATGATTATATTTTAGTGTCATATGAAGTTGGGATAATGAGCTTTCCATACATGTAAATTTCGTTACCTAAAATCAAATATTTTTCATTTGGCAGCCATTTCAAAAGTGTATAGTTCTTTTCGGGACGCCCTGTATTGTCTCCATTTTCCCACAACATGAACACCAATGGCAACAATAGATAATCATATTTATAACACATCTTATGTTTCAGTGATTATTTATATAATTTATTCTAACCCAAAGTTTAGGAAAAGGCTAATTTACTGACTGAATCATTTACCAAGCACTTGTTAATAGTGTCATATGTATGTACATAATCCTTTGTTTACTTCAAGAATGTGGTGACTTCTGAAACTTCTTTGTTCTCTTGTGAAAAGACAGTGTAATTCTACAGGCCTAGATAACTGAATCTTTAACTAGCTTGAGAAAATAAGTATAATAATTTTTTTCTGCAGTAGAACTTTAATATGATAAACAAATTCAGCCATGCTTTGCCTGGGTTAACTA
This sequence comes from Paracentrotus lividus, assembly GCA_940671915.1. Classification (NCBI taxonomy): domain Eukaryota; kingdom Metazoa; phylum Echinodermata; class Echinoidea; order Camarodonta; family Echinidae; genus Paracentrotus; species Paracentrotus lividus. The sequence continues at coordinate 28,574,957 of CALNVZ010003432.1, forward strand.
TGCAGGGCAATGTGGGTCTTTCTCCACAACAACAGCCCTCCTCCGCACACGCACGTACTCCAATGTATGCATGCATGTGCCCCTGCATGTAAACAATGGAACGCTGTTCCAGCAGCATGTGCACACGGTCAGGCTATCTCCCACAATGCCACCAACACAATGGGCTCTCGCTCGGCTCAGCATACTTGTATACAGATGAGAAAAACATGTGACCCCTTACCTCCTCTCTGCCCCTTCTTCTTCTCCCAGCAAAGGCCACTTTCCAAGGCTGACGATCTTCCTCAGGGGAAGACACAACACACTGGATCCTCCTGTTCTTATAATAAATCACACGACCGACGACGAGCCTCACTTGATTCAATCAGCACTGGATGGAGTTCACAATCAAAGCACGCACAATGTTATGATGGCGATGCAAGGCATATCAATAACAGTATCTCGTGCTGACTGGAGTTCAATAACTAGATGGCGGACATATATAATGTGGGAATATCTCTACATCTGCTGGCAACAGAGAAAGACTCTCTCTGTCCTTTGCTACACCCTGAAGTGGATTGGGAAGAGAGCAGTAGTAAACACCATTTTTTTCTCTCTCGCCTGTTCTCTGCCTCCTCCTCTTTCACTGTGCATTCCATGCGAGCCATGGTGGCGGCACTGCTTAGGCTCTAATTCCCCCTCAACCACAACCACGCATCAGCCAGGAATTTGCTTTATTTTCTTCCACAAGCTGCTCTAGCCAATGTGGCAGCTCTCTCACCCTCTCTCTTTCTCTTTCTCCTTTCTTCATTGCCTTTACTCACTAAGCCCTCTAGAGGAGACTGCAGTGCTTTAGGAATGGATGAGGATATAAAATCCCTTTGTCAACACCCACTTGATAAACCCTAAGCTCATTGAGGTTGAAAATTAGAATATAGATATAAAGCAGTTCTCAAGGAGGTTACCAAAAGTAATAAAAACCTATCTTGAATCCTTACTCTTTTTGTAATTTCTTATAGGTTTCTCAAATTGGCCCAAGCGCTCAAAGGATGATTATTTTGATAAAAAATGTAATTTATCATGGTGCACACCCTCTTTTTTTACTTTTATTAAGCCCCTCCCCTTTTTACCCCCCCCCTCCCTTTCTCTCTCTCTCTCTCCTCTCTCTCTCTCTCTCTCATAATCAACTTATTGCTCAGCATTTTTTGTCTAAACTCTCCAGCTAAAAAAAACAAGGCCCAAGGTACAAAACAAAACATCCCTTACATCACCCCCTTCTTACCCGTAAACAAAGGAACCAATTCCTTTACATCTTCCGCTCACAACTCTCTTTTCTCAACCTATTGTTCATCCCTCATGTCCAACTTGGACAGGGATTAGCGCGCATGAATACTTGGACATGAGAACCCACTTTTATACTTCTCCCAAGCCCCAATTAACCCTCTCCCTCCCAATCCATCACAGAGGTCTATGCAATAAACACTGGCTTAATGGCCCTGGGCGTGGGATCAGCGGGGGACGGGTTAGAGGGTGAGTAAGAACGAGGATGGAGATGGATGAATTTTCTAGGGAACTAATTGGATTTCTGCTGCAAATTTAATCCTGTTCGCGGCTAGGAAAGTGGATTCTGGTAGCTTTGGCCACAAATTTGCAGCCAATAGAGGACTTATCATGGCGTTGTAGGTGATCATTGTACAAGCAGTGCAAGTGGATGATTCACTGTGGTATTCCCATACCATATTACAAAATTATTTTTTTTTGTTCCCGGTTTTTTCCCCTCTCCCTCTCTATAAAAATGTATTGCAAAAGAGTCAAATTTCCCTTAACAAATCTTATTAACTCTTATTAACTTTTCAAGTTGTTTTAAAAAGCCCCCTTTTTGCACTTTTGAGAGCAAAAAAAAAACAACAACAAAAAACATGACAAAAACAAAAACAGACGATGTGCAAATTCATATCTTCTGGACGAGGACTGCAATGACATTTATACTAAGAAAAAGAGAGCTGTAAGGGCAAATTTTCACACAAGATAGAATAAAAGAAAAATATTAATCAAAGCATTTTTCAAAAAAAAATCATCCTCAGTTCTACTAATGGCAAAAATTTCAATTTCACAATATGTGCTCCGGTTCAAACAAAATTGTTCAGCCAATTTAAAAAGCAACCATTAGAAAATGCCCTTTCTAATATCACTTTTCCATAAACAGGTTTAATACTCAAAAGTAACAAAGATGGATGAAGTACCTTTTGGAACCGAGCTCTTCATTTTTGTTTAATACCATTTCATAGGTAATGCAGTTCTGGTACATTTAATTTGAAGCGGATGTATTATTAAATAAAATGTAACTACTATACAAACAATCTAGAAAATGTTGTATTTTTGTAACATCAGTTACTGAGGAATTGCCCATACAATTTAAAAGAGCTCACCGTAAATATAAAGTATGAAGGGGGGGGGGTCATAAAGCTACACACTTATTTTTGATGATTTAGAAGTCGTATAATTTAATATTTCATATTACTATTTTTATACCATCTTTTGCTACATTTTGTGAAGATTAACTTGTGCAAAAAACATGGAATAAAACTAACAGCAATTACGAAAATCGCGGCGAGATCAAAACCTTCTCCTCCGTTGCCGTCAGAAAAGAACGGTTCATAAGTCTACGCACTCACTTTGAAGCTTGATTTAACACTTTTAATTATGTATTTTCTTCCAAATTTCATGATATATTATGAAATAGTTACCAAAATTCAATAATTTTTACCTTTTAGCACCTTGCTTCTATGTTTAGCCGTGAAAAGGTGGAATTTTTGAACTTTGAAATGAAACACTATTTTGCTATGAATGCGCCTGTATTATGCGAGCGCATATTCTGGCCCAATTCACTTTAGCGAGTATTTTTGCAGTGCGTAGCTTTATGAACCGCATAGCTTTATGAACCCCTACCATACATTTGGCTTTCCAGTATACAAACTAAACTGGAGAACACACTCAAGTATGAACACAGAAGGCAAACGCTCCACACACGCATACCACTATCCACATAGAAGTCTATAGAACTTTGGACGACTCTAAATAACACACACTCAAGGCTCGTTTACACATGGCACATATATAACGTTTGTACATTCTATCAGGAAAATTGCGTTAAAAGTTCACCATTCAGCCCTGGTTCAGGTCAGTTGTTGATCATCAATCATAGAAGAGTATTGTGCCACAGATGGCATTGGGGTACAGAACTAAACTATGATGATTTTCCCAAAATTAGCGAGACAATTTTTGTAAAAAAAAAAATGTAAGTAGGACTAGGAGTGGCTTCCCCCCCCCCCCCACTCAGGGGGTCAACCACACACATATGCTCGTTCCGGATTCTTAGAGATACTCCTATCATTCGGGAAGCCGTGTCAAAATTAAGCCCTATAACAGGCATTTGGAAGGAAAGTTGCACAAAAATTACCTCCCTATTACAGGCTTTTGAGGGGAGCCATAAGATTACCCCCTTTTCCAGGATTTTCTTTAAAAAATTTAAAACTACCCCTAGTTAAAGAATAGTTCGGGGAAAATGCTATTAAAGACCCTATTTCAATGATTTCTTGGGTTTATTTCTCCCCTGAGCCATAGCAGTTGTACATGATGACAACACTATCTACATGTACAACCTCTGTGTTTTTTTTTCTTTTTCTTTTTTCTTTTTTTTTTTTTAAAAATTCATATCCATATTCTTTTTTTTTTTCTTCTTCTTTTTAAAAAAACCAAACAAACAATAAATCACCAGAATTAATGGAAATAGGTATAACATTTTCAATTATGTTATGGTTTATTATGGTTATATTTATTAAAACATGTTATATCAAATTGCCACATGATTTGGTCTTTCAGACATATTCCATTTTTCTCTTTTAATGAAAAAAAAATATAAAAATCCAATTTTCCTTCCTCTTATTTATTTTAATAAACAACTCGTAATCAGGTTTTGGAAGAAGAGAAATGTTTTTAAAGTTTTATTTCCAAACAGCAGGAACATTTTGTGAATGATACATGTACATGTATGATCTACTTGCAAATACAGATCCAAATGGCGAACAAAAGGTGTCATTTGAAATTTAGTTTGGGCAGGTGAAACATAGGCTGTTGGTGGGGCACATAACAGTTTTGATACTTTTAGGGGAACGTTGCAAACCAGAATACAGCAGAACCTTAATATTTAAAGGAATGGTAACTTATGGATATATACAAACCCTGTACAAATATTATACATTCATACTCACATCACATATCTTGAATAATTTCAAAAAAAAGAAGAAAGAAAGGGATTTAGGGAGATGAGAAAGCTACAGAGAACTACTTTTGAGGGTAATTAGCAGATTTAGGACACTACAGTCTGTGTAAAATAAAATGGTACAGTCGGGGGAAAAAAAATTTAGGTGTGAAATCTTTTCAAATGATGTGTGTATGGTACCCAAATTAAAGCCAAAAAAATTTCCTTGCTGATGCACTTTATCTGTATAATTTGCTTTCCTTAAACAAAGTTATGCTAAATTTGTGCGACGAGGACAAATCGAAATTGTTTCCATTACGCGGCGCCGACACAAAAGCAAAGGACATCGTGCGAAAATGGAATTTTCTTGACTGTAGAAAAACTACAGCACCAAATAGATGAAAAAAATTTGCAGAAGAGAGTCCGATTATCCTGCTTTATGAAAAATGCCAAACAATACATGTTCTAATTAATATTCATACTATAAAAAAATGTTTTCCGACTGTATATTTTTTTTAAACAGACTGTACATCTAAATTATTGCAGTATAGTTGCATCAAGGAGGTAATGCCCATTGTTTATTTGTGGAAACAAAAATGATAATAGAACAAGTAGAATATAAAATAAGGGGGGCCTACAAATGTATAATTTTGAGTATTTTCAGTGACAATTTATAGTTTAAAGCTTGTCATACAAAAACACAGGATACAGACTGCTCAGAAAAAATCCTCAAAGTTATTGAGCATGATTTCATTTATATTTCAGGCTTCAAAAACTCAACTTCTAGTTGCATTTAATGGCTTGCAAACAGAGCAGGGAGAGATCCCACCCAGGTAATGAATATATTTAATATGACACGGTCATATCAGTTCACGGAGAGCATCCATACGAGGAGCTGGAAGAATTTATCTTGCCGATGCCTGACGAAACGAGACACTGCTGATGTCTTCTTCGCACTTGCGCATTTGCAAATGAACCAGATGGTTAGGCCGTTGACGCCAGGCACGGAAAATGAGCGCGCCACAGTCGAGTCTTTGTTCGCTGGCAGCGTCAACGGGGGAATGGTGGAGTCATCGAATCTCGCCTGGTTGGATCGTGGATGAATGTGCGTTGAGGCCGCTGTCTTCCCTGCTTGCCTGAGAGAAGATGACGGCATTTAATATTATTGAGGGCTTTCTCGTAGGCTCATGCCTGACTGCACAGCTGGGGGAATGCTTACTACGATCCTTGCTACGATGAAGGCTGCATATGGCAGATATATCATGCCGGAATTGCCCATCCGCCAATATTATAATTCCATACTTAGTTCTGTGTGTACTAGTGCCAGTAGGTGTAGAAATACCAGAGCTTCTATGCCTTCATATTCTGAGTACCATATTATCTATGATAGTCTTCTGTTTTCTCATGAACATATGTTTTCTTTGTACTCCATAACTCTTCCTCTCTCAATGAGTCCATTATTTGCTTTTTAATAAGACTAGCTGAATGTTCCTGGCACAACATGAATTGTATTGCAAAGTTATTAATAAAAACCTTACATGTAGTACAGTTTCCTTATGACGAGGCACCTTCTAAATAATAATAAAAAAATAAAAAAATTATGAATGATCAGATTTTGCCCAAGTCTTACTGCAAGTTTGGTTGCTAACCCCCCCCCCAAAAAAAAATGTGGTTGTTCATATTTTGGCATTTACAATCCAATTTCTTTCAAAATATATGTCAGCACTCTACAGAGTGGATTCCTCCTCCAAAACAAGTACATGTATGTATGTCCCTAGAAAAGTGATCCTTTTATTACCTAATAATATATTGGGTATGAATATTATGTCCAGTAGCGGATAATCATAATCATTCAGGTGGCTATTATCATAGACTACATGTACATGATCAGAATGTTGAGAGGAAATATGAAATAATTTGAGTAGTCAGGACAGAGGGACTATACAGTCTGTGTCAAATAAAATGGTACAAGTGAAAACATTTTTTATAGTATGAAGATATGAAATCTGCAATTTGTTTTCATCACATTTAGTGCTGTAATTTTTGAGATATTACTAGTTTTCTACAATCAAGCAAAATCTATTTACGCACGCCGTCCCTGCCTCTGTGTAGGTTTCGCATAAAGCCATGAATTCAGCGCTCCAGAACAATAGAAGAAAATCTTTTTGGCTTTAATTTGGTACCACATACACTCACCATTTGGAAAGACTTCACACCTAAATTATTTATTTCCCCCGACTGTACCATTTTTTAAAACACAGACTGTACAAGGAGTGAGACCAAACCGACCCACAGTGTGAGAGATCCCATAGTCCATAGGCGCTGCTCCACTAGCTCGAGCTAAAAAATAATGCGCTATTTGGTGGATCGGGAAAAAACCTGAGAAAAAAAAAGATCCTTGCACTAGCTCACGCTATTTTAAAGTTTCGCATTAACCTGACCTGACCTGAACAAACAAGCTTGATATGTTTAGCAACAACTGGTAACTACGCTAGCGTATACACGCACAGGTGCATGATTCAAATTTAGCTTGAGCTACTGCGAGCAACCGCGCAAAACAAGCGCACTATTTTGTGCTAAAACCGCAACCAGCTCTAGTTTTTCAAAAAATTATAAGATGACTCAGGCTGGATTTCCTCCAAATTAGCGCGCTATTTGATCTCAATTAATTTGTTAACTTTTATCTCCACTCTTACCATTTCTTATGACTTGGAACTTGTATAATTATATCATTGACAATTCTTTTGGCACACATGCCCTTTAATCTGATTTCAAGTGGATTTCAGCTGTTATAAGTCTCATATATTATTTTTATTAATATTACTACCGAGTAAATTTGGTCAAAATTGGCCTTTATATAGGGAAACTAAGTGTGTGAATTATTGCTATTATGAATGTATTCAGTAGCAATTAAGTGTTTTATCATTCAGGTGGCCTAATGCTTACCTGGCCAGATTGAGTAGTTGAGGACTTGAGGTGGAGCTATACAGGGAAAGTGTTCATATTGACGAAGCATCAATCTCCAGCAAGGGGTGGAAGTCTTGGTCCTCTCTACAGGACTAGTGCCTCTTGCATCCTCTTCCACATTAATTTCTTCTCTCTTCATCTCTGTCCTCTTTCTCTCTGTGTCTATCTCTGTCTCTCTCCCTCTCTCTCCTCCATCTCTGTCTCTGTCTCTCTCTCTCTCCATCTCTGTCTCTTTCCCTCTGTGTCCATCTCTGTCTCTCTCCCTCTCTCTCTCCATCTCTGTCTTTCTGTCTCCCTACCATCTGCTGTCTCTTTCTTCCTCTCTGTCTATCTCTGTCTCTCGCTCACTGTAAATCACTATCCCTGCCAGGTTCTTCTCTTAGAATAGCTTATCTCTGGCAGTCTTGGTTCTTGATCTCTCTCTT
>CALNVZ010003432.1:28582610-28608496 GCA_940671915.1 Paracentrotus lividus
TGAGCTTTCCATACATGTAAATTTCATTACCTAAAATCAAATATTTTTCATTTGGCAGCCATTTCAAAAGTGTATAGTTCTTTTCGGGACACCCTGTATATTGATTCATTCCTTTGTGTACAATTGGGTGGCTGTATTGTAAAATGTGGCACAGAAATACAAACACTGCTTATACAGTATGTACAGCACTCAGTATACTATTTCCAGCAAATGTAGGTTTTTGTGGTTGATTTGGTTGCCATTTTGAAAGAAAGTAAGACTACATCCTCATGACTTAATTACACGTAATTCAGTTAAGCATTTCTATCTCTCGAAAGAGGATCTGATTAGCTGATAATACTTGATTCAGTTTCATCTGAAAGTAATCACATCAAATGTTTTTTGTTTTACTCACATTCTTTACAGCAGTATCCTTGTTTTCAAACATAAGCAGAGAGACAAAGACATATGAAAGACACACTCTTTGTTTCATAAGATTATTCTTTGAAAGACACTATGACTAGACAATGTAACCCGATTTGATTGTTGGGGGGGGGGGGTTAATGCGATCACTGTGATGTAAGAGCGAAATAAATTGGAGACACACCTAATAATAGAAGCGCCATTTTAAATTTTAAAGGTGTTTTCAAATGAAGCTATCCTTCAAAGAGCTTCACTTTCAAGCAAGCCATAATTGAAAGAGGCCAAAAAGGACCATGCCGTATAAAAAAACCCTGAATAGCCAGCTATGATTCAAGAGTACAGGTGGAAAATTACAAAGGACCAAGAAACGAAGAGCGGGAAGTGAAAGAAGAGAAGAGAAACGAAAGCGAAAACAAGAACGAGGAAAGAGAGCGGGACAGGAAGTGGTTCCAGCATGCCTCGTCAACTTTTGGTAACCATGGCGCTACTTTATTCCTGAAAATGGAGGTCACGGCGGGCTGGGAAATGGAATCAAGACCGAAAGCGATCAATACAGATCATAATAATCACCCAGATAATAAAAGCTCCCAAAATATTTCTCCCATTCAGAGCTGTATAATAGACCCATTCGTCTGGCAACGTGTTAGCAGGATAGGCATAGGGTGTGTTCAATGTCCAGTTTCAAATTTATACGCCAACATGAATCATGATACAAAACGCAATTACAAAACGCTGATATAAAGAGAAAAAGTGTGTGTTCATTGTCCCCCATCCCCGGTCGTAAAAATAAACGTGTTTCAAATCTCGATTCGGAGGAAAACACAATCGGCTTCAATGTTACGACCTTGAGCATCGCGATTGCAACGAAATGCGACACTGAACAGGATTGAGTTTTCAAACGTGTTTAAATTTGCTCTCGCAATGGAAGCTTCCGGTGCAAGTGAAAAAGAAGAAGATGTTTGTTTTTTGAGAACGGGGAATTTAAAGACGATGAAAATATAATCAGCTTTAAATTGTTGACATTGAACAGTGCACCGCTGATCGCGTTTGTGTTTGTGTTTTGTAATTGCGTTTTGTATCATGATTCATGTTGGCGTATAAATTTGAAACTGGACATTGAACACACCCATAGAGGAAGAAAGCATACCGGAGTTATGAATATTTTCAGTGTGTGGTAGAGCATGTGAACCTCAAATGCATTGTATACTTACAGCCAGAAGGGTGTTAATTCTATGTAAAATCATATGACTTTATGCCCTTTTGGCTCTTAACAGCTGATATATTCTCAGGGTTGTAATAGTTCAGTAGTCTTACCTGCTTGGGTTTTTTTTACACAAACATATTTTACAAGCGTTTGTTGAGGATTAGACATTTTTGTGTTTTTAACTGTTACTTAGGTGAAATTGGGGATTGCAAGATATATATTCTTCAGGTAAGATTCAATTATTAAATTTTATTTCCTCTCAGTTCAGGTTAAAGGTAGTGTCAGCCTTTTGCAGGCAAAAATATTACATTTCTAGTTTTTGAGAGGATATAGTAGTATATCAATGACTATATCTTCCCACAACATGATTAAGCTCAAATGTGTATGTTTGTCATTACATTGCGATTATCAAAATTCATTCCTATTTTTTCGAACCTCGAAATATATACCGTACGGCGCGAACCGTTGACCGTTAGCGCAGAGAATAATGCACGTTGATGCGCCATGTGTATATTGCTGTGTGTGGTCCGTGCCACACGCACTGTAATATCAACGATGTTGATGGAGAGCTGGTCTAGATTGGTAGTCAGATTTTCGTTTCATATTACTGATCTAGGCAACCTATGACAGTAAGATTGAATAGACAGTATAGGTTGATCATATTCTAAAGTTATGCCAAGTTGCAGTAGTTTTCGCAATTTGTGAAAAAGGATGACACTACCTTTAAATGGTACCTTTAAATGGTAACCCCTTTAAATAACATCTTTAAAAAAAAAATTAAAAAAAAACAGGAGGACAAAGCGCTAAATTCTTGTTAGTGGTAAATGTAGAATGAAAACAAAACTGAGATTTTACACTTATATTGATCAGAAATGTAGGGATGCCAAACAAAAGCAAAAAGCCACTAGAACGGTTTCCACTTCACTGTATGGATGTAGTCACCCATGCATTTACAATGCAACAATGACCCGTGCACTGCCTACTCAATAATACACAGGCAGAGAAACAGCAAAATTTTCAATAAAAAACAGCTTTCGAAATTGTCTTTTGGCCAGTGGTAAATATCAAATAATTTTTGTTCCTAATTGGTCAGTTTCTTCCTTAGAAAATATCTCAGCAGAAGATTAACTTTTCCTGTTGGAAAATTGATATAAAAAAAAACTACAGCGTGTTCAAAGTGATGCTTCGTGGGATGTGTGTTATGACTGAAATTTCTCATGATTGGAATAGATTCAGATAAGGAAAAGTGGATATTTATAAAATTTCACTATTTTTGAACAAAAAATGTATTGGGGTGAAAACAAAGAACAATGTTTACCACTGGCCATTAAAGTTTAAAATTACTATACCCTGTCTAACACTCAGCTCTTAGCCACACCACCATGAAATAGCCCATTGTCTAGGGTTCCTATTGAACCATGCCCTATGGAGTATTTTTCCACGGTGGTCATATTGGATCAAATACGGTAAATACATGTCAAACCATCAGTTTGTACTGCCATAAATTGTATCTTTGTATAATCTACTCAATTGTGTTACTATAATCTCATTTCATGTTGATACACACATAGAAAATGTTTGGTATGATTTGGTTCAATAAATCAAAGACAAAAAAACCATAAACTTGAGCTTTCATTGCATTTTCTGGCTTTGTCTGAAACTTGTAAAAGCGTTCTAGCAGCTCATTGGTAATCTGAGACACTCTTTGGTCATATCTTTGAAACGGAACATCCAATTGTGATAATTCAAGTACCAAAATGTTTCTTTTAAAATGCTCTATCAAATAAGCCTAGCAAAAACAACTTTAAAATAATTAAAATTTTAGTGGACATCCCTATTATAAGGCATCAATTAAATAACTCCAATAAAGGAACACAACAATAGCAACGTAACCTTCAAATATTTCTGATCAATATAAGTGTAAAATCTCAGTTTTGTTTTCATTCTACATTTACCACTAACAAGAATTTAGCGCTTTGTCCTCCTGTTTTTTTTTAATTTTTTTTTTAAAGATGTTATTTAAAGGGTTACCATTTAAAGGTACCATTTAAAGGTAGTGTCATCCTTTTTCACAAATTGCGAAAACTACTGCAACTTGGCATAACTTTAGAATATGATCAACCTATACTGTCTATTCAATCTTACTGTCATAGGTTGCCTAGATCAGTAATATGAAACGAAAATCTGACTACCAATCTAGACCAGCTCTCCATCACATCGTTGATATTACAGTGCGTGTGGCACGGACCACACACAGCAATATACACATGGCGCATCAACGTGCATTATTCTCTGCGCTAAACGGTCAACTTCGCGCCGTACGGTATATATTTCGAGTTCGAAAAAATAGGAATTGAATTTGATAATCGCAATGTAATGACAAACATACACATTTGAGCTTAATCATGTTGGTGGGAAGATATAGTCATTGATATACTACTATATCCTCTCAAAAACAAAAAATGTAATATTTTTGCCTGCAAAAGGCTGACACTACCTTTAACCTGAACTGAGAGGAAATAAAATTTAATAATTGAATCTTACCTGAAGAAATTATACTTGCAATCCCCAATTTCACCTAAGTAACAGTTAAAAACACAAAAATGTCTAATCCAAAAACAAGCTTGTAAAATATGTTTGTGTAAAAAAACCCAAGCAGGTAAGACTACTGAACTATTACAACCTGGAGAATATATCAGCTGTTAGGAGCCAAAGGGCATAAAGCATATGATTTTACATAGAATTAACACCCTTCTGGCTGTAAGTATACAATGCATTTGAGGTTCACATGCTCTACCACACACTGAAAAATATTCATAACTCCGGTATGCTTTCTTCCTCTATGGGTGTGTTCAATGTCCAGTTTCAAGAATTTTTTTTATATAATCTAGCGAGTTACTAGACGGCTAGTTATGAAGATATCAGATGCATGGTTGATGTAGAGCATGGGGTACAACGGTACTTTACATAAACACACACTACATATATGAACCAGCAGTCATGCCGGTTGTTCGAGCACTCGTTGCCATGTGTTACAGAGACAATTTCTAAAATGCGTATCTACGGTAGGTTGGTTTTTCATTGGCGTATTCTTATAAATAGTCGCCTCGAGTGCTACTAATAACATAACATACTTCTTGCTCTTCACTGCAGCTGCGAGAGCGCAGCTCCATGTGCGAGAGCAAAATTTAAAACAACGTTGAACTCAATCTGTTCAGTGTCGCATTTGTTGCATCTGCGATGGCTCAAGGTCGTAACTTGGTTAGCCGAGATGTGTATTCTCGAATCGCGAGAAGAGATTTTGAAACTTACTGTATTTATACGACACGACATAGGGTATTCTTTAGTGAGGCGGTGATAGCACACTGATCAAACACGACTGCAAAGTGTGATCAACACCTTTTTTTCTATGTCTCCCTACTTTTTCTATTATCAGGTTGCTGTGTTTAGATATTAGGCGTTTTGATATCAGGTGAATTCAATGTTGCCGTATAAATTTGAAACTGACATTGAACATCACCGCTATGCCATTCCATGCTAACAACGTTTGCTAGACGGAATGGTCTATTATACCAGCACTGCGATCAGTGTGGAAGAGAATATTTGTTGGGGGACAGATATCGCACTATATATCTGGGTGATTATTATGTATAGATGTACTGTATTAGATTACGCTTTCGGTACTTACGCTTTATTCCAGACTCCTGCCTGCGAGCCTCCATTATCTTTTCACGAGAATTAAGTTACGACCATGCGATCGTAGTACCAAAAGTTGAACCGAGAAGACGCTGCATGCTGGATATCACGGTCTGTTCCGACTGCATTCTTTCCATTCGTATCTTGTTGTCGGCTGTAGTCAGGATTTCTCTTCTCTTCTTGTCACTACACGCTTATGTCAGTTTTCTTTTGCGGGATGCCTTTTGTCTAAATTTTTACACGACCTGGTACTCTGAGATCGCGGGTGTTGTTTTTTATAACGGATCGGTGCGTTAACTTGGGATCCTATCATAATTACGAAAATATATATGGGAATTGTCTTGAAAAGTGAAGCTCCCTATTAGAGAAGGAATAGTCTTCATTTATGAAAACAACCTGTATTGATTAAATTTCAAAACCCGGCGTCTTCTTTATTTATGCTAGGTAATTGTTTCCCATGATGTTTTAATAATATTTGATCATTACAATCTACGCATAGTTGACCCCCGCAATTATATTTATAATATTAATATTCCATTAAATTTAACCCAATTGATAATAGCTCGAATACATTTACCCTCCATAAATCTACGGTCTTTCTTAAACATTATATCAATCAGCATATAACCATTACCACTTGAGCTTTCAAACAGAAGAACTCTGACTTCAACATAGTTTGCTTCTTCGCAAAAGTCTTACCAATATCATTAGGGTTCAATGCAATAGGTTCAGATATAGTGTGATATAATGTAGTGATACGAACAATATCTATTCTTACAAGTGAAATCAGTGGAAAACTATCTGCTGTATTACTTATACAAATTATTTAAACCCTTCATGTGCTGTAATATCTACTTAAAGATACATAAATGTTCTTCAACCTTGGGGTTATCATATTGATCTAAGCATAAGTGTCTTCCATAGAATATGGAGCTTAAATGCAGACAAAGAAAGATGTCAGTCTTTCATATGTCTGTCTCTCGGCTTAGTGTTTGTAAAGGCACAGCGATACTGTTCTATAGTTAAAGGAATGTATGAGGTAAAACAAAATTAATCGATTTAGCGAATGTGGATCTACTCTCTATCAAAGATGATAATGGACTAAGGAACTAAAGATTAATTTGCCATTCGAGCTAATCAGTATCATCCACTCCTTTGATTCTGGAGGTAAATAGAGATGAGCGTTAACACTAGAAATTTAACCGTGCTCAAAATAAATGATCATAAAGAGGCACATTGCATAGATGCGGTACTTTCTACTCTTTTCACCAATTATGGGCATACTCAATTTCTAACATAGGACCAACAAACAAATCTGGCAATACATTTTGGTCTGAGAAAATTATTAGTATATAATATGCTGAGTAGCATTGGTAACATACTTTAAGTATTATATTACAGCTAGCCTGTTATGTATCTTCTTATGCCATGCTACTTTTACAAATCCACAGACCACTACTTCTTTACACAAGAATTCTAATGACGTAATAAATTTATAGGCACAAGAGGTGATAACCCAAAGATCAGGGAGGACTCATTATTTTGGCAGTCTGGGGCTTAGGTTTGAAAGTGGTCTAGCGCCTAAATTCTGAATCGGAAATTGGGATTTGGTATGGATATCTTTATATATCGGTACATGGACTGAAGAGGTAATAATACAGACTGTGATATTTCGAGGAATGCGCTATGTATCGATCCAACGGTTTCTTCACCTATGGACTATATAGGAAACCATTTGTACCTGAAAGCGTGAAAAATAAAGTCACATTGGACATGCAAATGAATTGCCCGATAGTTTCCGCGTCTCGGGCCGGTTGGATCGACTTTGGCGCGATAAAGGGTATGGCCACATTAAATAGGGTGCAGCATGATCACCGGTAAATGAATTTGGAGCCCACATTCGGATGGCCACTTAAGCGTTAGTAAGTTGAGGAAAAGAGAGTTGAATATTTTTTATATCCGAAAGTTTATGTGAAGAACTTTGATGTGCATATGGAGGTATAATGCAGAAATTAACTGAACCATCTGGCACATATGCATCCGAGTAGGGTTTGAACTAAGACACCATCAATTATGGAATATAGGGAGATTATACATATATACCAACCTGACTGAGATGAACAGGATATGTTAAAATTACACTATTGTTGCATTGTAACCTATTCCAAGGATTATCTAATTAGGGTGAAGAAGCCCATTCCTCAGTACGGTGTGCTTTTAACTTCTCACTCCTCTCGGTCTCTCTTTGCTGCTACCTCTTATTTCCCTTTCCTCTCCTCATCTCCTTTTCTTCTCTACACTCTTTTTGTCTTTCATATAACCCCTCTCTTAACCACCTCTCATTTCTCTCCTTTTCTTTCTTTTTTTCTTTTTCTCTCCTTGTTTATCTCTCTGCATGCCTCTTACCTCACGTCATGATACCTTATAGTCCGTCTTTGCATGCTTGTTCAATTTCCTTTTTGTGCATCGAAAGATGCTGTGTTTTTTGGAAAACGAGGTTATTCATTTTTCAATATAAATGGATTATCTATTCTTTCGCATTAATTTCTGGTCCACATCTTTACTTTCACTAGCGATCACCACCTTGTTCTACTTTCACTATGTTACCCTTAAATAGGGATGGATAAGACCTGACAATCCTATATCAATTATTAGATCAACTCAGTATTCACATATATTAGTACAATCAACACCTACAGCTATAGCATTCTTTAATCAAACAATGGTACATAACCAATGCTCAGATCATCAAAATGTTTCGGAAGCCTTAATCAACTACGACCGGCCATACAATTAGATCATCTTTCATATATATATAATAAATACCTATGTCCATATCATCAAACTATCAAATTGAGCAATTAACCAACCTAATTCACTATGCCAGTTCATGTTTAAGTTCATATTGGACTTTTGTGTAGCAAAGGCTAGTTTGTAGGGGTGATCGATAACACAATCTATGATGTGATAGATTTATATTCATGTCAGTTCTTTCATATTCATGTATGATTTCTGTGTCTCTTATCTCTACGTTAATTAATTACACTTGATTTCATCCTATCCGGTGTACATTTAACAAAAGGAGGGGAAACAAAAATAAATTAAAAGTCTGTACGTTACCAATGGTCTCATGTGATCCTTCGCTCCTTTCCTTCGATTGCACAACTGTTTGTTGAAGAAAGAATTACACGATGTCTGGACATTCAGACAATTTCCAAACAGATCATGAACGATCATAAAAGGGATCAAATAATAATGTTTGCCTCTTCATCTATGTTTTCTGCTGCTTTCATCTCTCTTCTATTTCTCCTTTTCTACTTTTCTAGCCACTTTCATTATCTAATTTTCCTCTATCTATGATATTAGTTATCTGCGGTAAACAGGCAAACTGCTATGGATCCAGAATAGGGTAATCTTCAACTCATATGATTCCTGTACACATCCACATGTCATCAATTTCATAATCCAATTCTACACAATTTCCATCTTTAGCAAAACCCCTAACTGCATCCTGGATAATTGAGACTCAGTTAATTTCATCGTGGCATATCAGGAATCCTCAAAATTCCATGTATAGGATCTCCAAAAATTGACTTTTCCTCATACACTCTTTGGTAAGGGCAATTCCTGCGCCCCTAAATTACCGATTCACCACCATTAGCAGAGGAAGTGTGCACTGTAACGCTGCAGGTAAGCTTCATATTCTATCCGCATGTGGATTATTATCAGCACACTTTCTATGTGGTGTCAATAATAGAAAGTTGAGGATAAATGAGCTATCATACATGCCTTTCGGGATTTCGTGGTACCAATCTCAATCGGGGCTAGGAAGGATAAGGATAAGATTTTCTTATAATTTGGATAGCTCTTATCCAACAAAAGTGTTTATGAGTGGTCTTCGATAGGGTTGGAGAAAGATACACACCTGCTATTGTATCTCTCATTAATATGCGTTCCGCCACCCAGACGGATTGATATGAATCAACACAATCAGGGCGGCAGATCAGACAGCACCTAATTAGTATAGATATTTCATACTTTTATGGAGAGAATCATCATTATGTCCCTTCAGTGAGTATTATATATGCAATTTAATTCTAACACCAAAGTTTATGCGATCACGGCTTTAATAGTACCTAGGACTGAATCATATGACACCACACTTTGGTTAAGTAGTGTCTATACACTATGTATGTACTTATATCCTCTGATTTCACTCTCAAGAAGTTGTTGTGATTGTCTGAAAACCTGTGTTGAGTTTCTTTGCTTGCTGAAACGTAACTGTGTAATTCACTCACAGGCCTAGCATAACTTCTTCGAATATCTTTTAACTAGCTTCCGTATTGATTTTTATATAAGTAGACGATTAGGAAATAAAATAATATATTATGGTTCTGCAGTAGAACTTTATAAATATGATATTACAACCATTCAGCTCATGCCGGTTTCGCAAACTGGTTGGTTATAACAATTATGCAGGAGGCAATTGTGGGAATCTTTTATCTCCGCACCATACACGAGAACACGCTCCGCTACGAGCATTCAACAGTACTATTACCAATGTTAAAGTTGTCAACCTGCATGTGGTATAGCACACTTGCATTGATTGTAATATCAAATGCGAATCGAACTGTTACCATAGCAGGTCAAATGTGCATAACCTCAAAATCGGTCAGAGCGATATCGTCTCACACAGAATGACACAACCATCTGATGAAACCATATGTCAGCTGGTCCATCTTCAGTTATAGGCTTGGATTCAAGATAGAGTGAAGCTGTAGCATACTTGATTACCAAGACTGAGGTAAACACAGTGAAAGCCCCTATACCTCCTTCATCTGCAGACCCACACTTCTTCTTCTTCAATAGCCAGCAACCAGGCCCTTTCCAAGGAGCTAGACGATACTGCGCTCAGGGAGAGCGCGAGACACAGGAGCTGGATCCACTCCTGTTCACTTATAGATAAAAATCAACACTTGACCAAGACGACATTCGAGAGCCTAGCAAACTTGTCAATAATCAGACAACGATAGGGAGAAGAGGGGAGATCACAGAATCGAAAACGGACGCACAGATGTTATGATGGAAGATGCAGGCATAGCAATAGACGGAAGGTATAGATCCAGGACAGTAACAGGCTGACTGAGTAGTTCATAACTAGGAATAGGACGGACATATCAGTAGGGATGATAGTGGTGAACTATACCGATTTCTGCCCTGGCAATCAATGAATAGAGAAAAGATCTCGTCTCGGTCCTTTCTAACGAACCTCAATGAACCCAGGGGGTGGAAGATGAGAGGTAGTATGGGAAGAGGGCGGAAGTGCGGGAGAATTGAGAGTAAGTCGATATCGGACACAATGGATCACCATTTTTTTCACTATGAAATACGTGTGTGCGTGGGTTTGTGGGCTGTGTGTGTCTGTGTGCTGTGTTGTGTGGTGCTGTGCTTGGTAGTATGCAGAGAGGCAGAGGAGACGAGAGAGAATGAACAAAGACATAGAGAGGGGTGTAGGAATATATATCTTATCCAATCCTAAGGGCTTCGATAGTGTGGTTGCCTAGCTCCAATGTACCTGCATCTTTTCTGATAATCGGATTAGAGTGGTCTAGCACGAGGTCAGAAGGAGGGGCATCTTGTCACCCCTTGTCGCGTTTCGGATCAAGACCTTTTGACAATGACGTATATAGAAAAAACCCTGGACAAATTTATTGAATTCAGTTGAATAAACCCCAAATAAATATAATGGTCAAATAGGTCAATACATAAGATAATCTGCTTTACATAGCATTTTTCAGTTACAGGAACTAACTTATAATGCTAAGAATTTTTTACCTTATGAGAAAGAAACGGCATACCGATCAACAGAATTTCAAAACAAGAAGTAAGATTTGTTTTTTCTTCTTTCACACAACATGGTGTCTGATGCATACAACATTGCTTATTTAATTGTAAGTAAGAATGATGAATTTTGATGCACACCGCATTACGGTTCGGCATGAACGTAGAAACGAACAGACTGAATATTAGGACTTAGAGTCATACTACTCCGGCCATCCTCTACACTCCCAACACACACACGTAATCATCAACCACGCTGAGATTGCTTTTTATTAATTCTCCAACCAAGCCTTGATCCTCTCAGCGCAGGCTGTGTGCAGCTATCGCTTTCACCTCTGCCTCCTTACTCTCTTTGTTCTATCCTATTCTTCTATGGCGTTAATTCACCTTATCCCTTTGTTCACTTTAGAGGGACCAACTTGCCAGGTAGAGCTTTAGACGCATGAGATGGATTACGTGAAGACGAATTCATTCTTCGCTCGAGACACCACACGTAACTCTTATACCCTGACACACATCATTCATGATAAGTGGCGGTGTAGTAAAATGTATAGAAAAGAGATAATCACAAAGCACAGTTATCAACAAAGAGGGATTCACACATTAGCTTTAATAAAGAATATCGGATCCCCATTGAGTATCTTTAATCTCTTTCTTCATTGTGAGATTACTTGCATTTCTGATGTTTACATCTCAGTACATGTGTTAGCTCCACCACTTAGGAGCTGCTGTATCTTAACATGACGATTGCATTATTTGATATATATATATATGGATATAATGTTCAAATTATTTAGTCGGATAGCACTAACCGCTCTCCAATTTCTGATTCTACTTTTTATATAAGTTCCGTCCTCTCCTGTTCTTGTTTTTTTTACCTTCGCCCCTCCTTTCTCACTGTCTCTATTCATCATTCTGATGTCTCAATTCATCATCTCTCACACATCAGGTCATTAAATTAACCGATCTTTATGTATGATACTGTCATTGTCTTGTTCTAAACTACAAGCGATAGCTCACATTATGAACTGGGCCTCATAGGTTTCTGAGATAATTGCGGAGAATTATCAATTCATCTTACCATAGCAACCACCCTCTACGCGCGTATCCAGTACTCAGAACGGAACTCGCAATTCACTATTACCATCATCTGCCCGCACTCCACACCAATCCTCTTTTTTATATCGTCACATCGCGAGATTGTTACAATATAAGTTTTGTTCTAAAAGGACCGACTTACCATGTTACACCCTTCCCGTGATTAAAAATTTCTTAAGTTTACACGTATCGCAGGCGATCATATCCTCTGCACCCTCAATAGCTCTGAGGGACGCTTAGAACAGGTTAATAAGTAGAGCCGACCATGCACTACATCAGGACAATGACCGACCACGGAGCCGAAGGCATTATATAACTTCTCCAAGGCCCCATTAACGCCTCACCTATTCCCAATGCGAGATCTTTACCAGACGGCTTGACAATAACACTTAGCTAATGCGGACTGGTGCGTGGATTCCATCAGTACGAAGTGTAAGAGGGATGAGATACGACGAGGATGGAGATTGGCATGATTTACTAGGGACTATCTATTGGCATCTGCTGCAACTAGATCGTATACGGGCCAGGACGAGAAGATGAATTTATTTGGTACGCATCTCGGATCAAATGAGTAGCACAGTCACAATTGGGATGTGGACTTATCTGGGCGTTGTAGGTGATCATTGTACTAGAGCTACATGTGTCTAAGGTGAAGGTGATTCCACATAGTGGTAATACCAATCCACTCCATTCATTTTACCACAGAATTATTTTTTTATATGTTAGTCACTTCCAAAGGATTACTAGGTTGTTTTAATTCTCCGGTCCTCCAGCTGCCACTCCAGCTACAGGAAGGAATGTTATTGAAAAAAGAGGTCTACATAATTTCCCTTACACTATTGCACTTTAATTACTTCTATATATAACCTCTTAAAGTTCATTTACTAAAGCCCACCATCATCTTTTGCACTTTAGATGGAGAGAAAAAAACGTTAACAAATACAATCCATGACAATATAAAACCTTTATTAATTAAGCTTAGATCGATAAGCCTGCAACATTCACTATGCGTTCAGGACCAGGAGACTTGTCACTAATAAATATTAATACCTAACGACAACAGAGAGCTGTAAGGAGAGCATATTATTTTCCACAAAATAGAATAGAGAAATCAGTTTAATTCTTAAAGCATTTTCGGCAATAAAATAATACATACTCCACTTCTAGGCTATAAGTATATATGCAAAAGTTTCAAGTATTGTAAACAATAAGTTATCACGTCATCAGAATCGAGATGTATTCACAGACCGCAATTTCAAAAAGAGTGTCCAACAAATAATCAGGACAATATGCTCTTCCTCATAATATCGAACTTTTTCCATAACACGCAATACGTAACCTACTCCATACCAAGAACAACCAGCATATGATATTGATTAGTATCTTCATGTTATGGAGAAGAGCAGAGGCTCTTCAATTTGTTTTTGTTTTTATATTACGCAATTTTTCTCTTTTATTTAGAGTACATTGAGCAGTCTCCTGGTACAGACCTTTATAATTTGTGAAATGCGGTGGTAGTGTATCAATTAAATAAAATGAAACTACTGCACTTACTCTTCCTAAACGTCTGGCGGCAAGATCTAAGAATTTTCGCGAGAAAGTATACATGGATTGTTCACTCTGAGGAAACTGTTGTACCTATTAGTATGTAACACAAATGGCAGTTAAAACTGGTAGGAGACATGACACATCAAAGCAATATTGTAGACAGAGATCATGGCGCACCGTAGGAAAATCAAATAAAAACATGATATGTAGCGGAAATTGTGTCAAAGGTGGGTCCAGAGGGGGCATTCATCAAGAATAGCACACACTTAGCCATTTTTTAGACTGGAGTTGTAGGAGATTCGAAGAATGAGTATTATATTAACTTTTCATATATCACATATTATACCTCTATTTATACCCATCTCTTTGACTATACTATCATTTGTTTGGCATACATTACTTCGGTGCGCATAAAAACTGGGCAACTATTAAAACAAACAGTACAATTACGAACCGAGATTCGCCAGAGCGATGCATCTTCATTACCATTCCATACTCCATACACGTTGCATTAAGAGAGAGCAGATGAAATGCACACGAGTTTTGCCATAAGTTTCGCGTGGTATCGCTTAATCACACAGCATTAATGAGAGAGAACTGACTCTTTCTGTAGTATTTTGAAAACTTATCTTAAGTTAATGATAAATTTCGTTTCTTACCATTCTCTATTCATTCTATCGTACTCATAAATATGTGAATGAAAAGTATAACATTCTAGCAAATAATATTCATAATTTCTTTACACTTTTCTGGTGTAAGCAGCCTGGCCTATCTTATGCATATGAACCAATACTTACAGTTTTTTATAGTTCCGGTGAAGATAAGTGTGAATTTTGAACTTTGAGAGATGAAACAACATATTTAAGCTATGAATGCGCCCCATGTATTCCTATGCGATTGTACGCATATATCCATGAGCCAATTCAAACTTTTAAGCGTAAGTATATTTTTTGCAGTGCGTAGTCTGGGATGAACCGCATGCTGTGTGTGATGTAACTTCCTATAACCATATCATTGCTTTCCCAGTCACTACATGGAGACTATTACAAACTACGCGCACACTACTGGCCAAGAGCTATGAGATCTTTCTATGAATTAGGGCAATTATCTGTCGCCACACATAGTCATACCATACTGATCTACCATTCACTAAGAGAGTTGGTGTCGCGTAGATGACTGGTGGGACGAGCTCTACAATAAACACCACACTCAAAGGCATCCGTTTAGGAGCATCCCGTCGCACATAAGTTATAACGTTTCGTTACCACTCTTCTCAGTATCAGAGTAACCATAGTGCGATATATGTAAAAGTTAATCCTACTCAACCATTCAGCCATGAGGTCATCACAGGTCAGTATGTTGATCCTAATTTCCAATCATAGAAGAGGCTCACTTTAGTGCACAGTTATGGCATTGGGTACTAGGAACATAACTATGATAGATTTTCCAAAATTAGCACGAGACATATTTTTCTTTGTACAAAAAAAATTGTCTAAGTACGGATTCTAAGGGCAGTCGGGCTTCTCTCTCTCCCCCACTCCAGTGGGGCTCATCCACCACACATTCTATTGCTTCGCTTCCGGATTCTCTTCAGCAGATAACACATCCTCAATATTCGGGGAAGCCGTGTCAAAAGATTAAAGCCCTATAACAGAGGCATCTCATGGAGGAAAGTTGACAAAATACCTCCCTTATGTATCAGGCTTTATTGTAGGGGTCTGCCAAGCATTTCTCCTTTATCAGGCATTTTTCTTTATTACAAATATTTAACTACCCCTAAGTATAGATTATATCGGAGGAAATGTCTTTATAGACCCTATTCAAATGATTTGGGCTTCTATTTTCCGTATCTCTCGCACTGCATGTTTTACTCATGAATTGCATCCTTTACTTCCCTTCTCTCCTCTCACTGTATTCATAATCTCTCTTCCTGTAGATTAATTTTTTTCTTCTTTTTCCTCTTTTCTTTCTTTTTCTTTTTCCTTTTCTCTCTCTTTTAAATACACTTCTATACCTCTCAATTTGATCTAAGTACTCTTTGGTCTTTTTTAATTCTTTCTTACTCTGTTCTTTCTGTAAAATATATAACCAATACATAACATATTTAACACTCACCACGCACATCATATGCGAAAATAGGTTATATTACAATTCCTTATTTTCACTTATATGTAATTATTGTTTTCTCATCAATTATATACTTGAGATAATGTTAAATAACAAACATGTGATACAAAAATTTCAAATCCAAGAAACTTTAATGTGTATTCAAATACTATGACCGCAGCATGATCTAGAGGTTCTTTTTACGGGATCAAAATTTACCATTCTTTTCTCTTTTTAGAAGAGGAATAATATAATTATATATGTGCACAATTTCTTACCTAATTAATTTTATTTAATTACAACTAAATTCAACCTACGTAATCAGGTTTCTGTAAGAAAAAGATAAATTTTTATTTAATATGTTTGATATATCTCCAAACACAAGTCAGGACGAATTTGTGGAGACACGATACATGATATAAGTGCTAATGATTCTTATCATTTGAGCCAACAGTGAGCGAGCATCCAAAATGGCGAGACAACAAGTGGACATTTCGTTAAAATTTAGTTTATGGGCACTGGTGAATAACATATGGCTTGTTTCCATGGTCGCTATAGGGAAGACACATGGAACAAATGTTGTTGGAGAGTAGCTTAATTAATTAGGAGGGGGAAGGTACATGCAAACAACAATGACAGCAGAACACTGTAAATTTAAGGCGTAATGTAATGGACTCCCCATCATGGCAACTTACTTATAACATGAACCCTGTAACAATATTATACATTCATACGCACTTACATCACATCGATTCGCGTTGCATAAGTAACATTTTCAATGGATAATTTATAATCACAGAGAAGAAAAGAACATAAGTGATTTTAGGGAGATGAAAAGGTTCCATTACAGAGATATCTCACTTTTTGAGGTGTATTTATCAGAGTAGGACACACAAGTCTGTGTCTAATGAATAGAACTGGTAACAGTCGCCGGAAAAAAGTAAATGCACTTGTTTAAGGGATTTGAAATCTTCTACCCACAATGATGTCGTATTTTGGCTCCCACCTAATTGGTGGGGTTAAACCAGAAATTAAAGCAAAATTTAATTCCTATTGACTGCTAAGCCTACTTTTTATTCTGCCTTCATTTCTTTTCTTCTCTTCTTAAACAAAAGTTATGTAAAGTCTCCCTGTGCGGACGAGGAACAATGAATCGAAATTGTTCGCACTCTAAACCCGCGGGAGCAGCCGACTCATAATAGCAGGACATCGTGCGAAAATTGGATATGTGCCTCTTGACTTGGTGAGAATAGAACTACAGGCACTCAAAATGGAGATGAAAAAATTTGGCAAGAAAACCCTCAGTAGAGTCCGGATCTATGTCCTGCTTCATGCAATAATGTCGCAGCAACTAATAACCTTCATCGTTCTAATGAATGGATCTACACTAATTATTTGATTCAAAAAAATCGCTCCTTTTCGACAGAGGACCTTCGATAAGCCCTCATATGGTTCTTTATAATGAAAACAGACTTGATAATTCTTAAATCTATGCAGTATGACCGATATGCATTCACACATGGACGCGTAATAAGCAACATCGGTGTTTTAATTTATTGAAGAGATCAACAATGATAAAATAGAACAAGTAGAAAATATAATAGAGCACGATAGGGGAAACGACATTCTAATCAAATGCCAGAGTAAAAGAATATGTTGAGCTCTCACGTATATTTCAGTGACAATTTATTTAGAGTTATACAAGACATTTCAATACCAAGAAGAGGCAACAGACAGGACTTGAGAGCTCAGAAGAAAATCCTAACCAGAGAGATTAGAGTGATAGGACATGATTAGATGCATTGGTTAAATAGGATGAGTTGATACTAGACTGACGAAAACAGTGCAATTCTCTAGGTTTTTTGCTATATATTACATGCTTTGTTCAAAAAAGCAAGGGAGAGATACCTTACCAGCATTAAGGAGATTCAGATTTATTTAGAAGAGAACTACGTGCATTAACACTGCTAACATTCACGAGCCAAGCGGATCCACACTAGCGATTGTCCAGACTGTAGAGGTTTAAGAAATTTTCAACTTATGCCATGCTCACTGACGAGGAGATCTGAACTGATTTTGTCTTACACGCACTGCGCATTTTTTTTGCATATATTGTTAATCACACGCATTGGTGGAGTTTTTTTTTTATTTTTAATCTAATACAGCTTGAGCCGACCGTTTACAATGCCAGGAGCTAGCGTAATAATCCTGAGATCTGCAATAGACACCAACATCGAGTCTTGATTCGGCTGGCAAGCGTCAATCTGTGGATGGTTTGTAAGATCATACGATCCTCGACGAGCGTATAGTGTCGGATGATGTTATCTGTTGAAGGCACGCAGGTGCCTCGCGTGACACCAATGAAGAGAAGATGACGTGGCATTTTATTATTATTGAAGGGAGTCAGATCAACAGTATGATACAACAGACACTACATAGCCTATGACTGCACAGCTTGGTGAAGAATTGCTATTCTTACATCACTTATGTCTAGATGACAGGCTGCTTAGCAGATCCAAATCAGTTTGCGAGTGGCTTGCAGGGAAAATATAGCACTCCGGCGCGAGAATCACCTGGACTTAATTTAGTGAAATATCCATACTTTAATGTTGCTGCACATGATCCTTTGTGTACTACGGTGCCAGTGAGAGGATGTATAGAAAATACAGAACTATCTAATGACGATATACTAGAGTACCAGGGTAATATGATAATAGATCCTTGCACTGTTATACTTGCTATGACATTAAAGTATGTGATATTGATATACTCCTATACACTCTTCTCACTCTCAAGAGTAATCCATTATTGGCTTGTAATAAAGACTAGCTGAATGTTCCGGGGTGGCACTGTATTCATCCATGAAATGTATTGCATTAAAGTTATTTAAATATATAAAATAAACCTATTGTACTAGTTGGTAGTATAGCACAGTTCTCATTTATGCACTGAGCACCTCTGCACTAATTATAGTCCAATGTCATATATATAAGAAAATGGTAACCTGAATGGAGACTACAGTATGTTTGTCAACTCATACTGCAAGTTATTGTTAAACTACAACCAATGCGACCCAATAAATAAAGAGATGATGTTGTTACATAATAATTTGTGAACATTTTACAATCCAACTTATTTTCTTCTCAAAATATCACACTAATGGTAAGCACTCTACGCATGTACGATTTGGCGCATTCCTCCTTGCACAAAAAAGTACACCTCGGTAATTGTATGTCCCATAGATATTATTAGTGCCTACTCTCGTTATGTTATACCATAATCTATATAGTTATTATGGCTTGGGTATAACCATGCATTCCACGAGGCGTGAAGCAGGATATAATACATCGTTCACACATGCGAGTTTCAGGATGTGACTATTTATCAATAGACTACACACTCGCTCCACCTCCGTACTATCCACAATGTTGAGAGGAAATAGAATAATTTTAGATCAGATAATTTCAGACAGCGGAGGCGACTTATACAGTATCTGTCGTCCATAAAATGAAGTACAGGATCCAGTGAAATCAAATATTATTTTTATAGTATGAAGACTCATGAAAGGCATTGTCTTTCATCCACATTTTACCGTGCTGTAAGAATTCTAATGATGATAATTATGCTACTATTTCTACACTCAATATGAATATATACCCTTATCTCTAGTCGCATTGCCGGCGCGAGTGCCCCTTGTGTAGGTTTTCCGGCATAGAGAGAGCAGCCATGAATTCCGCGCTACCATGACATGAGCGTAAAAGAATCTTTTTCGGCTTCATGAAATCTCAAGTAGCGCACAATACACTAGCACACATATGGAAAGTAAGCTTCACCCCCTAACCTCACAATTAATTCTTTCGCCCCGACTGTACCATCAATCTGTGATCGAAAACAACACGACTGTACATTAGGAGTGAGTCTCTATAACTCGAGTACCACAGTGTCGAGAGATCCATAGTCCACTAGGCACCGGCTGCTACCAACTAAGTACTATCGGATTTATAGCATAAACATAGAATAGTCATTGCCGCCATCTTCTCGTGTGATTGGCTTGAAAGGGTAAACCTGGAGAAAAAAAAAAATGATCCTACACGTACACTCAACGCTTATTTATTTCATATAAGTATTCGCACTATATCCTGACTCTGAACATCTTAGATTACAAACAAGCTACTGAATGATTATAGCACAACTAGGTAACTACCATTTATGCAAGTCGCGAAATATTCTACCCACAGCGAGTAGCATTTGAGGTCTTAATTAAAGCTGAGGCTACTACGACATGCACCGCGCATAGACTAGCTGTCACAATTTGGCGAAAACTTGCGCAAACCAGCTCTTAAGTTTTTTTCACCATATTATACAATAGATGACCACTCAGGGCTTGGAATTGTTCCGTGCGCTGACAATTATATTCGCGCTATTGGGAGCGCTCAATATATTAATTAACTTTTTTGATCTTTCCTTATTTCTATTGACGCCAATTCATCTTCATGCATCTTGAGACACTTTGTATAATAATTTAATACTCATTTTGACAATCTCTTTGCTAGGAACACTATGTCCATTAGTAATCGTATGTTTCAAGTGAGAATTTCAGCTGTTTGATACAGTCTCATCACCACTCGATTTTTAAATATTGAACTACCGAGTAAATAAGTTCAAATTATTAGGCCTTTATATAGGGAAAAATCTTTAATGGATATGATTGACTAATTTAATTGTATTATGATGTTATTCAGTAGTCTAATTAAAGCTGTGTTATCAATTCACACGCTGTGGATCTCCGCGATGATAGCGGTTAACCTGCCAGCACTCTGAGATGTAGGCATTGAGGACTTGACGCGTAGGAGAAGATAGCTATACAGGAAACGTTGAGTATCATATTGACGAAGCATCGAATCTCCTAGCAAAGGAAGTAGTGTAAGACTTATGGTCACTACCTCTTACAGGTATGTAGTGCTTCTAATCTTCCACAATAAACCTCTTCAGCCGCACATGGTAATAGCATTGAACTTTAGTCCTTCTTCCTACTCTTGCAATACTCTGATCTCTTTGCGCATTCACTGATAGGACAATATATCTTGTGTCTTCTCGCTCCTCATTCATATCCCTCCACTCATCTGTTCTCTTGCTCTCCGCGGCTCCATCTCTGTCTCATTTATTCCACTTCTGTGTCCATCGTCTCATCTAATTCCTCCTCTCCTCACATCTATCTGTCTTTCATGTCCCCCATCTTCTGTCTCTTCTCTCTGCTGTCTATCTCTGTCTCTCGCTCACTGTAACTCACTATCGCCTGCAGGTTCTCTCATAGATATAGGTTATCTCTGCAAGATCCTGGTTTTCTTTGCCGGATTGTTCTGTCTGCAATTAACACTCTGGTCATGGCAGCTCACTTGATGACGAGCCCGCGTAAGGGGTATGGCCTATACCCATCTCACTCTAGTCTCCTCCACCCTATCTGCCTCTTAGGTTGAAGGCACGGCCCAGATACAACTTGGCTGCTTTATCATTCCAGCTCGGACGAAATATGTGATTGGTTACCACATTGCTCTTGAGCAGCGTGATTTTAAAAGGTGTTGCTATCTGGTTATCTGGGGACAGAGGTGAGTTTTAGCCCGAAGAGGATCTTCTCCGAAATTATAATATGTATTTAATACTAGTAACTAAATGGATGATGGAGCAATACTTTTCTCTATGAGAGATCACAATGTGTGAGTGTATATTTAGCATGAATCGTGTCTATGAATATGGTTATTGATGATCAAACACATGGATGGAATATTTCGTATCAGTTGGTTAACATCCAAATTTATTCAGGATTATTCTACATCATATAAGTTAGCGATTCTTCATGTCTGTACTAGTCGGGAACATTTTGATCGAATTATTAATATCTTTTCGACGAACAGGAATAATATTTTCTTTTGTATTGTATGCTATGTGCACTACGAGAGTAAGGTGGACTGAAGAGGGCATTAAGAATTCCTAAGATCTTTATCCTTGACTTATATTAACATATCCTAATTTTCTATCTATAAATAGACAATTGTAGTGAGTGTATGGCGACAACAGGAGAAATACGAAACAATTGACAAGAGACAAAAACAACAAAATTGCATCGGCAATCACCCCAGTAATTTCCTCAGACTACAAATTATAATAGTTCGCTACAGCTAAATTTGCCATTATCGAATCATAATAATAATTACCTATATAGCCTGCATACGACACAACAACATCATATTGGTATTGCTGCTATATGTACTTTCTTACAGTGGCATTCTTGCATGTTATCCCAACTACATGTAAATGTAAAATTACACTTTTCAAGTAAGATTACCTTATAGAGTTGACAAGACAGTTTGCAATTGGGAATTGCTCTTCTGATGTATCTCATCCAGATATCCCATTAAAAAATCAGCTACCCCATCCCCATGAAATTCAAAGTCTATCTATGCGCTTCTTTGTGTTGTCAATACTGCGTGTCATCAATATTTTTATAGCTTGTGAGTATCGAGTAACATAGAGGGAGCTCTTCCCAGGAGCTACTGACTTGTCCTTCATTACCATAAATTGCACTCAAGTAGAATGAATTATTTGGCGATCTCCACTGTCACCTATTTGATAGGACTGGAAACTATGAGGTGTTCTTATATTGATAAATTTTGATCCTCTATACTATCTTCTCAGATATATTTATTTATCTCGTCTCAGCTTATTTTCGCTTATATTTTATATTTTTTATATCCCCACCGATACTTAGCATGTGTTTATATCATACTCAGGCAATTTCTATAGCTCCGCTTCTCTTCTCTTCTACTTGGTCTTACCTCCCACTTTTCTCTCCTTTCTCTCTCTCTAATTATTCTCCTACCGTCCCGCCCCCATCTCTTCTTTCTCATCTTAATTGTATGTGATGCTCTCTGCTATTCCCCCCGTATCTTGTATCATAGCATAGAGGACATATTTTAGAAATGATATCACACCGGCGCAATTACCTGGCTCCATTTATCTTGTGTTTAAGTAGTGGTGCACATGCCTGTGTATCTAAGCCCTTAACTATGTTATATTAGCATGTCTAATTGAGGGATTTATTATGCTTCGATCATCTTCTCTCTCTCAATTGTAACAAATTGGAGATGTTCAGGGATCAAATGGTAACTTAGCGCGTGCATGACTGAAGTGAAGGATAGACCCCGTAGTATATACAATCTGGCGGATGTCCATATCTGCCATGGTATGCAGAGCGCAGTAGCTCTCTTTTTATCATCGCCATTGCACACCAAAACCTGTTTGAAGTCTTGGATTTTGAGAATGAGTGCAATGACTCATGGTTACAGCTTGGCAGCAAAAATCGAGAATTATGGAGTGCGATGCAAATAGCATATATTGTCTAATGCTATATGGGGTCATTAATTCCACCTAATGATTTAAGTCTTTAACATCTGGACGATTATATCATCCTCTGCTTCAGATGTCATAATACAACAATGAACGAAATGGCAAGACAAGTGTCATACGTTCATGATTGTTGAAACGCAATTTATATCAACTTTTTGATAGTATAATCGGTCTGTTCAACAATTGGCTTATACTTGTGATTTATAGATAAAGGACGTAAAGAGAGAATGACGCTTTTGGCACCGCAGTTCACATGTTGTTTCGAGGGCACTTTTATAACTCGTCGTATAACAGCTGATGGACTGGAGTTCTGTGGCACACCATTTTATTTAGGACAGTTTACTACTTACAACAGGTTTTTGTTAGTTGCGCGAGAGGAAAAGACACTAACACATGACATATAGGCCCTTGATAACCATGCCGGTATGCGACATGTCCAATCCATTCCAGTGAATCATGAAATCACGTAAATGGACGTCTGCAATTCGCCTTCATAGCTTCCTTCCTCTGCGACTCGAATCGTGACGATGCTTCGTGCGGCCGTCGTCACTGATTACTAAAGATCTTTGGCCGCGACTGAAACCTCTCTCTCTTCCTCTTCACTTGAGTTCTTCGGACGCTCGCGGATCTGCTTCTCGGTCACGCGTTACGTGATGTTTGGGAGTTTTCCCTTGAGCTTGCCTACTCCAAACGCATATGATTCTTCTCTGGACACTCTACCACCGCCCTCACGCTGGTCGATGTCACATTCCAGCTCGCATGTCCGTACGCGTCGACTAATCGCGTGATCGATTAGTCTTTTAATCGTACTCGCGATCTTGCGACAAGGTTTTAAATATGTACACTTTTATTCCTTTGGCATGTATGATGGTTTAAGATTGTCTGCGCAGTGCCGTGTCTTTTACAATGCTATCTCATCGATGCTTGCGAAGGACAAGCGCAGGACAATGCGCATGATAGTTTTCGCATCGGCTGTATCGCATGATCATCTTGGGCATTCGTTTGTATCTCAGGCATAAATATCATCGGATCGGTCCTGTGGTTCAAGACCATGCCATGTCAGTACGGTAGGTCCCTTCATTATGTGATAGTGCTGCCTCTGTAGATCCCTGGTCAGAATCTGTGAGAAAGAGAGAAAGAAAACCTAAGAAGAACTGTCCACTTATCAGGTAACAATCAGTTGCATCAATTTAGGAATTAGTACATAAGGCGTTAGCCTCATAAAGTTTTCATAGAATCGAGAGGATTAATTAGTTAAATGAGGAGTACCAATACTGTAAGAAATGCAGTACTTTTACAATTCGTCACGGACGGTCTCACTGTCTTAAAGGAAAATTAATTAGGTCTGACAATTGTCAATTGGATTCTTAGTCTCAGCAAGACCGATGCTTCTGTACTTGGTTCATGGAGCCAGTGAGTCATTGGAGATTAGGAGGCATCTATAAACTATTAGTCGCATGGGATGTATCTGCGCCAGCCTGAAGCGAAGCTGGCACAACGTATTATTAGCGGGTGGGACTGATGTCCAACACCTGATGTCCGTATAACCCCTAGCTGATAGGGACTAGACTACATGGCAAAGGACATCATCATTTCATATTCTCTACACAATCATTGTTTTACGCTTTGGTAATTGTATCGGTATTATAAAATGTTGTATATAAACTACACGGTCTTCATTTCTGTCATAAAATAGTACTGAACTAACAATAACAAGGGACTTATTAATAACATATCGTCATAATCGTTTACACTTATAATTACTCCTTCAAAGTTGCCTGAAGTTTTATGTATTGGTCATGGTGAACAACTAGAGACTAATCGTACGAAATACGATGTAGAACTCTAGACCCGTGACATAACGATGAATGGGGGATTTCTTTTCTTTTTTATTTTTCTAAAAGGCTGCATTATAGATACAACAAATTCCGAGAAAAGATTCAATGAATGGTTAAATATCTTGGTAATAATGGTAACAGTATCTGGTACTTATTCAAAATCATAACAAACATCAAACACACAAAAATCCGTTTTGCATACAAGGTTGTTGCTTGATATAGAAAAGAAAAAAAAAATAAACCTGGTCATAAGTGTAGCATTTTATTTTAGCGCATAATTATGTCTTTTTTTTCATTCGCGTTTACTCGTCTTTCCATACTAACTGAAGAATATCGCAAAGCGATGATAGCGATATTAATCATTTTTCCTCTGGAGCAGCAATGACACGGAATATACTTTCCCCGTAGTGTACAAGTTCAACTTCATAATCCACTAATGAAGCTACTAGGGGAAGATCCAAACATGACGTCTTATGCCATGGGCACAGGATGGAATATAGTTTCTCTGCCAGACCCGGGTATAAAGTCAGACAATTAAACAATTTCCTCTTTTCTTGTCGGTTGCACCCTGGTGACATTTAACTTTAATCCTCTTCGGCATTGGTTGAGCCATATAAAGAATCCAAAATGGAATTCAGATTTGGGGGCTGATTCCCCTATCCCTTAAAGAATCTACCCTGCATGTGAACTTCTAAAAAGTACTTAACAAAATGTCTGATTTGGTAATCCTTTCCTTGTAATTTACAAAT
>CALNVZ010003432.1:28608521-28624330 GCA_940671915.1 Paracentrotus lividus
AAACGAAGTTGCCCTCCCATCCCTCACCAAAGATCGAATTTGGTGCTCCTGGGGATAGCGCCGACGACGGCCGACTGAACACTCCCGGAGTTCACTTACTGACTCCATACGCGACCTTTCCGGGCTCCGCATAGTACCGAGTTGTACTTACAACTCCACCGGCCCATACTCGCCCCCGGCGCGGTCTTGTGAATCGCCGAAACTTTACCTTCGTGTTTTTGAAAAACAATGTGAACGGCTTTCGTTCCCACGTCTAAACTGCTTCTTCCCCGTCTAACTGCTTCGCGCCTCTATAAAAATATGCAGAGAATCCGGATTCGTGCCTTGCCGGTAATGAGACTCTCCATGAGTCGCGATGTTTTAGTCTCCGAGATACAAGATATGGATGAAAATCTTCTTCCCTCGGAATAAGAAAAAACACTCGGCAATATATGAAAGAAAAAACACTTATACAAAGGATTTAGATCCTACCCTGGGACAGCAAGGTCACCAAAGCCTCTCCCCACCCAACAAGGCTCACTGCAACTGTGTGAAATGAAGCGCGAACGGGAGCAAACAAAGAAAAGCCCGCACCATAAGTGTAATATAAAAACATACGTAATGAATTGTCAAAAACTAGGAGAACCGCCTAAATTCCAACAGAATTACTCAAAAAAACGGCCCAAAAATACTCCCAATAAATAGGAAACCATGACCTAGACATTGGCTAGGACAAACTAAGAGCAAGACCCACAAATTAGTATCAAAAAGGTTCACAAAAAGTTTAAAAAACAAACCAGTTTCGGGAGGCAAATTCTCGAGGTACCTCTGTCGGCGGCAGCCGATGCAAAAAGAGAAGTTGTTGGTGAAGTTTTGCTGAGTGCCTTCAGTCAGTGAGAGGCGCCTCACAACAGGAAGGGAAGAGTAGGAGACAATAGAGCAAAAAGGTTCATGATCGGGCGGGTCTCTCTCTCTCCCCTATAATGTCTAATTCTGGCTTTTGCGCGATTCGAGGACGAATAGCAAAAGTAGCAGAAAAATCATCTTTTGAAGTAAATCTCCCGAATTATGGAGCGACGCTCTATCCACTGAGCCAACACATCGTGTTTTCTTTCATCTTTCATCTTTTCAGTATCTAGAATAAAGATCTCTATAACAAACATCGATTATGATATACAAAATCACAAGTAAAAAGAAATTTTCTTTAAAAAAATGGCAAGTTATGGAATTTTATTACACAATAATATAATAATGGTATTTATTCAGAAATCAAAATCGTAGCCCACATGGCTAAATTGCATATGAATTTTACAAAGTTTGTATAACAATATATAAACGGTAATTACTGAGCATAACATAACATAACAATGGGGAAGAGCAGGTTGCAAGTGACATCATAAAATCAAAGCTTTAAATATGCATTACTTTGTTACCCTTTGGCTGTTCTTCAAACCTTCACTCATATTTTTATTCAAGAATTTTTGCTTTTTTAAAAACATTCCCTGTAACACCCTCCTATCGTGCTCTCAGTGATGGATATCGCGAGGAAGGGAGGGGGGGGGGGGTTAAATTTGCAGTGATATTTACATGGCGATGAGGCCATAGACACACATCCATTCATAGCTGATCATGCTGAATACATAATGAGTGTGCATTGCTTGCTATGTGCTTCTAAAAAGAGTGGGGGGAAACGGGGGTGACACGGGTCCTCAGGGGCAGTGCTCTTATGAGTTAGGGAGCAATGAATGGGGAGGGGTGAGGGGGCTGGTAATTGGGTTTCGGGCTAAACAAAGAATATATTTCCCATTTGCAGAGCTTTCTTCAAGAAGGTAAAACTTTGTTTCAGTTGTTCAATAATCATACTATTTAGGAACTTTGACTGAGAAATAATATGTTACTCCTCCGATCAAGTGTTGGTAAGCAATGATTGGAAAAGGGGGTATTTAAATAAATATGCATCCAAACTTTATTCATTAATATTTTGCACTGATTAATTAAATGTTGATTTTACTAAGCGTCAGACTACATGCTCAATTTGAAATCATCTAAAACCCATACGGATTTAATTCAATTTGTCAAGCATTAATGCTAAAGTATTGGAAGCCTTTTGAATTGTTAAAAAAAAACTAATTTTCAAAACTTAACTTACTGGTATTGATAAAAATGTTGTCATGGGCCAGTCTAAGAGCACAGATTTATACCCCAAATCATTATAATCTTGTGTGCGCCAGGCTGGAATCCTCCAAAGGAATGGAGAGTGTGTATCATTGTAACGAATTGTAAAAAATCCGATGACAAGATAATGATATACTGTAAAGTGCTATATAAATGATCTTATGGTGTTTTCTCGCATTTAGACTTTAAGATCCCATCAATGGAAACACTCCATCAAGATTCTCACTGGCACGTAGCTCACATACCTATCCCTGCTGCTCTGTTAAGACCAACCCTTCAGATAAACCCTGCATGCTGATGAACCACAGAGCTCTAAAAACTACGACACCAGGAGAACTCTAAGAAAACCGTTAAGGCAATCGTGATTAGCCCGTGATGTATTTATCAAAACGTTCATCAGACTCTGTGATAGCCGGCATGGCATCTTATCGGAAGGATGATAGCGAGATGAGACGTGGCGAGACGGGGGTGTCTGGCGGAATGTTTAAATGTCTGTGGTACTCTGCAGAGTGTGTGTTGATCTCTCAGCTAGGTGGTCGCAAACACCACCTGCATTCATGTAATCTGGGGATGCGTTCACACTGTTGGTTTATTTCTAAGATGATGGAGATCCAATTACATTAGACGAAAGTGATAGAAAGGCATAAACTCAGCATGTTATAAAAATATTTCATGTCAAATTACTACAGACTAAATATTTTTTCACAATATAGTGGACCCAAAAGAAGATTAACTCAGCATGTCACAAATCTATTAACATCCAATTACAACATGCTAAATATTATATCAAAGGTAGTAGGACCCAAAGATATTACATTCACATACATTTACAATGGCAAAACATTGTCATTAAGACAAAGCTCAACAGCAGAGATACCAAGTCTCACGCATTCTGCGTTGCGCTGCGTTGAAACACACAGGTTTTTCAAAAGCATCTGGAATAGGTTTGAAAATTTTAGTATCTCCAAAGTAAAGCAAGCAATTAGACTGCAATTTTTAAGAATACGAGACTGACCTATGTGTTATTAATCATGTTGGCGAAATGAGCTAAAATCAAATAAATTGCAATTTGAATATCATTCAATGTTACTGCATCCCTTTAAGTCAAACTTAATTAAGCATCCCATTTGGCTCAAGTCGTATGTAAAGTTGTGCTTTGTTTGCAGACCACAAGAATCAATACTGTGAAGTGCCTGGAGTAGAAGTTTACCCATACAGGTAGGTACTTATCATAAACAGCATGTCAATTTTTTGTAAACAAGAGACTCTTCATATAAAACGATAACTAACATTATTTCTAAATTCTTAAAAATAGGCATCATCTTATGGTATAATTCCAACATGCAATTCATACGTCACAATGGAGGCTTTCCGTAGGTCTACTGTACCATATTATAAAATACAAAATCCTGTATCATCATTTCATGCATTTACATAGACAGAACTTGTACTGGTATGAACTCCCTAATGTTAAAGGATTCAGTAACTTCAAAAACAAGTGCCAAAAGAGATCAAAATATAAATAGAATTCTATCGCTCTGACCGTAAAAACAAACTACTGCAAGTTTCAGATCAAATGCAAGTCATTTACTATCTTAAAACAGTGAAATTTCAAATGCGGCTAAGGATACGGCCGCGCATGTTTATATTATACTGCTCCGTTGCAAGCTTAGCGCCCGGTAGCACGGGGACCTGACAACAGGAAATGCGGTAAAAACCATGTGCGTTGAAACACACGCGGCTTTCTAAAGCGACCAGGAACGGTAAGAAAATTTAAGTATACAATCGTAGATATCTCGAAAGTAAAGCAAGCAAGTAGACTGCAATTTTAAAGGAATACCAGACTGCCCTATGTTCATAAATCATGTTGCAAAATGAGCTTAATCCAATAAATTGCAATTTGAATATCATTCAATGTTACTGCATCCCTTAACCTATAACTAAACTGACAAGCGTATTTCGTGAAATCTATCTCTTTAAATGACTGTCCCTGATATGCATTGCCATTTTGAATGGACAATCTGTTTCTGGGCTGGCAATGGTTGTAGCACACAAAGAACCATGACCATATCTGAACTCTGGAAAACTCATCGCTGACTTCAGAGTCACTGCAGAGGACAAAACTATAGGATGCCCCATAAAAAAAAATGTTGTGTTAAAGAGACAACATACGAAGCAAGAGAAAGAGACACATATTCCTATTGTAAGTCTTCTATGGAAAGCTGGTTGAACCATGAGGGGCTTTTGATATAAAAAAGAAACATGGAAGCTTCAGAATGTTATAGGACTTTCAAGAAACTCTGTAAAGGAAAATTTGAAGAACACGTTTTTACTATCAGAACTGAGTGATCTGAACAGGGGGCGTTTCACGAAGTCAGTCATAAAGTTATGAATGGCTTTACAAACTTAAACACGTTCTTGGGTGCTATACTAATAATTTAGCACAAGAATTGAAAACCAGTCGTTTGAAAGTCATTTGTAACTTACAAACGACTTGGCGAAACTCAGCCCTGATCCTATTTCCACGGCATTAGAGGTAGATCATGTATGACCACTAATTGCCCAGGAAACAAAACTTGTTTACATATAAAAGAACTAATGATCATTACTGCCTGTGTACGTGCCTGCATACCTCTACATAATATGAAAAGTTCCTTTCCAAAAGGAACTACAATAATTTTATTGTAAATCCACTTTTGTAACTGCAGAGAAAAATGCATTTGTTTACAATATCTTGAACAGGCCTCTATGAAAGTGATACTAGTGAATGCATTTTCTGATGGTTGCTTTCGACATTGAGGGTAAAACTTTTGTTAAAAGCTGGTGTATAGTTTCGGGAGAAAGAAAAATTTATTTTGATTCACATTTAGATAAATTATGATAGATTGAAGAATCCAATAACTATAATAAAGCAAATTATAGTACTTGAAATCTCGTTTTAGTGTCTTTATTTCATAATATAAGGATAAAAAAGCTAATTCGGGGACCTCTCTGGTTAGCGCTCACAGTGAAAACCGATGGAGATTCTCTGTGTGGGTGTTACACACAGATCGTTCGCACTAATTCACGCCGTAACCTCGGGCGTGCGAACCGGTCACAGAGGTCTAAACGGCAGTTAAATGACGCTTCATTCAAACATTTTCAATGAAATTCATCAGAAATAATGAAAGGAATGCACAAGATCTCTCACACATATCTTTTAGTGCAATGTGGACAACATGTAAGTACATTTGATCGGTTTTGTGCCAATTCCTTTTTTGTTACCAAAACTATACACCAGGTTTAAATACAGGTACCTATCTGAACAATTTCACAAAAGGGATTTTGTCCTTTTTTGGAATTGAATTCTATTTTGAGTAATAAAGAAAGTGATCATGTTTTCATTACTTATAAAGAAACCTCGTTAAGAGTCCATACATGTAGGTTATAACAACAACAAAAAAATCATAAATAAGAAAAAGATGAAGCCATATAAAATACAGAAGCCTGGTAATGGAATTGTTTTGTTGAAATTTTCAATGTTTTTAATGAAGTTTTGAGATAAAATTCAATCTTATTACTTTTATGTTGTTTTGGGGTGCATGCACGCATGCATTACGACATCTAATTTGAATAGCCGAATGAAAAATTTTGTTGACTGTTCAAAAACAAAAGGAGAAAAACATTAGCAGCTAGACCCCTACATATATTAGCCTATTTATCTCATATCTTGCGGTATAGTTTATCGCAAAGATTTTACTATTTCTTTATAATTCTACTCTTTCCTACAAAAAAGGAACTCAAAACACTTGCAGCCACTTTCATGATTTTCCATGAATTTGTATATCTGAAAGAAACAAAATGTAACGGTCAATTTAGCCTTCGCTATGATCCGTGTACGCTGTGTGTTTCACCCGGGGTTTCACCCATCCTATAATTGGTTTTTCCATGTCAGCTTCTTATGCTGGGTTAGTTCTCGCCTTAGATGTGGCCCAATTTTAATGTATTATCAGAAAATTTATACATTAAAATGAGTTTTTATGTAGGCCTAATATCATTCTTATCAAAAAGAAGTTCTAGGATACAATCTTTCTTATTATCGCAATGAATTGAATAGTGAACAATACCTTTTTTTATTATTTCCCATGCATGTTCTAGTTCAACCAACAAGTTTATAGGCCTATAGCCTAGGCCCTATAGCAGCCCATCTCTCATTTACTTCTGTGTATACTCTGTGCTTCAAAATAACAGAGGGCGACTGTATGCCGGAATTTCACCTTGGCTTGTTGGCACGAATGTGACCTCAACATGACCCTTGACCTCTGAGACTGATTGAGCACACTGAGAGTGAGAGCAGGAATAGCGGAAGTTGACCCCTGTGCTGACACAATAATGCACTTTTGTGGTTTAATATGTTTATATATAGGCCTACATGTATGTAACATGATCCATACTGTCATACCAGTCTCATATCTATTTTTGGTCTTGTTCATTGTTGAAAAGCTCGCTAGTAAAAGTAAGCATATTCATGTGTGGTAATCTTTTTAGCGGATTTCATCCTATTTGATAGTGCTTAACCTTGCAACAGAAGTGACTAGAATCAAATATCTTACAAAATTACAAGAGTAAACAATAGTTACAAGAGCAAGCTACATACATGTCATAATTTTTTAAAAATAGGCTTTTTTTTTCCTTCTTATATTTCTTGTTATATCATGTGTGTGTTATCTGATGTATGTCAGATATTGTGCACATCAATGTCATGTATAAGGACCAATTACATTGTTTACTATGTCATGTTTATTTGAAAGGATCAATGGAGCATTACAACACCCCCCCCCCCACAGAGCTCTGGAGAAAATACATTTAAGGGCTCTTAATTTTTAGGGACTTAAATATACCTCTCCAAACAAAACATACTTTTAAAAACCAAAATATATGCAGTGCAATCTGTTATTTACAAACAAGTTCTACGAGTACAAAGGCAATAGCAATTAATGTTGAGCAGTTAAACATGAACAAAGAAACAAGTGTAGTTAATTGGATGGACCATACAATATCGTAGACAAAGCTACAAATTCAAGTGCATGTAATGGCTTGCCAAGACATAAGAAAACAATACAACAATCTCACTACCTTTCAATGTCTTTCTTTTGAAGTACCACAAATCCCTACCTGAAGTACATGTAGGCAACTTCTGTTTGTTGTCTGTTTCAAGAAGTACACAATGCCCAGGTATACAGAGAGAAAGTGGATGAGAAAAGAACAATGTTCTTGCCCAGACAACCAGTATTTTGATTGTGGTCCTTTTTCTTTTTCTTTTAGAGGCCGTATCATTGAGAGGTTCAATGCCAGATCATTGAGAGCATGGCTGAACACATCCACTACAGAAACCTGGATCAGATTTTAAAACAAAGTTTTATAGCAACTAGACCTTACCCTTTTATAAATTATTTCAGTTTCTATGAAACAAGTTGCCCTTGACTTCTAGATATTAAACAAATAGGCCTCCTCACTACACTTTGATCATTACTGGAGCAAGTTCTAAACACCTTCTTTGTGTCTGCATGGTTAGTTTTTTCTGTTATCAGATAATTGTCAATAATATGCGAAGAACAAAGGTTGTAGAATGTGCCTTGCTTTAATATAGAGTTAGTATTCACTTTTTCAAGACTTAGTTCCTCATGCAAGCTTATAAGTAGGGATGGCCAAACAAAAGCAAAAAGCCACTAGAACGGTTTCCACTTCACTGTATGGATGTAGTCACCCATGCATTTACAATGCAAACAATGACCCGTGCACTGCGCTACTCAATAATACACAGGCAGAGAAACAGCAAAATTTTCAATAAAAAACAGCTTTCGAAATTGTCTTTTGGCCAGTGGTAAATATCAATAATTTTTGTTCCTAATTGGTCAGTTTCTTCCTTAGAAAATATCTCAGCAGAAGATTAACTTTTCCTGTTGGAAAAATTGATATAAAAAAAAACTACAGCGTGTTCAAAGTGATGCTTCTGTGGGATGTGTGTTATGACTGAAATTTCTCATGATGGAATAGATTCAGATAAGGAAAAGTGGATATTTATTAAAATTTCACTATTTTTGAACAAAAAATGTATTGGGGTGAAAAACAAAGAACAATGTTTACCACTGGCCATTTAATTTAAAATTACTATACCCTGTCTAACACTCAGCTCTTAGCCACACCACCATGAAATAGCCCATTGTCTAGGGTGTTCCTATTGAACCATGCCCTATGGAGTATTTTCCACGGTGGTCATATTGGATCAAATACGGTAACATACATGTCAACCATCAGTTTGTACTGCCATAAATTGTATCTTTGTATAATCTACTCAATTGTGTTACTATAATCTCATTTCATGTTGATACACACATAGAAATGTTTGGTATGATTTGGTTCAATAAATCAAAGACAAAAGAACCATAAACTTGAGCTTTCATTGCATTTTCTGGCTTTGTCTGAAACTTGTAAAAGCGTTCTAGCAGCTCATTGGTAATCTGAGACACTCTTTGGTCATATCTTTGAAACGGAACATCCAATTGTGATAATTCAAGTACCAAAATGTTTCTTTTAAAATGCTCTATCAAATAAGCCTAGCAAAAACAACTTTAAAATAATTAAAAATTTTAGTGGACATCCCTATATAAGGCATTCAATTAAATAACTCCAATAAAGGAACACAACAATAGCAACGTAACCTTCAAATTTATAAGCTTGCATGAGGAACTAAGTCTTGAAAAAGTGAATACTAACTCTATATTTAAAGCAAGGCACATTCTACAACCTTTGTTCTTCGCATATTATTGACAATTATCTGATAACAGAAAAAACTAACCATGCAGACACAAAGAAGGTGTTTAGAACTTGCTCCAGTAATGATCAAAGTGTAGTGAGGAGGCCTATTTGTTTAATATCTAGAAGTCAAGGGCAACTTGTTTCATAGAAACTGAAATAATTTATAAAAGGGTAAGGTCTAGTTGCTATAAAACTTTGTTTTAAAATCTG
This sequence comes from Paracentrotus lividus, assembly GCA_940671915.1. NCBI lineage: Eukaryota > Metazoa > Echinodermata > Echinoidea > Camarodonta > Echinidae > Paracentrotus > Paracentrotus lividus. The sequence continues at coordinate 28,617,684 of CALNVZ010003432.1, forward strand.
ATCCAGGTTTCTGTCAGTGGATGTGTTCAGCCATGCTCTCAATGATCTGGCATTGAACCTCTCAATGATACGGCCTCTAAAAGAAAAAGAAAAAGGACCACAATCAAAATACTGGTTGTCTGGGCAAGAACATTGTTCTTTTCTCATCCACTTTCTCTCTGTATACCTGGGCATTGTGTACTTCTTGAAACAGACAACAAACAGAAGTTGCCTACATGTACTTCAGGTAGGGATTTGTGGTACTTCAAAAGAAAGACATTGAAAGGTAGTGAGATTGTTGTATTGTTTTCTTATGTCTTGGCAAGCCATTACATGCACTTGAATTTGTAGCTTTGTCTACGATATGTATGGTCCATCCAATTAACTACACTTGTTTCTTTGTTCATGTTTAACTGCTCAACATTAATTGCTATTGCCTTTGTACTCGTAGAACTTGTTTGTAAATAACAGATTGCACTGCATATATTTTGGTTTTTAAAAGTATGTTTTGTTTGGAGAGGTATATTTAAAGTCCCTAAAAATTAAGAGCCCTTAAATGTATTTTCTCCAGAGCTCTAGTGGGGGGGGGGGTGTTGTAATGCTCCATTGATCCTTTCAAATAAACATGACATAGTAACAATGTAATTGGTCCTTATACATGACATTGATGTGCACAATATCTGACATACATCAGATAACACACACATGATATAACAAGAAATATAAGAAGGAAAAAAAAAGCCTATTTTTAAAAAATTATGACATGTATGTAGCTTGCTCTTGTAACTATTGTTTACTCTTGTAATTTTGGTAAGATATTTGATTCTAGTCACTTCTGTTGCAAGGTTAAGCACTATCAAATAGGATGAAATCCGCTAAAAAGATTACCACACCATGAATATGCTTACTTTTACTAGCGAGCTTTTCAACAATGAACAAGACCAAAAATAGATATGAGACTGGTATGACAGTATGGATCATGTTACATACATGTAGGCCTATATATAAACATATTAAACCACAAAAGTGCATTATTGTGTCAGCACTAGGGGTCAACTTCCGCTATTCCTGCTCTCACTCTCAGTGTGCTCAATCAGTCTCAGAGGTCAAAGGGTCATGTTGAGGTCACATTCGTGCCAACAAGCCAAGGTGAAATTCCGGCATACAGTCGCCCTCTGTTATTTTGAAGCACAGAGTATACACAGAAGTAAATGAGAGATGGGACTGCTATAGGGCCTAGGCTATAGGCCTATAAACTTGTTGGTTGAACTAGAACATGCATGGGAAATAATAAAAAAAGGTATTGTTCACTATTCAAATTCATTGCCGGATAATAAGAAAGATTGTATCCTAGAACTTCTTTTTGATAAGAATGATATTAGGCCTACATAAAAACTCATTTTAATGTATAAATTTTCTGATAATAACATTAAAATTGGGGCCACATCTAAGGCGAGAACTAACCCAGCATAAGAAGCTGACATGGAAAAACCAATTATAGGATGGGTGAAACCCCGGGTGAAACACACAGCGTACACGGATCATAGCGAAGGGCTAAATTGACCGTTACATTTTGTTTCTTTCAGATATACAAATTCATGGAAAATCATGAAAGTGGCTGCCAAGTGTTTTGAGTTCCTTTTTTTGTAGGAAAGAGTAGAAATTATAAGAAAATAGTAAAATCTTTGCGATAAACTATACCGCAAGATATGAGATAAATAGGCTAATATATGTAGGGGTCTAGCTTGCTAATGTTTTTCTCCTTTTGTTTTTGAACAGTCAACAAAAATTTTTCATTCGGCTATTCAAATTAGATGTCGTAATGCATGCGTGCATGCACCCCAAAACAACATAAAAGTCATAAGATTGAATTTTATCTCAAAACTTCATTAAAAACATTGAAAATTTCAACAAAACAATTCCATTACCAGGCTTCTGTATTTTATATGGCTTCATCTTTTCTTATTTATGATTTTTTTGTTGTTGTTATAAACCTACATGTATGGACTCTTAACGAGGTTTCTTTATAAGTAATGAAAACATGATCACCTTTCTTTATTACTCAAAATAGAATTCAATTCCAAAAAAGGACAAAATCCACTTTTTGTGAAATTTGTTCAGATAGGTACCTGTATTTAAACCTGGTGTATAGTTTTGGTAACAAAAAAGGAATTGGCACAAAACCGATCAAATGTACTTACATGTTGTCCACATTGCACTAAAAGATATGTGTGAGAGATCTTGTGACATTCCTTTCATTATTTCTGATGAATTTCATTGAAAATGTTTGAATGAAGCGTCATTTAACTGCCGTTTAGACCTCTGCTGACCGGTTCGCACGCCCGAGGTTACGGCGTGAATTAGTGCGAACGATCTGTGTGTAACACCCACACAAGAGAATCTCCATCGGTTTTCCATGTGAGCGCTAACCAGAGACGGGTCCCCGAATTAGCTTTTTTATCCTTATATTATGAAATAAAGACACTAAAACGAGATTTCAAGTACTATAATTTGCTTTATTATAGTTATTGGATTCAATCTATCATAATTTATCTAAATGTGAATCAAAATAAATTTTTCTTTCTCCCGAAACTATACACCAGCTTTTAACAAAAAGTTTTACCCTCAATGTCGAAAGCAACCATCAGAAAATGCATTCACTAGTATCACTTTTCCATAGAGGCCTGTTCAAGATATTGTAAACAAATGCATTTTTCTCTGCAGTTACAAAAGTGGATTTACAATAAAATTATTGTAGTTCCTTTTGGAAAGGAACTTTTCATATTATGTAGAGGTATGCAGGCACGTACACAGGCAGTAATGATCATTAGTTCTTTTATATTGTAAACAAGTTTTGTTTCCTGGGCAATTAGTGGTCATACATGATCTACCTCTAATGCCGTGGAAATAGGATCAGGGCTGAGTTTCGCCAAGTCGTTTGTAAGTTACAAATGACTTTACAAACGACTGGTTTTCAATTCTTGTGCTAAATTATTAGTATAGCACCCAAGAACGTGTTTAAGTTTGTAAAGCCATTCATAACTTTATGACTGACTTCGTGAAACGCCCCCCTGTTCAGATCACTCAGTTCTGATAGTAAAAACGTGTTCTTCAAATTTTCCTTTACAGAGTTTCTTGAAAGTCCTATAACATTCCCTGAAGCTTCCATGTTTCTTTTTTAATATCAAAAGCCCCCTCATGGTTCAACCAGCTTTCCAATAGAAGCTTACAATAGGAATATGTGTCTCTTTCTCTTGCTTCGTATGTTGTCTCTTTAACAAAACATTTTTTTTATGGGGCATCCTATAGTTTGTCCTCTGCAGTGACTCTGAAGTCAAGCGATGAGTTTTCCAGAGTTCAGATATGGTCATGGTTCTTTGTGTGCTACAACCATTGCCAGCCCAGGAAACAGATTGTCCATTCAAAATGGCAATGCATATCAGGGACAGTCATTTAAAGAGATAGATTTCACGAAATACGCTTGTCAGTTTAGTTATAGGTTTAAAGGGATGCAGTAACATTGAATGATATTCAAATTGCAATTTATTGGATTAAGCTCATTTTGCCAACATGATTATGAACACATAGGGCAGTCTGGTATTCCTTTAAAATTGCAGTCTACTTGCTTGCTTTACTTTCGAGATATCTACGATTGTATACTTAAATTTTCTTACCCGTTCCTGGTCGCTTTAGAAAGCCGCGTGTGTTTCAACGCACATGGTTTTTACCGCATTTCCTGTTGTCAGGTCCCCGTGCCTACCGGGCGGCTAAGCTTGCAACGGAGCAGTATAAATAAACATGCGCGGCCGTATCCTTAGCCGCATTTGAAATTTCACTGTTTTAAGATAGTAAATGACTTGCATTTGATCTGAAACTTGCAGTAGTTTGTTTTTACGGTCAGAGCGATAGAATTCTATTTATATTTTGATCTCTTTTGCACTTGTTTTTGGAAGTTACTGAATCCCTTTAACATTAGGGAGTTCATACCAGTACAAGTTCTGTCTATGTAAATGCATGAAATGATGATACAGGATTTTGTATTTTATAATATGGTACAGTAGACCTACGGAAAGCCCTCCATTGTGACGTATGAATTGCATGTTGGAATTATACCATAAGATGATGCCTATTTTTAAGAATTTAGAAATAATGTTAGTTATCGTTTTATATGAAGAGTCTCTTGTTTACAAAAATTGACATGCTGTTTATGATAAGTACCTACCTGTATGGGTAAACTTCTACTCCAGGCACTTCACAGTATTGATCTTGTGGTCTGCAAAACAAAGCACAACTTTACATACGACTTGAGCCAAATGGGATGCTTAATTAAGTTTGACTTAAAGGGATGCAGTAACATTGAATGATATTCAAATTGCAATTTATTTGATTTAGCTCATTTCGCCAACATGATTATAAACACATAGGTCAGTCTCGTATTCCTTAAAAATTGCAGTCTAATTGCTTGCTTTACTTTGGAGATACTAAAATTTTCAAACCTATTCCCAGATGCTTTTGAAAAACCTGTGTGTTTCAACGCAGCGCAACGCAGAATGCGTGAGACTTGGTATCTCTGCTGTTGAGCTTGTCTTAAATGACAATGTTTTGCCAATTGTAAATGTATGTGAATGTAATATCTTTTGGGTCCTACTACACCTTTGATATAATATTTAGCATGTTGTAATTGGATGTTAATAGATTTGTGACATGCTGAGTTAATCTTCTTTTGGGTCCCACTATATTTGTGAAAAAATATTTAGTCTGTAGTAATTTGACATGAAATATTTTTATAACATGCTGAGTTTATGCCTTTCTATCACTTCGTCTAATGTAATTGGATCTCCATCATCTTAGAAATAAACCACAGTGTGAACGCATCCCCAGATACATGAATGCAGGTGAGTGTTTGCGACCCACCCTAGCTGAGAGATCAACACACACTCCTGCAGAGTACCACAGACATTTAAACATTCCGCCCAAGACACCCCCTGTCTCGCCACGTCTCATCTCGCTATCATCCTTCCGATAAGATGCCATGCCCGGCTATCACAGAGTCTGATGAACGTTTGATAAATACATCACGGGCTAATCACGATTGCCTTAACGGTTTTCTTAGAGTTCCTCCTGGTGTCGTAGTTTTAGAGCTCTGTGGCTTCATCAGCATGCAGGGTTTATCTGAAGGGTTGGTCTTAACAGAGCAGCAGGGATAGGTATGTGAGCTACGTGCAGTGAGAATCTTGATGGAGTGTTTCCATTGATGGGATCTTAAAGTCTAAATGCGAGAAATCACACCATAAGATCATTTATATAGCACTTTACAGTATATCATTATCCTTGTCATCGGATTTTATTACAATTCGTTACAATGAATACACACTCTCCATTCCCTTTGGAGGATTCCAGCCTGGCGCACACAAGATATAATGATTTGGGGTATAAATCTGTGCTCTTAGACTGGCCCATGACCAAACATTTTTAATCAATACCAGTAAGTTAGGTTTTGAAAATTAGTTTTTTTTTACAATTCAAAAGGCTTCCAATACTTAGCATTAATGCTTGACAAATTGAATAAATCGTATGGGTTTTAGATGATTTCAAATTGAGCATGTAGTCTGACGCTTAGTAAAATCAACATTGTAATTAATCAGTGCAAAATATTAATGAATTAAGTTTGGATGCATATTTATTTAAATACCCCCTTTTCCAATCATTGCTTACCAACACTTGATCGGAGGAGTACATATTATTTCTCAGTCAAAGTTCCTAAATAGTATGATTATGAACAACTGAAACAAAGTTTTACCTTCTTGAAGAAAGCTCTGCAAATGGGAACATATATTCTTTGTTAGCCCGAAACCCAATTACCAGCCCCCTCACCCCTCCCCATTCATTGCTCCCTAACTCATAAGAGCACTGCCCCTGAGGACCCGTGTCACCCCCGTTTCCCCCCACTCTTTTTACGAAGCACATAGCAAGCAATGCACACTCATTATGTATTCAGCATGATCAGCTATGAATGGATGTGTGGTCTATGGCCTCATCGCCATGTAAATATCACTGCAAATTTAACCCCCCCCCCCCTCCCTTCCTCGGATATCCATCACTGAAGAGCACGATAGGAGGGTGTTACAGGGAATGTTTTTAAAAAAGCAAAAATTCTGAATAAAAATATGAGTGAAGGTTTGAAGACAAGCCAAAGGGTAACAAAGTAATGCATATTTAAAGCTTTGATTTTATGATGTCACTTGCAACCTGCTCTTCCCCATGTTGTTATGTTATGTTATGCTCAGTAATTACCGTTATATATTGTGTATACAAACTTTGTAAAAATCATATGCAATTTAGCCATGTGGCTACGATTTTGATTTCTGAATAAATACCATTATTATATTATTGTGTAATAAAATTCCATAACTTGCCATTTTTTTAAAGAAAAATGTTCAATTTTTACTTGTGATTTTTGTATATCATAAAATCGATGTTTGTATAGAGATCTTTATTCTAGATCTATGAAAAGATGAAAGATGAAAGAAAACACCGATGTGTTGGCTCAGTGGATAGAGCGTCCGCCTCATAATCGGGAGATTTACTTCAAAAGAATGATATATTTGCCTACTTTGCTATTCGTCCTCGAATCGCCCAACCAACCGATACTTTAACCCCGAAAACTT